>CAVMJV010000039.1:1800000-2180457 GCA_963681835.1 Meloidogyne enterolobii | reverse complement strand
GTTTTGTCCGGGGCATTTTGGGGAGTGACGTTTTGTCCTGGGCATTTTAGGGAGTGACGTTTTGTCCGGGGCGAATTGGGGAGTGATGTTTTGTCCGGGGCATTTTGTCCGGGGCATTTTGGGGAGTGACATTTTGTCCGGGGACGAATTGGGGAGTGACGTTTTGTCCGGGGCATGTTGGGGAGTGACATTTGGGTCAGACTTGGGATAGGTGGAAGACAGGGGTCTTATAAAATGGGTATAGACAGTAGAGCACCATCTTGGACCCGGGGGTTCATTGGAGTACCGTGTCGGGGCCCAGGGGACACTAGAGTCGGTGCAGGAGAAGTTGTAGACGGCTGGCAGGTGCAGTTGAAGTTGTAGAAGTCCGGCAGGAGCAGTTGAAGTTGTAGACGGCTGGCAGGAGCAGTTGAAGTTGTAGACGAGCCGTTGAAGTGCAGGAAGGGGGGGGGGGGTTCTAATCAAATCTAAGGTCTAAGTGCCCTACTGTCTACACCTATTGAATAAGAACCCGTGCCTTTGGATATAACTCGGAGGTATGAAAGCCTGAACCTATGGAGAGAATATTTTTTGAGAAGGGGGGTCGGTCAGTTCAGTGCGGGATTTTCAGTGCGGGTTATTTTCAGTGTGGGGCATTTTGGGAGTGACGTTTTGTCCGGGGCATGTTGGGGAGTGACGTTTTGTCCGGGGCATTTTGGGGAGTGACGTTTTGTCCTGGGCATTTTAGGGAGTGACGTTTTGTCCGGGGCGAATTGGGGAGTGATGTTTTGTCCGGGGCATTTTGTCCGGGGCATTTTGGGGAGTGACATTTTGTCCGGGGACGAATTGGGGAGTGACGTTTTGTCCGGGGCATGTTGGGGAGTGACATTTGGGTCAGACTTGGGATAGGTGGAAGACAGGGGTCTTATAAAATGGGTATAGACAGTAGAGCACCATCTTGGACCCGGGGGTTCATTGGAGTACCGTGTCGGGGCCCAGGGGACACTAGAGTCGGTGCAGGAGAAGTTGTAGACGGCTGGCAGGTGCAGTTGAAGTTGTAGAAGTCCGGCAGGAGCAGTTGAAGTTGTAGACGGCTGGCAGGAGCAGTTGAAGTTGTAGACGAGCCGTTGAAGTGCAGGAAGGGGGGGGGGGGGTTCTAATCAAATCTAAGGTCTAAGTGCCCTACTGTCTACACCTATTGAATAAGAACCCGTGCCTTTGGATATAACTCGGAGGTATGAAAGCCTGAACCTATGGAGAGAATATTTTTTGAGAAGGGGGGTCGGTCAGTTCAGTGCGGGATTTTCAGTGCGGGTTATTTTCAGTGTGGGGCATTTTGGGAGTGACGTTTTGTCCGGGGCATGTTGGGGAGTGACGTTTTGTCCGGGGCATTTTGGGGAGTGACGTTTTGTCCTGGGCATTTTAGGGAGTGACGTTTTGTCCGGGGCGAATTGGGGAGTGATGTTTTGTCCGGGGCATTTTGTCCGGGGCATTTTGGGGAGTGACATTTTGTCCGGGGACGAATTGGGGAGTGACGTTTTGTCCGGGGCATGTTGGGGAGTGACATTTGGGTCAGACTTGGGATAGGTGGAAGACAGGGGTCTTATAAAATGGGTATAGACAGTAGAGCACCATCTTGGACCCGGGGGTTCATTGGAGTACCGTGTCGGGGCCCAGGGGACACTAGAGTCGGTGCAGGAGAAGTTGTAGACGGCTGGCAGGTGCAGTTGAAGTTGTAGAAGTCCGGCAGGAGCAGTTGAAGTTGTAGACGGCTGGCAGGAGCAGTTGAAGTTGTAGACGAGCCGTTGAAGTGCAGGAAGGGGGGGGGGGGGTTCTAATCAAATCTAAGGTCTAAGTGCCCTACTGTCTACACCTATTGAATAAGAACCCGTGCCTTTGGATATAACTCGGAGGTATGAAAGCCTGAACCTATGGAGAGAATATTTTTTGAGAAGGGGGGTCGGTCAGTTCAGTGCGGGATTTTCAGTGCGGGTTATTTTCAGTGTGGGGCATTTTGGGAGTGACGTTTTGTCCGGGGCATGTTGGGGAGTGACGTTTTGTCCGGGGCATTTTGGGGAGTGACGTTTTGTCCTGGGCATTTTAGGGAGTGACGTTTTGTCCGGGGCGAATTGGGGAGTGATGTTTTGTCCGGGGCATTTTGTCCGGGGCATTTTGGGGAGTGACATTTTGTCCGGGGACGAATTGGGGAGTGACGTTTTGTCCGGGGCATGTTGGGGAGTGACATTTGGGTCAGACTTGGGATAGGTGGAAGACAGGGGTCTTATAAAATGGGTATAGACAGTAGAGCACCATCTTGGACCCGGGGGTTCATTGGAGTACCGTGTCGGGGCCCAGGGGACACTAGAGTCGGTGCAGGAGAAGTTGTAGACGGCTGGCAGGTGCAGTTGAAGTTGTAGAAGTCCGGCAGGAGCAGTTGAAGTTGTAGACGGCTGGCAGGAGCAGTTGAAGTTGTAGACGAGCCGTTGAAGTGCAGGAAGGGGGGGGGGGGGGGGTTCTAATCAAATCTAAGGTCTAAGTGCCCTACTGTCTACACCTATTGAATAAGAACCCGTGCCTTTGGATATAACTCGGAGGTATGAAAGCCTGAACCTATGGAGAGTTTTTGCAATTCGAGTTTGGCGGCATTAGATGTATATACCTTGTGGAATCTATCTGGGTGTTTCATTATAAGGTCGTCTAGTTGGATCGGTTTTGGTGGAGTTTAGGAGTGTATGAAGCTCTAGGAGCTTGGAAGAGTTGGGTGATGGGTAAACCCGGGAGGGGGGGGGGCAAACCCAAACCCATTTTAACCAACAAAAAAAATTATGTGATAAAAAATACCACTTGTAAAGAAAAGGCCTTTTTGCTTTCTTCTAAACGAATCCGCAAAAATCCTTTTTTTAAAAGTGGCTTAATTGTGCTTTTCCGTTTTTGTATTTAAGAATTTTGCCGATTTTGATAACATTTTTTGCTGAAAAAATAAAACAAAAAAATGGACGCAAACGGAAAAGCACTAAAAATAATAAAAACATATTTCATTAAAATATCATTTAGACCTTAAAATGTGGCTGAAGCAACTTTGCCACATTTTTTAAGCTTCTCTCATCCTTGTAAATCATCATCAATTTTCCGTCCAATGCTCATCAAGAACACATCTTTCAATAAAATTTTATCTTGTGTAGCTGTTGAAGTGGGAAGACATCTGCCGCTGTATATGTAACTGCATGTTGTTTAACAGAATCACTAAAGAATTTGATGATAATATCAATAGCAAAAACAAAATAACCTCAATGTTGAAAACGAAATTGAATTGGAGCGCTTGAAGAAACGACAAAGTCTACTCTTCTTTTACTTTTCATTCTTGTGTTGCCGTATTTCAGAATTTCCTCTTGTTGCTCGATTAATCTTGATATACCTTCTTGAGTAGATGGCAAATATGGAGACCCAGTCCAAAAGAAACAAAGATCCTTTAAAAAGTACAAATAATTTTAAAACAATAAATTTAAAAAACCTGCATTACTAAATTTATTCACAACAATCCAAAAACTCTAATTTATATTTGGCAAGCACATTAGTTGGTGCTGAACTTTCATCAAAGAATTTTGTAAAGCATTGCAAAATTTGTAGATTAATGTCTTGGCTGCCACAAAGAATTAATCTCATATCCTCCGCAGTTAAATTAATTAATGCATCAGCTGGTAATACGTCAAAGACACCGCGACGCATTGCTTAAAAATTTAACAGAATTTAAAATCTTCCAAACAAATACCATCAAGGCTAGCTTTATTTCGTACAATAAGGCGATTCTCAATAAAAAGATATATTCCAAAACATTTTCATTATTTACAGAAATATCAGCACCACCAAGCCTCAATTCAAGCGTACCACCACCCTGAAAATAAAAATATAAAAAATTAATAAATAGTATGATAGAATCGTTGGCCATCGGTTAACCGAAATCGAAAACACGTGTTTTGGCGAATTAGCCAAAACCGAAAACTGGGGTTAATCATAACAAAATTGTAAAGCTTTGCAAAATTTCGGTCATAACCAAAAACCGAAGGTACAAACCAGGGATCCTGCCGACAAAAAATCGAAATTACCGATTTCGGGAAATCGGGATTCCCGAGAAAAATTAATTTCCCGATTTCGGGAATCGGTAATTCCCATCAAAAATAAATTTTCCGATTTCGGGAATCGGGAATTCCCGCCCCAAAAAACGTCAGGAATTCCCGATTTCGGGAAATCGGGAATCAGGTCGGCAGGATCCCTGGTACAAACAGAAAGACAATAATCGATCGCCAACAACTTTATTATAAAAATTATAAAATTTTATTGTTCTTAAACCTCTTCAGTAGGCAAAGCAACAGCAAATGTCATTTCAAGTTGATTGAAAAATTCTTGAGATTGGTAACTTTCATCATTCTCATTGTAAATTGAACGTAAAGAATCAAAGAGAGATGAATCAAAAAAGGCCAAATCATACCAAGTAATATTACATCCCAAAATATATTTAAGAACATAACGAGAAAGACTTAAAAGAAAAAAATTAAATTAAAAAATATTAAATAATACGGCAAAGGGAAAATTTCCATATGTTGAAGACATATTCCCATCAATCTTAAAACAAACAATCTTTAAAAAATTTCAAAAAAATTATTCAAACCTTTCCACATTGCGAAAAGCATTTAGACGTTGTGAACTACAATTTAAACCAGTAATTGGTGTATAAAATCCTCCAGAGGTTTTTGCTTCTGCTTTGTGGAAGAGAGGTGTTAGTGTCTGAATCAGTTGGAAGAACGAATGAACTAGTGCTGAGTGCAGGAATTGAAAGAGCCGGCATCAATGCAGCTTCATTACCAACAGCTGGTGTACTAGTGGCACTGGTAGTGCTACTTCGAAGAGTTCGACCTAAAAATTTCAAGGAAACAAATTATCATGAAAGAGCATTTTTTAATTATATACCGCTAGCAGCAACAGAATCGTCAGCTTTAGGCATATTTGGCGTTGCAGGACCAACAGAAGCTGACTTCCCTGGAGTTTTTGTCTCTGATTTATTCGTTCCATCTTCATTAACATTATCAAGTGCAGACAAATGCTTGACAGTTGTTAGGGCCTTTATGATAAGATTAAAAAATTAAAAAAAATCAAAATCAACCTCTGCAACAGCGGCATAAAAATAACGCGCAACTCCAGTACCTTCACCAGGTTCATCACGGAAAGTTACTCCTACCTTAAGAATTAATGTTAAAAAATAAAACCGATAAATTAACTTTATGTGAAGCAAGGGGTAGGGTCCTTCCAGGGCCAGTTGCATTTGAGTAGCGTAGCTGCGCTTCAGTTCTTTAAAAAAAAAGAGAAATGTTTTAAAAAAGCAAAAGAAAACTAACTTATCCATAATCGAAAAGAACCAACGAGGATTGGTGGCAAGATCCTTCTTGTGCTTACGATTGAATTCAGCACGAAATGGTTGACCTTTAAAAGACATTTGCAGTTAAAACCCCCTCAAAAAACTCCAAACCATTCGATTGGTATCACGACTTTTGCGCCGAGAACATTTGCGCCGCGAATTATGCGCCGCGACTTTTGCGCCGGGCGACTTTTGCGCCGCGACTTTAGCGCCGCGACTTTTGCGCCGGGCGACTTATGCGCCGCGACACTTGCGCCGCCATTAATTCAAAAAAAATAAAATATTAACTACAATCGGACCTCACTTTATTGTACCCCTCGGGTTAAAAAGGGTATCCAGGAACTGAAGGAAGTTCAGGAAGTACAATAGGGGGCCTAACTACAGTTTCCGTACCAGGCTCAGAATTGGACGATTTATATGTCATTCGAAAGAGCTCGTCGAGCTGAGTCGAACGACACCAAAATTATTCAGCGGAAAAAATTCTGAGCCGAGTTACAGGCCCCCGAAAATCGAAAAACCATAAGGGGGACCAAGCTGATTTTTGGGGTGAAAAATTCGAATATGCAATTAATAGCTCATTTGAAAGAGCTCTTCAAGCCGAGTCGAATGACACCAAAATCGCCGTGATTGGTCAAGTTTGTTCAAAGTTATGACAGAAAAAACAAACAACGTAAACCTATGGGGCGTCGGCGAGGCGCTTGTGCAAAACTCCGCGCTTCGCGCGGAGTTTTGCGGCACGCGCCTCGCGGGGAGTCTACGGGCTCTGGGTCTGGGCTCGTAACTTAATCCTATGCCAATTATCGCTGTGATTGGCATGCCCAGCTTCCTCCGCAGCAGCAAGAACATCCACGGAGAACATAGGTAAGGAGCTAAAACAAACGAGCATAACTTTGTCAAATCAATTCTGATTTCATTGATTTTGGTGTCATTCGACTCAGCTCGATGAGCTCTTTCGAATGAGGTATAATTTGCATATTCGAATTTTTCACCCCCAGAAAACAGCTTGGTCCCCCCTATGGTTTTTTGAACTTTAGTGGTCTGTAACTCGGCTCAGAATTTTTTCCGCTGAAAAATTTTGGTGTCATTCGACTCAGCTCGACGAGCTCTTTCGAATGACATATAAATCGTTCAATTCTGAGCCTGGTACGGAAACTGTAGTTTAGCCCAATAGGGGTCCGGTAGCTGATGAATTAGGTCTGGACCATAAATGATGAATTAGGTCTGGGCCTTGGAAATCGCCGGATTCGATATCACAAATGATTTATGATGTGTTTACTTTTTCAGTTCAGTAAATTAGCTAACCCTATTCCGGCATGATTCTCAGGTCCAAGATGGTGCATTATAGCGAAGGGTTGTAGGATCCGGATCCGAAAAAGGCCGGATATCCGAAGATTTTTAATGATAGTGGCGGCGCAAAAGTCGCCCGGCGCAAAAGTCGCGGCGCAAATGTTGTCCGGCGCAAAAGTCGCTCGGCGCATAAGTCGCGGCGCAAAAGTCGCGGCGCAAGAGTCGCGGCGCAAATGTTCTCGGCGCAAAAGTCACGGAACCATTCGATTGTCAAAATCTTCGCCTCCAAGGTGAGTGTCTCCAGCAGTCGACTTGACCTCAAAAATTCCATCTTCAATCTTCAAAATAGACACGTCGAACGTTCCACCGCCCAAGTCATAAATCAAGACGTTGCGCTCGCCTTGGCCCTTCTTATCCAAACCATAAGCAATAGCCGCAGCAGTAGGCTCGTTGATGATACGCAAAACATTAAGTTCAGAAATCGTTCCAGCATCCTTTGTGGCTTGGCGTTGACTGTCGTTAAAGTAGGCCGGCATGGTGATGACAGCATCCTTAACGGTTTGGCGCAAAAATGCTTCAGCCGTTTCAATTATTTTAGTCAAAGACCATTGCCAAAACTTCCTTAAAAACAAAAGTTAAGCTCAAACAAAGTAAAATCCAAATCAAACCTCATGGAAGAACGCCTTCATTTCACCTTTAACCTCCACTTGGTTTTTTGGACGAGCACCTTCTCCTTGGATAACATTGAACGGCCAATGCTTCATGTCCGATTGAACAGCCGGATCGTCAAACTTGCGTCCAATCAAGCGTTTCGCGTCTGAAAATGATTTTTGACTTGTTTAAACGAACGCAAAAGAAAATACCAAAAACAGTGTAAAAAGACTGATTAAGGTTAATAAAGGAATAAGGGAACTAATCAACTAAAGTAGCGGTCTTGAATCTTATGTCACAGAGAAACCCAAAGAAGACAAACAGGCCTCCCGCGGACCCTGAAGTACCCGGTCTTGAATCTCCTTCACAGAGTCCAGAGAAGACAAATGAGTCATCACGGACCCTGAAGTACCCTGTCTTGAATCTTATCCCACAAAGGGAACCAGAGAAGACAAATGGGCCAATTACGGACCTTGAAGTACCCAGTCTTGAACCTTATCTAATAGAGAAACAAGAGAAGGCAAACGAGCCAATTACGGACCCTGAAGTACCCGGCCTTGAATCTTATCTCAAGGAAACCAGAGAAGACAAACGAGCCGTCCCCGGAACCTGAAGTAACACTGTCTTGAATCTTGTCAAAAGGCTACCCAGAGACAAACAGGGCAATCCCGGAAGCAATTATGGACCTTAGACAATACCAAACTTAAATCACAAACCTCATTAACCTCGACAACTCTCTTAACAATCTTTTGAGAATTAGCAGAGCCAAACAAAATGTTGAGTTGACCTCCCTCTAGATAAGGTTCCAGCGATTTTGAAATTTTTGTTCCATCTTTAGGCGAAACCAAGGCAAAGAGTTGTCTATTCCCATTAGTAAATCGACCAGATTTCAGTAAATAAAGGGCAAAATTGGTAGCAAATTGATTAGTTGAATTTAAAGTTGGAGTAATTAGAAGAGTAGTCATTAGAATAATTAAAGGTCGTTAATATTAAAATCTGAAAAAGTATTTAATTAAAAATGCGTAACATTAAAAATCAATCAAAATCTGTTGAAAAAGAAGGAAATACGCGTAAAATTAAAGTTAAATGATCTCGATCGGAGTTAAAAAACTGGGTCAAGGTAAACGAAGAAAAAGTTGATGAAGATGGATGTGTGTGAGACTCAAATGTACCTAATTTAAATGGGATGAATTGACATTAAACAGAATGCCAAAAATAAAATCGATAAAAACACGGCAGAGAGATCGATAATGAAAATCGATAATCACCCCTCTACCCTCTCTAAATTTTCCCCGTAAAATCCCCCACTTTTCCCATTGAACTTAAAAACCTCTAAAAACGGATTCCATCCATTGGAGCACTTGCTGCTTTGTCCACCATACCAAAAGTTGAGCTAAAACTTTCAAAAATTTCTTGAAAGAAAATTGAAAAAAAAACAAAGACAAACAGGACAAGGACAAAAAAACAAAAAATGAAGGAAGTTTGGGGTCATTCGCTCGCGCATTTTTAGCAAGCAATTTTTTATTTAAAAAATTTGAAGATTTACCGGGCCAAGGATTGATGAGGAAGACCATGTAGACGAGAATGAGCATGTAGACGAGCCACCACAAGTGCATGGAGTAGAACGGACCTGGCTGAAAATCACCCCCTCCCATTATAAATTTTTTTTTATTTTTTAATAAAAAAAACCACACCCCAACCATATTCCACCAACCACCAAGAGCAGGCAACAAGAGCATGAAGAGAGCCACCAACCACCAGGAGCATGAAGAGCCACACCAAGAGCATGAAGAGCCACCAAACCACCACCACCACAAGCATAACTTTTTTAAAAAAATAAAAAAAAATTTTTTAATAAAAAAAACAGGCCCCCAGACCACCACCACCATGAAGACCATCAGCATATTCTCCAAAGGCCACCACATGAAGAACATACATAAAAATAAAAAAAATTTCATTTTTAAATTTAAAAAATTCAAATAAACTAGGAAAAAACCCACCGTTTGGTTGATCCCATCCAGCCAAGGCCACCACATACCACCATGTAGAGCACGGTCGAAGCAGCGCCTAACAAATTAAAAAATTTCAAACTCAAATTTAAAAAAAAAGATCAAATTTAACCGGCCAGCCATCCAGAGGAAGCATGTCCAGAAGTCGTGAC
The DNA here is from genome assembly GCA_963681835.1 of Meloidogyne enterolobii. NCBI lineage: Eukaryota > Metazoa > Nematoda > Chromadorea > Rhabditida > Meloidogynidae > Meloidogyne > Meloidogyne enterolobii. The sequence continues at coordinate 2,170,969 of CAVMJV010000039.1, read as the reverse complement.
TGGCCTTCAATTAAAAAAATTTAGATTTTTGAAAATTAAAAAAAATTATTTTTTAGCAATTTTAAGCGCGCGCAGCGCTGGGGTCAACGAATAAACGAATAAAAAATAAAAAAAACAGATGAAATAATTAAAAAAATGAAAAAAACAACATAAAAGCGTAATCTCCGGAGATTAACAAAAATCTGTGAAAATCCAGATTTCAGAAAAAAAGTGACGCCAAATAAATTTGAACTGAAAATTAACGCATTTCATTATGTTAATTTTCAAATTGGAAAATGTCAAAGTGTAAACTAGTTGATATTTGTCGATAACTCGAAAAAATGAAGAAAATTCGAAATTTCAAAGCCCTTGGAATTTTGGAAAATTTTTAGTTTGGGAAACATTAAATAAATTTATCCTGAAGATATACCAATCAGGAATGCTTGGGAAACTTGGAAAAATCCCCAAAAGTTCCCACTCAGACTTGGAAAGTTCCCACTCTTGGAAAGTTCCCACTCAACTTTAGATTTCTATCTGAAAATCTAAATTGCGGAGATCATGGATAATCCACATGATCCATTATTTTTAAGAGACTTTGTCATCCGTCCATCTGCTTTTTTTGGATTTTTTTCTTGTTAATCCTTTTCTTCTCTAATTTATTTAAATATTTTTTTAATTAATTCTTTTTATATTTATTTATTTTACGTGTTAATTTGTTGTATGAAACAAAACAATTTATCTTAATTTACCTAACTTTTATTTTGTACATTATTTTTTCTAGATGATTTCAACATTTTTCTGGTATTATTTCTATTTTATTTTGTCCCTCTTCACGTCTGGAATGTTGCTGGTAATTTTGGGCAAGGATTGGGCCGTATGTTCAAATCTTTATTTAAAAGTCGTTACATGGATACAGGACAGAGTTTTAGAGGTTAATTTTATTTTAAATTCATTTCACGGTTAAAGTCAGGTTTAATTAAAATGTAAAAATACTGGTACTTTTCGACTATGTTGACCTCCTCCGTAGTTTGAGGCACACAGTTATTCCCTTTTCATGCTTTTAATTTTTCTTAAGAAATATAAAGAAATAGAAATGAAATTAGAAATTTAGCTTTATGGAATTAATCAATTGAAATCAACAAAAAATAGTGATACTGAAGAATCTGACAATCTAGACGACGTTTTTGATAAAAATTTGTTTGACACTGCTGACAGTACGAGCAATGATAGTGATTTGGAAATAATTCAACCTTTGGAATTGGCCAAAAACATTAATAATAAAGAAAAACAACAAACATTTTTGCCTCTAAAATTGTCTTTAAATCTTTGTGGAAATGGAATGCAGTCAATTGCTAGTGTTTGTTTTTTTAGATCGTCTCATAAAATGTCGCTTTAGCAAAAATGGTTATAGATTTTTTTATAATTGTCCAAAAGCTTTGAAATTTTGTGGTTTTTTTTTTAAATCTTTTTTCGATACAAATTTTTAAAAGGATCATAACTCCCTGAATACTTAACCAAAAATTAGCAAATTTTGAAAACTATTGGAAAACACTCTGGAAAATATAAAGTTAAAGTTTCAAAGCTTTTGAAGATTTACAAAAAATTCATTAACTATTTTTGTAAAGCTACATTTTTTATGAAACGACCTAGTACTAAAAATATTTTCTTAATTTTTTAAGGAAGATATTGGTATCAATTTTACCCTTTCTCCGGACTATCGTCATTATGAATTGGTTCCTATACAGAAAAGTCTCAAGTTGAGGTTGAAGTTACGTCGTCGTAGACGTTCATCGCTTACTGGCAGGCTTTTACCTCATCCACAAAAGAACATGGGAAGATCAGCTTCTGCAGAGGGAATTTCAACTGAAAAGCGAAAGAAACCTAAACGACAACCTGAATTTAGGCCTCGTTTTTTGCTCTTTGCTTCTTTTGTCTTTCGTTTTGGTGCTCTTTTTCCGGTTATTTTTTATTTTATTTTAATAATTATTTGATAATTTTAGACAAGACTTGCCCTATTAATTTGTTCCTTTATTTTTTTATTTGTTTGTTGTATTGTCAATTTATTCTGGCCTTTTTCACCTCTTACAAGAACTTATCTTGCTGTTATTTATTGTCGAATGTATACTCTTGGTTGTGGTTTTATTATCAGATTTCATGGAACAGACAATCGACCAACTAGGCCAGGTTTTTTATTTTAATTATTTAAAACAAATATGATCATTTCACCTAATCTAGTCCTTGAGATTTACTTGTAAATTGAAAGAATTGAAATATTTATTTAAAAAAATTTCCTCTCAGGTACTCATTCTCACATTCTCAAATTTCAATATTTCAAAGCTTATTTTCTCAGCCCTATAAAATTTTGGTTTTTTTGCTTATGAAATTTTTCATTTTAGGTGTAATTTGCGCCAATCATTTATCACCAAACACGACGTCCATGTAATGTTTGCAGATATTCCTTTAAATAGAGATTACTTGTATTTGGTGACCGGACAAAAACATAGCGGTGTCATTGGAGCTTTGGAAAAGCTTATTGATAAAATGGTTAGATTTAAATTTCGTTCATGTAATTAATATTTTATTTTTAGTGTCCTTCACTTTGGCTTGAGCGTTCTGATCCTGAATCGAGACGACAATTTAGTGTTGATGTACTTAAAGCAGCTAGGGTAACTAAGAAAATTCTAATTCTGACCTAAAAAATTATTTTTTTGAACATTAAATAAAATAGGAGTAGACTAGACCCGGGACCGAAATGGGATTTAGTCAAAAATCACGACTATCTAATCTGAGATTTCTGTAGATATTGATCTCGGTTTTCGTACGGCCTTCCCAGTCCGGTCTCTAGATTAGTCCATCTTTAATTTTAATAAAATTATTTTTATACAGAAATCTGGACCAGTAATTCTATTTCCAGAGGGATACTGCACAAATAATTCCCAAGTTCTTCAATTCAGAAAAGCTGTTTTTCAAAAAGATATAATTGTTTATCCAGTTGCAATTAAGTATATTTTTTTGTTTTAATTAAAGTTACTTTTTTTTTTAATTTTTAGACAAGAATCTCGTTATGGTGATTCTTATTGGAAGGAAAATTATTTTTTCATGTATTTATTGAGAGTTTTAACCTCTTGGGCGATTGTCTATAATGTTCATTATCTAGGTTTTATTTTTGATTTTTAAATAAAATAAAAATTTTTAAGCTCCTCAAAAATGTCGCCCACAAGAATCTCCTATAGAATTTGCTGCTCGAATTCAGAGAATTATTGCTTCGCGAGTTGGTGTTAGGGCAGCGCCTATTGATGGAGGAATTTGGTAATTTATAGGGAACAGGGATGTCACGGGTTGAGAAAATAATGTCGAAATTTTCATATAGAAAAAAGTTACGATTTCGCGTTTCGAATAACCTGTTACATCTCTGTTAGATATAAATTTTATATTTTTTCAAAAATTTTTAAAGGTATAAAGAACTTGAAAGGTGGAAAGCAAAGGCAGAATGGCAAAGACGTTGTGCAACAGAATTGGGAAAATGTACAGATCAAGTGTCGCAAAATATTTCAATATGTTTGCATTTTTTAATAATTACTTATTTTTTAAAATTAATATATTGCAGAATTGTTTATATAACATTCAAAAAGGTGATTGAAGAAGGTATTTTACATATACATATTTTAATAAACACTTGAATTCAAAAAAAATTTATCTTATTGAATTTTTTTATTTTTTGCTCATAATTTTCCTGTATAATACCAAATTTATTCGGATTATAGTATATACCCGTAATGTTAAGTTGTCCGAAACCCATTCTTTTTTTAGCCCGAAACCCGACCCGGCTTACTTTTTTCTCTTAATCCTCATAACTGATCCGGCCCGAAACTCGGCCTTTTCAACCCGAAACACTATCAGAAGAAAATTTTGATGACCCGGCCCGGAACCCGATTTCCCTCAACCCGTGAATCCCTTGTATATACAACACTAACATAATATCAGGATTTTATTTCAAAGTTCTGTTAATTTTTTTCAAATTAAATGTCGATAAATTTTGAGAGAATTATTTTTACTTTACTCTTTTTATCGGTGAAAATGGGCCGATAAGTAAGAAATATTTGTTTGTTTTTATCTATTTATTAAATCATTTTTTTCATTCAATAAAGAAACACATAATATAATTTTTTATTTAATTATCTTTGATTTTTTTGAATTGTATACTTTTATATTTATTAATTTTTTTTAAAATAAAATCAATCTTTTAACCAATTAAGCTGATAAATGGTTGGCCAAAATACCTAATTAAACCAGTTTCTTTTATGTCATAGAAATAGATTACAGCTTTGCGCAGCAGCAAAATATTTCTCTATTTAATATTTATCAATTTTTTTCAATTTCAGAAAATATTATTCTTGAACTTTTAAATTTTGGTTAATGCCTTCAGTTTTGAGCAGATTAAGAGGAAATTTGCGTGATGCTGCTCCGGCATTGTTAGGTACTGGCCTTGTTTTCGCAATAATCCATTTGTACAGGAGACATTATCAACTTGGGTAATTTTATCTAGAAAGAAATAATCGATTTTTCGAATCGATTCGAATTTAGAATTATGTCGGAAATTTCTGTTCGAAATTCAAATGGATTCAAATTTCGAAAAAAATTTTTGTCGAATTTATCAAAATTTTAAAATAATTCAAAATTATTTTCCAGTAGATTCACTGCAACCAAAAGTATTTCTACTAGATCTGATCCAAAAAGTGAACGTGCACATGTTGATTTTAATTTTATACGTCGACTCTTTCGTATTGTGCGTGTTCTTATACCAAGCCCTTTTTGTTTTGAGGTTTATTTTTAATTATTTTTTAAAAATTAGAAATTAATATTAGATGCGAACGGTTAATTCTTCCCTGAGGTGGCTTAAAAGCGCATCTCTATTTGACCCGTCACAGTGAGAAATTAACCGGGCATGTCAACCCATCTTTATGTTTAAAAATTAAGAGTTGATTTTTCCTTGTGTTGTTTCAAAGGCGCATTTTTCTCTATTTGATCCGCCACAGGGAAAAGTTAACCGGTCATGTCCAACTACTAAAAACAATTTTAAAAAGGTATTGCTTATGGCCTTAATTGCGCTTTCTCTTTTATTGCGTACATATGCAGATGTTTGGATGATTCAAACCTCTACGGGTATTGAGGCGTCAATTATTGCTCGTAAAAGAGGAAACTTTATTAAATCAACAATGCACTATTTGATGTGTATGCCGTTAGTCTCTGTTGTGAACTCATTCCTTAGGGTTTTTTAATTATTAAATTTTAAATTATTTTTTTAGTTCGCTTTAAGTGAATTGAAGTTGAGATTTAGAGAACGTTTAACTCACAATTTCTACAAGCAATATTTGAATGGATTTACTTTTTATAAAATGGCAAATCTGGATAATAGAGTTTTTTCACATTTTTATAAAGCACATTTTTTTAATTTTAGATTTCAAATGCTGATCAATTACTTACGCAAGATGTTGACCGTTTCTGTGGAGGTGTTGTAGATTTATACTCTAATTTGTCAAAGGTCTATTTTTTAATAAAGTGTCTTTATGGGGACAAAATGAAAATTCTGGGTCTTCCCTGTTTAATAAATTTTGGAAAACAAAATTTCGCATTTAAATCATATCCTCTATTTTCTATTCATTTAAAAAATCCAACTTAAAAGCATTTTTCAGCCATTAGTCGATGTTCTGCTTTACGTGTCCAGGATTGGCGATTCTCTTGGTTGGCAAGCTCCTATTCGTCTCTTTTTCTATTTGATTGCATCAGGACTTGTATTAACTTATTTAAGGAGACCAATTGTAAAAAGTTTATTTTTGAATTAATTTAATTTTTAAATATTAGGGAAGAATGACCGTCATGGAACAACAATTTGAGGGTGATTATCGTTCAATAAATTCCCGATTGATTGTTAATAGTGAAGAAATTGCCTTTTATAGAGTCAATTTTTTAAATTAAAAATTTCAAAAAAATTTTTTTAGGGAAATGAAAGAGAACGTCGATCAATTATGAATTCCTTTCAAAAAATGATTTCACATTTGCGTTCACTTATTCTTTTTCGGTTCTCCATTTCATTTTTGGACAATATTGTTGCTAAATATGTTGCTACAGTTGTATGTTTTTTAAGAAAATTTGTTTTAATTTTTTAAAATTTATAGGTTGGTTGGTATACAATGTCTCGTCCATTTTTTAATCAGAATAATTCAACGTTGAAGCAAAAAAATAAAACTGAATTGATGCAGGTTATAATTTTTTGGTTTTGTATTTTATTAAATCTTGACGGAGCAGTTTAGTTCAGTCCAGCCTCAGCTCAGTCCCAACCCTATAATGAAGGGATGGTCATTTTTTCATATACTTGGTACCATTGGATAGAGAATTAAACCCTACAGGATTTCAAAAGATCAAACTTTTCAACTAATTGATTAAAAAGTTATAATCTAAAAACTTTTTTAAAAATGTGATTTTTCGGCACTTTGTCGATCAAAACTTTTTTTTCATTTAGTCTAAAATATTTTTTTTGGTAGTGAGTTGTATGTATTTAATTCTCTATTCCAACAGTAAAAAATTTCCGCCCCTTCATAAATTATAGGTTCGGGACTGAACTGACTTTTGACATATATAAGTTATTTTATTTATAGGATTATTACAGTTCTGGCCGTATGATGTTTAAATTAGCAGAAGCTCTTGGTCGCTTAGCTCTTGCTGGTAGAGAAATGACTCGTTTAGCTGGTTTTACTTCTCGCGTTGATATGTTATTAAATGTTTTGAATGATTTAGAAAACGGTTTTTTTTAATTTTTATTTTGAAAAATTAAATAATTTTTTAAGGAAAATATCAACGGACAATGATTTTGGATATAAACAATACACATCAATCTCGTCAAGAAAATTCAGGAGAAATTAATGGAAAAGCTAATGGATTATTACTTTCTGCTTCTTCATCGCTTTCTTCTCCTTCAACAGATGAAGATGATCTAGTTACTTTTCAACCAGGCGCAGGCAAAATTGAAATTAGAGACAACTTAATTCGTTTTAAAAGGGTTCCATTGGTTTGTTTTAATTTCTCTTTATAAACATTTAACTTTATTTAGGTCACTCCAAATGGAGATATTTTAATTAAATGTCTGGATTTTGAAGTCCCATCCGGCACTAATGTACTTGTTTGTGGACCAAATGGTTGTGGAAAGTCATCTTTATTTCGAATATTAGGAGAATTATGGCCTCTTTGGGGAGGAAAACTAATAAAACCTGAAAAAGGAAAACTTTTTTATGTCCCGCAGGTTTTTTAAAATTTAAATAAAAAATGAAAAAATAATTAAAGCGCCCATACATGACCATTGGAACATTGCGTGATCAAGTAATTTATCCAGATAGGCCAGCGGATGCTAGACGGAAATCTTTCACAGATAGTGATTTAGAGGAATTACTTGAGAATGTTCAACTTAAGTGAGGAAAATTACTAAAATTCAGATTACGCGTCCAGTCGCAGTTTTTCGCGTTCGATGAAAAGTTTATCTGTTCAATGAAAAGCCTTATGAAAAAAAGCCTTATAACTCTGGGTGTTTATAGCTTTCTATTACCATGTATTTTATGTTATTTCAGGCAGAACCGGGTAATTATCGTTATTTATTGGACGCATAAACTCTTCATTGGACGCATTACATTGGACGCATAAAGTTGCGATTGAACGCGTAATCGGGACAAGTCAATAGAATTTTCTATTTTTAGATACATTTTGGAACGTGAAGGTGGTTGGGAAAGTCAACAGGATTGGATGGATGTATTGAGTGGAGGTGAAAAACAAAGGATAGCAGTAAGCTATATAACTAAAAATTGCCAAACAATTTTAAATTTTTTAGATGTCTCGTCTCTTTTACCATAGACCACAATTTGCTATTCTGGATGAATGTACAAGTGCTGTTTCGGCTGATGTAGAGGATAATATTTATAGGCGTTGTCATGAATTGGGAATTACTTTATTTACTGTTTCTCATCGGAAGTCACTTTGGAAGTAAGTTTTTGATAATTCTATTGGAAAATTTATTAAGAAGAATATTTGAGTAATGTGGTTAAGTTGGTTGTGTGTCCGACTTTTATGGGTCATATTTTATAAGTTCGAATTTTTATAAGGACAATGATTATAAAGGCATTTGTCTGAGCATAAATGACTGATTGCTCTTTTATAAATCCATTCGTTGTATGAGTCCTTTAACAAATTTTAAATTTTTCTCAAAAATACTTAGTTTTTAAAATAATTTTTAAGACACCATGACTATTCTTTACATATGAATGGTAGAGGATTTTATGAATTCAAAAAAATTAATCATGAAGACCCCAACACGCAATTCGGCTCTTAAATATTAATTAGCTTCATTTTTTGCCTAACATTAGTTTTTAAAATATTTTTATATTTATTTTCAAAATTTTGCATTCTTTTCACACACTTGCCTTTATTATTCTAAACTGGTGTCTTATATTTTTTATAAAATTAAAACAAATTTTTAGTTAAATTAATCCATTTGTGTTTTGAACACTTCGTTAGCTGTACATTTCATTACATAATTTTGTTGAACAGAATGTGTGCCTTGGGGATTCGTAGCCACAACTTTATAAATTCCTTGGTCTTGTTGGCCAGGATTCTTTAAGGAGGGAAAATGTCTTGTTACTAAAAGATCTATAAATTATTCTGTTACCTTTATAACCATTGTACACGCATATTTTCCAACTTGTTTCTTTGTTTTAATTAAATATCTATCTCCAGGTACCAATTCTTGGTCCTTAAATAACCATTTAATTGTTGGTTCTGGATTTGCATTACAAATACATTCAAAAAGAACAGATCTATATTGGGGATGAATAATACTCATTTTTTAAATAAAATTAAAAATTTCACCCATCTGGTTTATTAATAATTGAGGGTGCACGTTCAATAAATGGAGGGCAGACCATGTTTAAAAAATAAATAGAATTTAATTTTTAGAAGAAATCAAAAAATCTCGATAATTTTTTTACTGAAGAAAAACATACTCTCAATGAGAGAACAAAAAGCAGTAGAACTTTAAAAAGCAGCTGCTTGTTCACTTCTTAAATTACATTTTTGTTTAGTAAACAATATTTTTTTATTGAATTTGTGAGTGGGGGATGATCCAAGAACATTTAACTTGCTTTTATTCTCAATCACTTTACCGTATTTTCCAGCAAATCAAACAAAAAAGTTTAATTGTCCTCTTGTCCAATAGTCTTTTACTCAAATGACTTTTGTCTTAATGTCGCACTGTCCAATTGTCATAGCGGCGTTTAACTTTTTGTTTATCTCTTCTTTTATCACACTCACTAGCTAATTTTCATTTAAAATTTTTAGATTTTAATTTCCGTATTTCTAAAAATGACAAGCGGATTTGGTATTAGACCAAACAGCTCCATATCTCAGCTTGAAAATATTTTCGCAAATCCTTTCAAACAACAAAAGGCAGATTCTGAATGCAGCAACGCTATAGAGGTATAATACGTTTGTAAAATTATTAATTTCCAATTTTCAGGAAGAATTTGTTTATACTCCCTCAGATATTGTAAAAATGTTGAATCAATTGTTGAATGAAAAACAGTTAAGGCCGTGGAAAAGTCAATTTGAGGAGAGGATTAAAGCTTCGTCTTTGCCGGTTTATAATTTTTTTAATCTTTCAAAAGGTTAACATCAGTACTAGAGATAGATCGGAGGTATTAAAAAACCTTTGATTCTTGAGTTTGATGGGGGCCAAGACTAGATTCTTCACTTTGAGTCAAGAAAAAATCAAGGTCCAGATCCAGACCGATCTCTATTAATATTAGTTCCTCCATGTTTTTCATGTCATTTAAATATTTAAAATATTATTAAGGCCTTCGCCCTTCCTCCAATGGGACCAGAAGAACAAGCAATGATGACTTTGATGGAAAATTGTGCCGTTAAAGCAGTAATTACGAGCGTTCTTGGTGCCGCTATGGGTTTAGCTTTTGGACTTTTTACAGCTTCAATGGATCCAAGTTTTGCAGTGAGTAAAGATCCGAGTAAACCGGTTAATTTTTAATTTAATATTTAAAAAGTATATTTATAAATTTAGTTAACATTGCGCGAGACGTGGACTGAAATGCGTTCAAGAATGCGTAATTATTCACGCCAATTTGCCTCTATTGGATTAATGTTTTCTGGGACGGAATGTTTATTAGAAACTGTTAGGGCTAAAAGTGATTGGAAAAACGGGACATTTTCTGGTGCTATTGTTGGCGGATTATTAGGTTTTAGAGCTGGATTGAAACCCGCAATTTTGGGAGCTGCTGGTATTTGCTTACTAAATATTTAATATTTTTAAAATTTATTTTTCTAGGGTTCTCTGCTTTCTCAACAGCGATTGAATTTTACATGAGAAGATGATTAGTCGTTTTTTGTCTTTAATTTTTTGATAAAGTTTAGTTTCAAATTTAGGAATTTTTGAGTTATAGTTGACATTGTCCTTTTAAATATTTAAATAATTTTTATTTTATTATTAATTTTTTAACTTTCAGTATCTTCCTTTAAGATTTAAATGCATATTAATAGCGAGGAAGGTAATATTCCAGGAGCCGACCCGTCTGTGGGGAACAACATTCACAACAATAATGGGCTTGTCGCTAGCGGTGATGGACGTTCTTGTAAAATTTGTTATGAAACTGAAGATGACTATAGCGGAACTCCTGTAGAGAAGAATGATGGTAGATGGATGCATCCTTGCAAATGTAAACTTTTTGTTATTAAATTATTTTTTGTGTTGAATTGGTGTGGGATTATGGTTTGTTCCGATCTATTGTTTCTGAACATCCGAACTCGTAATGGCCAAATATAAAAAATGCAAAATCATTACATTTCCCCTATTTACCCCAAGTAATCGTCACTGCTTGAATACATTACCTATTTATCGGACAGACGGAAAGTACATGCTCTGACCGTTATGAGACCATTTAATTATCTGTCCGCCTTAATATGAGCTTTTAGTTATTTATTATGCCTTATTACAATTTCAGGTTCTGGAACTATGAAATGGGTTCATAGAATGTGTATGGAGAAATGGCTAGATCATGCGCCTTATCAACAGAAATATCAATGTACAATGTGCAAGTAATTTTTTTCTAATTTTTTTCAAAAACTTTTAAAAAGATATCGTTATCAAACATGTTGGCGTATCAGGCCTTTAAGTAGATGGCGCTTTCCCGATTTCAATTTGTCTCTCTGGGATGGTTTTGAGATGTCATTAGATTTTTTGTGCACTTATTATACATTTTATCGGGTCAAGAGTCTTGTTCAGGTTTAGTATCTTTAAACTAGGATTTTTATTTTCATGATAATTTTTAGGGAAAAGCAAAGTCATTGTTACGTTCTTGTTTAATCATTGGTGTTTGGAAAATATTTGTGGCGAGTAACCGCCGTCTGGGCTTCTATCGACAGCTTTTTGAAATTGCTATTCGAACTTTTTTGGAATCTACGGTGAAAAACGCAATTTAAATTAAATTTTTTGAACGATGAGGTTTTTATTATTTATTGTTTTTTTCTGGAAATTATTGGCTTTTAATCTCAAAAATCTAAGCGCTCGTCAATTTTGATGGATTTTGATCAATTTTGGTTTTTATCCAAAGGCTAAAATAAATGAAGAACAAAATTCTATTTTTCAATTTTTGAGATTAAATTTAAATTTTTTTTTGATTGCCGTTTCTAAATATCGCAATTTTTAAATAAATATTCTCCTATATTTTGATGTTCTTTTATATTTATTTATTTTTTAAATATATTTAAAAAATATATTTTCAATATATTTCAAAGTTAGAACGCTAATTTTCTAATCTATCTTTTAGATAAGAACCTTTTTTTAATTTTATTGTTATCAAAGATGTGGTCAGGAAATGATCGAGGAGGACTAGGACCAACAACTGGTGAACCAGTGTTTGATTTATACAAAAACAACAGTAAATTAACTCCTGAACAAATGATTTGGTTAAACAGGTTTATTTTTAAAGGATTTGAGATTTTAAAGAGTATTGGCTGTTTGTTACAAAAATTTTTGAGTTGTTGATTCTACCTTTCCGAAATAGAAAATGGAAATCAGTTTTAAGAGTCCACCCCTGAATATTTACTGACTCTGAAGGTCCTAGACTTGAAGGGAATATAGAGGGTTTAAGTGAAATAAATACTCGGCTCTATAAAGTAAGTCCCGATTTTAGAACCTATGTTGTGGTATTCTGTAAAAAAAAGGGCTCTTCTCCGTGGAGAAGAGCCCTTTCAATCACACCAAATCCATCGATATTTCCTTTTGATTTCCCCTTCAAAAGCTGTAGGTCTCTAGCGTCAATAGGCATTGGGAGTGTAAGTCTTCAGTGTTGACCAAGTTTTAAATGTTCCCTTACAACTTTTAAAAATTCTAGCCGTCTTACACCTCGAGAAAGGACTGAAATACAAAGTTTGGCTTCGAGTAGTCTTTACGAGGTTATTTAAATTTTAAATTTATTTAAATATGATTTTCAAACAGGTTAATCTAACAAGAGGAATACCTTGTGCATTTGCAACTATTGCAGGCCTTTTCATGCTCAAAAAAAGAAAAATTGTTAATTGGAGTCCAATAACTAGTGGATTAATTTTTGGAACTGTAAGGAATTAAATATTTGTTTATCAAAAATTTTTTTTGAATTTTTGGTCCCCGTTATGGCTGCTATTATAGCTGATGGAATATTTATGAAAAGTCATCCCTCTTCTCAACGTGTACGTGATAGAATTAATGATCTTTATGTTGAGGTATGAGTTTTTGATTGATAGGAGGAAAGGAATCTCCCTATGTTTAACAATACGGAAAAAGTTAATTATATGTCTCACAAGAGAATCTCACGAACTTTTTGATTTTCCTCTTTAATAGAAGAAAAATTTCTCTAATAAAAAATGAAGAAGACTCACATCTGCCTCTCCAAAAATATTATAAAAAACTTTTGATTCGATTTGGAGGTCAGGGCCTAAAATTGGTAATAGGTTATCGACTCCTTTTCACGATGATGCAATAAAAATTAAGAAATTTTCTCTAACAGTTCGTGAGGTTCCCTTATCAGATGTATGGGATGATATATTAACAAAATTATTTTTTCAAGCACTCCAGAAACGAAGCTACAGGTGGAAGACCAAAAGACCGTGGGCGGTTAACTTATGCTCAAATACGAGAAGCACATCGAAGTGGTCGGCCAATCGAATCGTTACAAGAACATCCTCCTTCTGAAGATAAATTGCTTGGAGAAGAAAGAAACCAAGACTTATTATATGGTGACAAAAAAGAGCAAACTTATGTCAAACCAAATTTGCCTTCTTATCTTGGTCCAGGTTAAATTTACAAATATTTTTTAAAATTATTTTTAAATTTTAATTAAGATGCTCCATCAGACATTAGTTATATGTCTGGTACACCACGAGGGTTAAACGAAGAAAGTGGAGACTATGGGGCAAGTAATGAACGTTGGAAATAATTCTTTTGGTATTTAAAAATAAAATTGTTTTTGGGTACTTCGTTAATACCCCCTTCAATCATTTATTTTCATGAAGCATTTTAGGTAAAAGGAAAGTTAGGCAATAAAAATTAGGAGGGAAAAACTCAACTTTACGGCAAAGGAAATTTGAACATTTCGAGACAAAAAAATGAAAGAATTAATTTGAGACTCGGATTTGGGGTGAGATATTAATGAGGTACCGTTTAGTGTTAGAAAAACACAATTTAATTTTATTTAAAATAATTTGAATAAAATGGTAGGAATCACATTTTGGAGTTTTGTGGTCCAATAAAATTTCTTGGGGATATTTTCTTTGGGATATTTTTAATATCATTTTAAATTTATTTAATCTCTACTTATAAGCACCTCGCTCTTTAAATTGGTAACAATGGTTGAGCAGTTGAAATATTTTCTTGTTCATTGTTAATTGTAGTAATCACACTATTTGAGTTGGGCAATGGGATTTGGTCGTAAATGCTCAAAAGACGCCTTTTGTAAATAAAATAAACTTAGAATTTTCATTTTTTATTACCATCTTTCGTATAGTCTTCTGACTGTTCGACCCTTTCTAGTATTTTCCAAATCTCTAGAAATAATTTTAAGGGATTAAAAAGATATTTTGGACCTTCTATAAGTATAAATATTCCAAAGTATCCAAAAAATAGCCAAAATTGAATAAATAATTAATGCAAGAATAAAATAAGGCAAAAATTGAGACCAAAGTAAATTATCATCCAAAGGATAACCCATTTTCCTTGTGTTCTCACTTTCTACATTAAAAATTAAAAATCTTTCCTTATCAAGAATTGTGTTAAAAATTGTTGAAATTTGACTGCTGAAAACCAATTTAATTATTCTTTGAAATCCTTTACTTTGTTTCAATATTGTTTGTATTTATTTTCTCCATTTTTGAATAGCATTTTATTTAGAAAAATTAAAAAATAAGCTTTAAATTTAAAAGAAAAACATTTTTTGAGAATTAAAAAAATGTTTGAGTGAATATTAGCAAACAAAAAAGACATTCATAAGGAGGAAAATGACTAAATTTTGTGAGGGGCCGAAAAAAGGAGGTTGGGGTTGGTAGAATCATCCTTTTGAAAAAAAATATGAGTGAATAACACAAATATTTTTTAGTTAATTTAAGTTATACAAACAATGGAATTAAAAAATGAAATGCTGCTAAAGCGGATGACAGCCTGCAACGACAAAAAAATCTTCCTGGGTATACGGGGTTGGGGGTCAAATCTGAAGGCTTTGGATCAACCCTGTCTTTTTAGAGGGAATGTCAAAAAGAATATCGAAGGATTTGGAGGGATTAAGGGGCACATTAATCCCTTTAAAAGTTCTATGTCTTCAGGGACAATAGTAGATCTTGGACTCCGGGAATGATTCCAAAAAATTAAAAAAGGAGAAAAAATTAGTAATTTCTCTTTAGAGAATTTATAAATTGGCTCATAATAATAAGACTAAAATAATAGTATATCTAATTTTTCTCCATATATTCCTTGCGCATTACATAAACAACAATTTGTTTGTGTGGTTTTATAATAAGAGAAAAGCTGACTGTTGGTTGATTGATCCTTAAAAAACAAACAAGCGATTACCTCTACATAAATACTTTTTGTTTGTTTCTTTTTTGAGTTGAAAGAAGAGAGCGAAAATATTTTCTTTAAATGAAAAGATTGATGAAAAATTTTATAAAAGTGCATCTTCAAGTTAATCTTTAATTCCATATCTATTTATTTATTATTGTATCATTTAAGTTCAAAAATCAAGAATTCACACAAAGGGAAAATACACATTGTTAAAAGTTCTGGCATTTTTGTTTTTATTGTCAGTTACCTAGACAACCTTTATTTATCTAACAATAACTTTAATTTTTAAGAGAAAATCAGCATTGTAATTTTATTAAGTTAAAGAATAATTTCCAACCTTTTTTCTTTAAAAGACTTATAGTAGTACATTAACCGATGTTGAAATAAATTAAAGGAATGAATTTATTTTTCAAATCATCTTTAAAAGACTTATAGCAAAAGTTTAGCCACCGGGCGAGACCTGCGACCTCCTCGTACTTATTGCTAGGGGCTTTCGCTCTACCACTGAGCTACCGCACATTGGGTTGACTTAGTTGACGGACAGGCTCTACCACTGAACTAACTACCGTGGCATCAACTAATGCTTTCTCTTATCCTTTAGATCGTTCAACCCCCACCTAAGCGTTCAACCCCCATCATCCTTTTAACACTTTTTGTAAATTGCATGTAAATCAAGAAAGAATTTTTTTGTTAAGAGTATTACCTATCGATTTGTTTGGTGAATTAGTGTTTGTGGAATGTTGACGTTGAATTTTTATAAACGATTTTTATCGATAAAAATAGGCAATGCAATTATGGATTTACTTGTAAACCCACGTATTATAAATAAATTTATTATTTTTTGTAATTTTCTTCTTCCAAAAAATTTTTTTCTGTAATAATTTTTTTGTTAAATTAATGAATTGAAAGAAGATTTAATTAAATATTTATTAGATCAAAACAATTTTTAATTTTCCCTCTTTTCTTCCCTTTATTTTATTTAACAACAACTACAATTCTTCATCACAAAAAAATATTTTTTTCCTAATGGATTTTGTTCGCCAATTGCTTTGTACTGGTATTAAAGACCAGGAATGTAATATTACTGAAGAAGAAATTCCTCGAGTTGGAGAATTTTTTGAAAGTAATTTTTTAAAATAAATTTTTTAAATTTTATTTTAATTTTAAAGGTATTGAATTAATTTATTTAATGGCAATTTGTGTTGCTTCAATCATCACTATAATTATTTTTATTTTGGGAATTCTTCATTGGATATTTGTTTTGAAATTTATTAGCAACGAGCAAATAAGGACAGATTTGTATTGGCTTGTTTTTATGGGACCGGTTAGTTTTTTTGAATTAATTTTTAAAATATTCTCACTAATAAGGGAAAAGGTCGATTCAGAGTCGCCGATTCAGAGCAGGGACTATTCAGAGTAGGGACAATTCAGAGTAGCCGATTCAGAATACGTGGAAAAGGGGACGATTCAGAGTACATAGAATAAAATACCCTAAAAATGAGTCGTCCTCTACCCCACTAATAAGGGTCAAAAATGAGTGACATTTTGTCCCAAAATGTTGGAGCAGTTCAGTCCCGACACTATAACTCATTAAGGGGTGGTCATTTCTTCATATTCTTGGTATCGTTGGATAGCGGATTAAATGGGCTATTATATACAAAAAAAATTAAAATTTTAGACTGGATGATAAAAAAAGTTATGACCGATAAAGTTACGAAAAATCGTATTTTTTAAAAAAAGTTAGTTTTTAGATCATAACTTTTTTATCAATCAGTCGAGAATTTTGATTTTCTGGTATATTATAGTGCATTGAATCCTTTATCCAATGGTACCAAGAGCACTAAAAATTGACCATTCTTTTATTAGTTATAGGGCCGGGACTGAACTGCTCCGATGGGTGACATTTTGTCCCAAAATTTAATTTAATTACCTATTTCTACTTTTTTAAAGGTTATTTCAACTTGTGGTACTATTGGACTAGTTATTCCACGTGCTGCCATTTTTCTATATGCTATTGCCCTGGTTTATTTTATGATTTGTATTTTTGTGCTTGTTTGTCTTATGTTAACTGTGAGGAAAAATTTAATTTTTTTTTAAATTTATTTTTTTAGTTAAATGGTTCAAGACAAATTTTATGTGAGAAATTAATGGCAAAAGGTGTAAAAATATCATTAAGAGTTTGTCCGCTTGGATGTTGCCTTTTTTGTCTTTCAAAAGTTGAACCAAATCAGTTTGTATTTTTTAAAAGTATATTTAAATTTATTAAAAAATTTCAGGTTAAATTTTCGAAGAATGGAATGGCTTGTTTTTCAATCACCAATTGTGAGAATTTTTCTTGAAGTTGTAAATATAATTGTTTTCATGGTAAGAAATAACTAAAATAAAATTGTAGCCAGATAGGAGAGGCTAGTGGCAGGACTAGGGAAGAATTCCGGGGTAGAGGAAGATAAGGAAGAATTGGTACCACTTTCGCCCCCCTCATACCTTATTTTTTGTTTGAGATTTAGAAAATGGTCAGAAAAACGGGAAAAAGGAAGAGGTTGATGTTACGGAGTACAGATCCTGGTTGAATTATTAACCGTTGACTCGCGAGAGACGCTGGGAGGGGATCGAAAGTAGTACCGGAAAATTAAAAGTAGACCGTAAAAAGTTTAAATTGCCAACAGATCCACAAGCATTTATGATTAATGAATAAAATAATTTTTATTTTTTTAAAAAAAGGAAATTAATTCACGTGCCAATTTATTTACTCAAATTTCAAATGTCATTGGAATGATTTCACTTTTTGTTGGTTCCTATGGTTCTTATATGATTATACCTGCAGGATCTTCTTTACTTGGAGAATATCGGTTTATTTTTTTGTTAGGAGGGACAAAATATTTTTTTACTTTTAGTTTTCTTCTACTCTTTCGTTTGGTCGATCTTTCACAACTTGCTTGGTCTGTACAAAAAGTTTTATTTGAATTTCTGGCTTTTCCAAGGCTTCATATATTTTCAACTAAAAGTGTATTACCAGCATCGGCAAAAGCACAATGTAAATTAATTTTAAAAGATTAAATAATTTTTATATATGTAAAATCCAAAAATTTGTCGATTTTACGTCATATCACCCAAACTTCTATTCGGACGAACAATGTGTCATTTGATGTGTCAATGTGTCATTTGACATTAAAATCGAGCAACTATGGGCCGAGATACAGGCTACGGAAATCGAAAAACCATGGAGGGAGAGGCTTCATATATTTTCAACAAAAAGCGGGGGTGGGGAGCTTATTTTTGCGGTGAGAATTTCGATTATACAAATAATAGCTCGTTCGACCCAGCTCGACGAGCTCTTTCATGATTGTTTGTCTGAATCGGAAGGGTGATATGTATGACGGAATTTTCCCGAAGAAAATTTTTTATGACATAACTATCTATTAATTTTTTTTGCCATTTCTAAATTTTTCCCCAGACAGTAAAATAATAATACTTTCTAAAAAATAATTTTTTTAAGTTTGTATTTCTTTTCTACTTTGCGTGGAAATGCTTATTGTTAGTTTATTGGCAACTTTTATGTTTCGTCCTTCACGCACCTGGTAATTAATTAAATATTTTGTTTACTTTTTTCTTTCTTTTTCTCATTGAATTTGTGAATGTGTGCGAAATTAATTATTTAATAGTTCCAATTATGAAAAATAATTGTTACTTTGGGTGTTAAAATGAAAATTTTTATGATTATTTACGTCATAATTTTCAATGGGAGCAGGACAAAGTGCAGCGATGCCAAAGTATCACCGAGCTATCCTCAACGCTTGGGATGGCGATAAACTCATTAAGATGCATTGAACCATACCACGGCGTCCCGGATTCTATAATTATGAACGAAGTTATAGCAGGCAGTCTCGAGTTAGGGTAATAACCCTTCTCCATGATTAAATTGATGAAAGAAAGAAAAAGGGAAACGAAATATTTAAATAACAAATTTTTATTTAAAAATTAATGGTTTTTCAAAGGTTCTTTGACAAATTCCAACATCACAGTATAGGCAGAGGATGTCGTATAGGAGATAATAATGGAGCAACTATTAATGGAGATTTAAGATTTTTGGAAAATGGGATAGAAAGAAGAGAAAATACTTTACCAAGAATAAATTTTAATGAGAGTTTACGTCTTGAACAGGTTCTTTTTTAATTACTAGAAAAAGGGGAAGAGTAAAAGTTTACCACCGGGCAGCCAACCCCCTGGCAGTCATTGCATGTACGTTCGCTCACCACAAGAGGGAAGCAAAATTTTAGCTATCGGCAGCCATTGCTCCTCAACCTCTTGGCATTTGTTGGCAGGCGCTTTTCGCTCACCACGTACAGGGGGTGCTCTACTGCTTGGGCTGTCGGGGTTGCTTCCACGTTCTCTTTTTAACTCTTAAACCCCTGCCTAGTAAGCGTTTTAACTTGCCAGATGGATCTTCTACTCTACCTTATAATTATAAAATAATTTTATTCTTTTAAAAGGTTCGATTAAATGGAAGTGGAAATACAATATCTACAGAAACTGAAGAAGAAAATAATGGAATTATACATAAAGAAGAAAGAAACAAAACAATTAGAAGGGTAGAAAGTTGTAATTAAAACATGTTTGGTGAAGTAAGTTTTTTTTTAATTAAAAGGCTTCAATTAAACAATGAAAATTTAAAAATATTTTTTACGATCTCATTTAAAAGAAATATATATTTTAAAAATATTATTCCATATTGTGAATTGTAACTGCCGTATTTTCTTTTCCCGTAGGCGATTATCCGGTCCGAATCCAGGTAAATTCTGCCGAACTCAATAAATTACTACTTTTTACCGGATTAAAACCCCAATCTCTGTCATGGGAAATTAATTTAAATTGGGGAATTATTCGGGGGGGGGGGGGGGTTAATCGAGAAAATACGGTTTTCGGCAAGTCTGCGGGTATTTTAACGTCTCATTTTACTTTTTTTTTCATTTTATAAAAGTATTTCAATTTTATTTAATTTTTATTTCAATTTTTATTCCTAAATTTCAAATTTTCTTTTCCATTGCATAAACCACAGGCCCATCTACATTCTCTATGCATATAAGTCTGTTGGGTAAAGGAATTATATTTAAAAAAATTTTTAATTTACCGGATTTAAATTACATTCTCCTTTATTTACCCAAAATTTACAAGATTCTGGTTCTCTATCAAATATTTGACAATTAATTTCTAAAAAAATTAAAAATTTAGGTTCCTAAAAAATATTACAACCTTTTAATGATGACAATAATTCATTATCTTTATTTCCCATTTCAGATTTTTTTGCCTGTAAACGAACAGGCTTTTCCTCCATTTTATTAAACGTTTCGCTATCAACCTTTTTTTAAAAAATAAAAAATATCTATCTATGTATTTTTAAGCGTGTCAGAGCAAAATACCGTTCGACTAAAACACCGTCCGACACATGCAAAAATACTGTTGTCCACTTCACATTGAGTAAACAACTTTTAAAATAAAATTTTTAGGTTAAAAACATCCGGATGGTGTTTTGGTCTGACGGTGTTTTGCCCCTACACATTTTTAAGAAAACTTTTTAAAAAACAAACCAACAATTGCCCAAATGGAAATATTTTTTCATTTGAATTATTTTTTGGAATTTCTCCAATTTTTCGATTATTTTGTTGATTAACAGCAGCAATTAAATGTTCAATACGAAAAAGGCCTAAGGCTATTTTTAACGCCATATTTTCTTGTACAAAATTTAACATGCATAAAGGGGGTACTAAAATAATTTCAAAAAATATTTTTTAGGTAAGAATTACCAGAAAAACATTTGGGCCATTCTTTTTCTGATTGGGATGGTCTCTTTCCACAAGCCAAATGAGGAATATCTAACGGATTTCCACATATTGTGGCGCAATCAGACTTTATAGAATCAACTTCTTTTAGAAAGAAAGGTGTATCTTCATCGAAATTCTGAATGGCACCTTTTAAATTTTTTTAAGGTTTAATCTTTGAGAAATCAACAAGGGATCAACCCTGAGGACCTACATTCTGCAGATCTATTGACCCTGAAGACCTATTTCTTTTGAAAGTGAAGATGGGGGATTAAGAGATAAGTGCCCAGCTCTGGTGAGTAAATAACTATTCCCTTCTAATCACACCAAATCCATCGATACTCTATTAATTCTTCCAAATCCCCTGATATTCCCCTTCAAATGTTGTAGGTTTTCAGCATTTAGGGTGTAAGTCTTCAGGGGGACTCATTAACATAATTTACTAAGAAAAATCCTCCTGAATATCACTTCAAAATTTATAAATAATACAAATTCACTCTTACAAATGTGAGAATTCTGTTCCATCCATTTATAAAAATTAGAAAATTGATTATTATCTAGGTTAATTATATTAGAAACTGTTTGATCATCATCAGAAATAATTAGTCTAATTAAATCGTAGAAAAGGACAATTTGGGAGAGAAGGATAGCCGTACAAGGCATTGCCGAAAATAATTAATTTTCGAATAAAAATTCTAAAAAAATGAAAAACAAAGCTAATAATAAATTAACATTTCAACACCTATCACACACAATGATTAATTGTTCACAATAAAAAAAGAAAATAGGCCCGATTATCAAAGTCAAATAGAAAAAAATTAGTAATTAACTGGCGATGGGTCCTTAGTCAAACTTTTTTTGTCCTTTGTTTTTTTGAATGGTTAGAAAGCATAATATTGTTTCACACAATTTCCCAGCTATGGCGTAGAAAATTGTTTTAAATGTTCATGTGAGAAAAGGATGGAACAAATAATTTTTAAAAAATGGGGCCAAAAAGCCAAAACATATTCTCATATAAATTTTGAAGTTAGTCCCTGGACTCCCCAATATTCCCAAAAGTTGAAATTTTACCCAGAAAATTCCCAAAATAATTAATGAACCTTCAAAATGTCTTTACAATTTTTATTTAAACAAAATTTCAAAAAGACATTTTTAAATTGAAATCCATAAAATAAAAATTATCATATGCCTGGGTCATCCGCATCTTCTAAGTCGTCATTTTTGTGCGGATACTAAAAAATAAAAGCATATAATTTTCATCATAAAAAGTAAAAAAATATTTACGTCTCATGACTAAGTAGTAGAATGTTGTTGCGGTTGCACATTTTTGTTGTAAAAAATGCTATGTTTTGTATGCGCCTTCCGACCTCCTCCTCCTCCATCACCAACGCTCTGTCGTCCAACGCTTCCAGAAGCACTTCCAGCAGAATATCCACTAGTACGGACTGGAGGTGCATATCCACTTGTACTCATACCAGACTTATTGCCTTAAATAAAATAAAATTATTAACCATATTTCAAAAAGTAAGGGATAGAGTAAGGAAGAAGCTTACGCTTTCTCGTAGGAAGTAAGAAAATAAAATATTAATTTTGCCACCCCTCCCTCATTAAATAAATCATAAGATAAAAATATGAGCTAAAGATCTAATGATTACCTCCTACACCAACAAAATTTCCTTCATTTCCTCCGCCACTAGAATGGCGTTGATGACGTACCATGTCGCCTCTTTGTCCAAAATTTTTATTATTATATCCGCCGCTACGAAAGTTCTGTTGTTGATGATAGTCACTTTTGCGATAATTGTTTTGAGGAACAAAAGGATTGCCATCACTACCATTTTTCAATGCAGGATGGAGCGATTGCTTCTCAAAAAGATTTGCAAATTCAGTCGACTCGTCGCGCTCGCGTTTAACTAAATTTCAAATATTAAAATTGTACCACAAAATCAAAAAAAAAAGAAAAACAAACTTCTACTGCAATAATTCCAAATATGTCCAATAATCCCGCACTCTTGACATGGAACTTGATTGTTTGGATTTTGAGTTGGTTGCATATAAGTCCGAACATCTTGAGACTGTTGATGTTGAAAAGGTCGATTGAACTTGTTGTTATTATTGTTGTTGTTATAGAATGAACCACGAGAAGCATTCTGACCAACACCATTTTTGTTCGAAAAAGAGGGAGGACGATCTGAAGTAAAGTAAAAACCTTTATTTTGCGAAGATTCCTCACACGAAAAAAGTCAATTCACAAGGATGGACTTTTTTCACTTTCCTCAGTCCCCGATTTTATATCCCCTATGACATTCTCTAATGAGCCATCGATAAAAGTGATTAAATCTTATTCAACAAGTTCACAGGGATAGAAAAGTAAGTCTTACAAGACATTTTTTCTTTCAAGAAAACAAAAAAAGTGGAATTATCTGCACTTTTACCAATTTGAAAAATATAAATTCAATAAAAACATACTCTGTGGTCTCTTCCGAGGATCGTTTCCAACATTAATTTCCTCCGTCTTATTGAGAGGTGCATTATCAGATTCCTTTACTTGTTCACCTCTCGCATTGTTTGCAGGTGCTGGCGGAGTCAGACGCTGATTTTGAGGAGACGGGTTAGAAGAGAAAGCAGCGGATTGTCTCCCACTTTGACTTCCGTCGCGCTGCTGTTCACCACCAGTACCTTCAGAACCCGGAGCTTGAATGCTTAGTGGACGCTTTTCTAAAAGAAAATCAAATTGAAAATATTTTTTGATTAAAAAAACCTTTCACACAAGTCTGCTGTTGAAATTGTGGAGATTGATGGTGTGGAGGAGCAGACTGCGGCGGGGGCTGCTGATGCAGATGCGGAGGTGGCATCTGTGGAATCGTCTGCTGCATTAATTGTTGGTGCAACAAAGACGGGGCTGCCGAAGTTTGATGAGATGGCATTGGCATCTGCTGTTGAAATTGGCGATCAATAAGCGGTGGCAGCGTCTCAAAATTTGGTGGCGGAGCAGCAGAATTAGGCATCGCCGACGCAACCATAAACACAGGCTGCTGCTAAAAAATATTTAGAGAATATAGAACATATACAAAAAAATTTGAAAACAAACTCCAAAAGGTTGTTGTGGAATTCCAGTATTTACTGCATTAGTAGCTGGTTGTTGTTGCTGAGGCGGAAGATTACGCAACTGTTGATGGGTTGCAGGATTGTATCCATTAATATGAGCTCCATTAGCATTGGTGCTTGGACCGCCACCCCCTCCTCCACCATTAGAAAAAGTTCGAATATACTGCGTGGTAGAGCCAGTCGGAATCGCACCAGTTTGTGGTTGAAACGGCTGACCCTGTATTTTATTAGAATTAAGATAAAATTGATAAAGTAAACTAACATGGATAGAAAACGGCTGTGGCGGCGGCTGGTAAGGATTGGTGCAAATAGAAGTTGGCGGAAGCATCGGTGGCGGAGTTTGCGGAACCAACATAAAACCCGGCATACCCTGAAAAATAGAAATAAATTTGAATTGATGAATCGAAAATAAATTACTCCAACAAAAGGCTGCTGGCCTGCAGTTGACTGTTGTGGATGACGCATATGAGACATCTGCTGAGGCTGTTGCTGGTTTGTAAAAAATGGAGCAGTGTTCGTACGCAACATCCAAGCCTGCCCAGTAGGATGTATATTTGGATCAGTAGTATTCGCCAAAGTGAAATGAGTTTGCGGATGCTAAAAAAGTTATATGACAAAAATAAGGTGGGATGTCTAATGGTTTTATGCTGAAATCGATCACAGAAAGCAAACCGAGGTTAAACCAAAAATCAATACCTGAAAAGGTATTCCTTCTTGTGGTTGATACACAAAAGGTTGAGGTTGCTGATGGGCCGCCTGAATTCCAGTTTGATTTTGATTTGTGTACATCAATGACTGTTGATGCATTGATGCAGTCGTAGGTGGCGTACTTACTGCAGAAAAATGCGGTATCATTTCAAGTTTCTTTATTCACTTAAAAAGTCTACAAAATTTATTGAATGAATTATAAAATTGTCAAACCCAAATGAAAATTACAAGTGCAAAAGTAAAGGACAAAACTCAAAATTTATTCGATAAAAAGGGCCACTAGAGTGCCGCGACTATAGAACATCCACTAGAGTACTAGAGAGCGAGGCCATTAGAGAACGAGTTAAGAGCGAGATCACTAGAATGCCGTCTTTATAATTAGGCGAATTATTAGGCGAAAAGGCAGAAGCGAAAGATCTGATCCAGTCTAATAAGCATGAAAAAATATTGTTGAAATTCTCGCGACCTCAAATTGAAATTCTCGCGACTATACTGAAACGTCCATTACCATTAAAATTTTAAACAGAATGCCAATTTAAATTGACAGTAGTTTGAAAGACAATTTAGTCTGAATCGGATAATTTGTTAAAATTTTCCTATTTATTTTGTTCATTTTGGCTTTTATAAATAATTTTATATTTAGTGCTTATTGTTAGTTTAACAAAGATAAAAAATGTCTGAACGTGCTGGATTTCAAGCTGGGTTTGGTGGCGCTCCACCGGCAGGTGCTGCAGCCGGAGGACGTGGTGTGCGTGGTGGAGCTCGTGGAAGAGGAGGGCCTCGTGGTCGAGGTGGACGTGGAGGTCGTGGCAAAGATGCGGAGAGAGAATGGCAACCCGTTACTAAGCTTGGACGTTTAGTTAAAGAGAGAAAAATAACAACGATTGAAGAAATTTATCTTCATTCTCTTCCAATCAAGGTATTGATTTTAATCGATTGTCAAGTCAGACATATTTAACAGGGATGTCACGGGTTGGGGGGAAAGTCGGGTTTCGGGTGGAGTCTTCAAAATTTTCCTCGGATCGGGTATCGGGCCAAAAAATGTCAGGGTTTTGGAAAATTTTCGGATTGGGTATAGAATCGAAGAAAAGTCCGGGTAGCAGTTTTCAAGTAATCCTTGTCATCCCTGATATTTAATCATGCGTATCTGATTTATAGGAATATGAGATAATCGATCTGTTGCTTGCTGATAAGAAGCTTAAAGATGAGGTGCTTAAGATTATGCCTGTACAGAAGCAGACTCGAGCAGGTTTTATTTAAAATACCTTTAAAATTAACTAAAATTTAAGGTCAGCGTACTCGTTTCAAAGCTTTTGTTGCAATTGGAGATGGACAAGGACATGTTGGTTTGGGTGTTAAGTGTTCAAAGGTTTCTTAACTTAATCGAATTGTTAATAACTCGATGTTTAGGAAGTAGCGACTGCTATTCGTGGAGCAATCATTGCTGCTAAACTGGCAATAATCCCCGTTCGTAGAGGCTATTGGGGAAACAAAATTGGCGATCCTCATACTGTTCCTTGCAAGGTTTGTCAGAGGGTTTTTTATTAGAAAGGATTTTAAAAGCATTTTTAGGTCACTGGGAAGTGCGCTTCTGTACTTGTTCGTCTTATTCCTGCTCCAAGAGGAACTGGCATTGTCGGGGCACCTGTTCCGAAAAAATTGTTGCAAATGGCGGGCATCGATGATTGCTACACCTCAGGTTTTATTTCAAGACTAAAAATCATTTTTTATAATTTTCTAGCTGTTGGCCAAACCGCAACCCTTGGAAACTTCGCTAAAGCTACCTACTATGCAATTCAACGCACATATTCTTATTTGACACCAGATCTGTGGAAAGAGAATACTTTGCCTAAAAATCCTCTTGATTGTAGTACTGGAACAACGGCTCCGTGAAACAAAATAAAATATTGAAAGGAAGATGAATTGAGTTTTAATTGAAAATTGTTTTGGGATTATTATGACTGTTATATTTGAGTATAAATTATGTTGTTATTAAAATGTTGGACTTTTTTTTAATTCCCTACGTACAGTTTCTTTTACGATTTATTAGGAAAGGACAGGTTAGTGCTATTCATCTTTGAGATTTGTAATTCCATTAGAAACTAGAAAATCTCACACCAGTCAGTAATGCTTCGGTTTACTCCCCCTATTTCCTATTTCGCTGATCATTTCGAGCTCTTTTGCTTATCAAATCTCATTTGAACAAACTCATTGAGGATGGCTCGAATGATACCAAGATCGGTTAGATTTGATGATTCTGAACAAAACAAAGAAGCTTAATCCTCGATACACTGAAGGCTTCAAAAAGTTAAAAAAATTCACTCAAGCCAATGAAAAATTAAATTTAAAATTAAACAAAAAATTTAACAAAAAAATCCAAAAGTATTTGAGTCACAATAGTAAATCCGACTTCAAAATTTTAATTTTTACAGCTGTTCTAGCTCGATAATGGTTCGGGCCTTCAACAATTACGTAGAGAGCAATAATTTTTGTGGTTGTGTCCATCTTTAATTTTAATTTTTTAATCAAAATTTTAAGTAAAATTTACTAAGAAGAATTTGATAACAAAATAATTAATAATCCAATTTTTATTTGTCTATGACTTTCTGGACCCATACCGAACATTGAGGAAGTTGTTCCGAACATTGGGGAGTTTGCCGAACATTGGGCAACTTTCCCTAATGGCCGGCGCCAAAACGGCCGGACAGCTTTTGGGGATTCGTATTTCAAGCTTTTGGAATCATAACATTATACCAAATTTTAGAACTAAAAAATTGAGCCAAACTTTCGCATAACCGGTTCCTATCTATGTAATTTTTTAATTTTTATGAAAATGTCTTATTATTTAAATATTTTATTACCCTCTTTTCCACATTTTTTGCCACGTTTAAAATTGTTTGATTATCTGCTTGTTCTGTAAACTCGTCTGAAGTTCTCACATCTAATTAAAAATTTTAAATTAACTTTAATAAGATCGTTAAATTCACATCTTGTGTCAGCATTCGATCCTTCATATCCTTCCTTGCCATTTTTACTACAGCTTGTTCAATTGTCCTTTAAAATATTTATCTTTATTATCAATTTTATCACTTAAATTCTAGTTTCTTTGATTTTTCAAATACTAGGTCGTTTAATAAAAAGGTTCGTTTTACAAAAATGGGTATAGAATTTTTTTGTAGATGTTCAAAAGCTTTAAACTTTTGCGTATTTATTCATTCGAATGTTTCATAATATATCCCAAAATCTGAGAATTTTTGGTTCCGTATTCAGGGAGTTATGATCGAAAACAACGAGAATCTGAAAACGATCGGAGTTCGAGCCCTTTCAGGCACATGTAATTGTAATTTTTAGAAATGTCGAATTCCGGGTTAAACACATTATTCTTCGTATTTAATCCTATATTTTATGTACAAAACCGTTTAGATTATCCAGATCGGATGATTTTACGCAAACTTAGAAAAAACACTTTTGGGGGGATATGTATAGGTTGACAACAACTTTTTACGAGATTAGAACTCCCTGAATGCTGAAGTAAAATTTCTAAAATTTTGGGGTCTATTAGGAAACCCTCGAATGAATAAAATACGCAAAATTTCAAAGCTTTTGGACATCTACATAAAGTTCTATAACCATTTCTGTAAAACGAACTTTTTTGTGAAACGACCTAGTAAAAATCCTCAAGCACTAGTTTTTTTCTGTTTTAAAAATTTTTTTTAACTCACTTTAGTACTATTTTACTTCTTATGTGTTTTAAAAATTTTCCGAAAACATTTTGTACAGTTTCACTCTTTTCTGCGATATTTTCAATCTTTATTCTTTTCAATTTGTCAACAATAACAGGCTAAATTGAAAAGTTAAAGTTAATTTAATTATGAGTCCCCCGAAATGGGGAAAAGGGATTGGGCAAAAAAGTGAATTTTTTAGCCTACGGCCTTCTAAATTTCAAAAAATTTTCGACTGCGGCGCTTAAAACAGAAATATGGTTCTAAAAATTAGGAAGGCCATAGTAAACATCAAAATTTTGGCGCACATCCCCTTTTATCCCTCCCTGAAATATACCCCCTGGTCACGCCCTGTGGTTGAAACAAATGTCCCCCCATTCCATCTCTCATAGTATTTTAAATTGACCTTTTGCTCCATCGATGGCATAGTGTAACTTCATGTTTATTAGTATGTAGTCCACCAGATTTGACATTATAACTTTTCGATTAATTTTAACAATTTCATGACGTGAAAAGTTCGTTCCTTCAACTTCAACATGAAATTCAATTTTGTTTGTGCAAGATTCCATAATTAAAAATATTTAAGAACCAAGGAAAATTCAATATAAAATATCCAATTAGTAAAATAACAAATTAATATACTAACAATAAATATCCAGATAATATAGGTAATTCCAAAATAAATTCTAAAAAACAAAATTACAGGAAATATCACCGAAAATATCGTCATTTTTTTGGCGAACCAAAGCAATTTGCTATGGTTTTTTGGCGAACCGTAGCAAAATATAGATGCCACAATCTTTCGAGTTTGGTTGTTGAGGCACTTCTATATTCTCTTGCACTTTTGTAATGTTGAATAGCATAAGTTCCTATATTTTTTGCCATCATAGTAGTGTTTTTGACAAAGAAATTCTAAATAGCAGTCGAGCACTTCATCACTGAGCCAAGATTTTGGTTCCAAAGTTGTCAGGTCACGAAACGTCAACTTGCCCTCTTTTCCCTTCAATAAATAATTTTCTATTTTTCCAAAAAAAGAATCTAGGGCGTAGCCAGAGGGGGCTGAAGCCCCATCTCCTTAAATGGAAAAATAAAACCTCTAAAATTTTAAAATTTCTAAAATTCTAAAAATCTTCGGGGGAAGAAATCTGGCTTCTGAGCCCCAAAATTCAAAAAATTTTCGTATAATGTTACGCCCTTAAGAATTTAGATCTCATGTGCTTATGTCCCCAACCCATACATTTAATTACCCTCTAATTATTTGAAACTCACTTTCACCCATCGGTCTAATTCTCCACTTTTCAATTCTTGATTCTCTTCAATTCTATTCCAGAAATTCAATTTTTTGCTCAATTCTTCTTTACTCATATATTCTTTACTTTCAGGTAAAAATTCTCTGAAAAGTTGTTTGATTTTGGGGTTTAAAAATTTCCTTCTTTTGTTTCTTGCTAATTTTGTAAACTTTTCAAAGTAGCGCAACTTAAATTTAAATTTTTTCATTTTTATTTAAAATTATTTAATTGGACCTCATTAGCTATTAATGTTCAAAAAATTTTAGCACAAAAATTGATAAAAATTTTTTTGAAAAATCATGAAAAAAATCCGGTGTTTTACTCATCGGTCAGAAATTTCGTACTTGCAAAATTTAAGTTAGAAAATTTAGGGGACGATTCTGAAAATGTATGTTCTAATGAGGTCTGACTTCAAAATTTTAATTTTTACCGCCGTTTTTTCAATTGTTTTCCTCTGTTTTTAATTTTCTCTTCATCTACTTTTACTTTTTCTAATTTTACTTCTTTTACATTTTTTTCTTCTTTCAATTTTTCTTCCTTAAAATTTTCTTCCACTTTTGGTTTAATTTCATAATTTGTTTTCCATTCAAATTTTTCAACATTTTTTAACGTTTCAAAATATTGCATCTTTAATTTAAATTATTATTATTTAACCTCTCATTCTTAAAAATATTAAAAATTTAAAAACCTTTTGCACCATTGAACGAATCCTGAAGCTTCATTTTCTTAAAAATAATTTGTTTGGAGGATTAAGTTTAAAATTATACCGTTAATTCTTCGGAATTCCATTTCTTTTGCATCCACATCACCTAATGCTTCCATTTTCCATTCTTCTTTCTCTCCAAAAATATTTCTCATATTCAATTGTGCATAGATTTCGAAGATCATGTCTAATTGGGGGAGGGGAGACTTGACTTTTATTCAAAAACTTACAATACTCCTTCCATCATATTTAATTTCTCAATACTAGTTCTTTTGTTCAGTGAATCAGTCAATATTAATTGTTTCTCGCCAATTTTTGCTGTTGCCAGCATCCAGTGGTTCCGTTTAGGTAGTGTTGGGACCATTCCGAGTAAATATTTTTGCTTCCTATTGCGAATGTTGGAATACGCTTCGCAAGATAAGTAGTTTTGGTGCATAAATATTGCAAGTAACTGTCCATGACATCTTCTGATAACCATTGTCCGGTTTTTAGGGTAAGGAGGCCATCAATTGTGAGTGATTCTTCCCTTCTACCCATATCTTTATTCTAAAATCTTCGTTCTTTTCTTCTTTAAAATTAATTTTATTATATTCTAATATCATTTTGGCGAACCAAAGCGTGAAGACGCCGTAGTCATAACCGTTTGTCTGCTGCTGGACGTCGAAGTTCATCTTCATTTTCAAAAATCGGTTGAAATAATTTTCAGCATTTCCTTTTTATTTTTTACCAAAATTTCTTCAATTGTCGTTCGTTGTCGTCGTCTTCTACATTTTTTTCTTCTGTAAATTTTTCATCTTTTAAATTTTCTTCCACGTTTGGTACACTTTCATAATTAATTTTCTCAATTTTTTAAACATCTTTCTCTTCTTTATTTTCAAATGGTTCATTCTTCATCACTTTTTTACAAAAACCCATTAAGGCTTTTTGTAAAAAATCGAAGTGTGACCAAACGTTTTTTTCTAGGTGTAAATCCACCATATGTAATTTTATCAGTTTAAACAGTCTCTAATAAATTTAGCATTTCAATTCCTGCCATGTTCAGGTTAATTTCATCCTTATTTTCTTCTTTTTTATTTTGATCCAATTTGATTTTTTTCAGTGAAAATCATCATCGTCATTTAATTGTAATATCTGAAAAATTGTGTTTTTATTTATTTATTTTTCCCCCATTTTCCTTTTTTTGGAGCCAGATTTCTTGTATTTTCAGCGCCGCAGGCGAAAATTTTTTAAATTTCGAAGGCCGTAGACCAAAAAATTTACTTTTTTGCCCAAACCCTTCCTCAAATTTTTTCCTTTTCACCATTTCGGGAGGGGGGGGGGGAGACGTAAATCCACCATGTAATTTTATTAAATTAAACACCGTCTCCAATAAATTTAGCATTTCAAGTCCAACCTTGTTCAGGTTCATTTAATCTTTATTTTTTTTATTTTGATCCAGTTTAATTTTCTTCTTGCAAATCATCATCATCACTTAATTGTATTATCTGAAAATTTGTTTTTATTTATTTTCTGTTTTTTCACATTTTCCTTTTTTTGGATGTTTTTTAATTTTTCAGTTTCCTTATTATTCATTGTTTCAGTTTTTTAATGTTTTTTGCGTTTTTCAAAATTTTTTACATTTTTGTTCAATGTTTAAATATTAATTTTTTACCCTTTTTTCTATTTTTTTCATATATAAATTCGGTATTGGCTCATTAGCTAATTTTTTCATCTTTTTCAATTTTCTTGATTGGCATTGGCTCTGATTTTTCCATTATTTCTTAGCTTCTAAAATTGGCTTTGCTGTTTCCATTTTTTCTCTATTTTCACAATTGGCATCGGTGCGAAATCATCAAAATCTTGAACAACTATTTTCTAAATTTTAATTTCATTTTTTAAATTTTACATCGCGAGAAATGCGTTCAAGCCTTATTTTCTTCCACCCATCTATTTTTACATATGCTAGTTTAAAAAAATTTAATTTAAAAGTTAAATATATATGTTTTTTGGTCTTTTGTAGAATTTATTTTCACTCAGGAATTTATTTTCGATCAGATAGAAATTTGAAATAGCTTTCAATATTTGTTTGCTTCCTTTAATTTACCGGACATAACCCAAATATTTTCTACCTTGACCCACTCATTTTCAGTCCATGAATTTTTATTTTCAAGTAAAAGCTCCCAAAAATCGGCTTTAAAATAGCTTGAAGGCAATTTTTCTTCTCCGGGTGGCAGAATCTTTTTCGATTAATTTTACTTCTGGATTTTCATTTTTTTCAATCAATTTTACTTCTGTATTTTTATTTTTTTCAATTAATTTTCTTCTGGATTTTTATTTTTTTGTCTTTTGCTTTATCCGTCTCGTTTTCATTTTCTTTTATTTCTTCTTTTGTTTTAACAATTTCTATTATTTCAACTGAACTTCATGATTTTTCCCTAATTTTACGGTCATTATTTGTATTTTTATCAGTTTTGCTTGTCTTTGTTAGGGTTTTAAAAATTTCAGTTGCATCTGAATCCATCAATTCTTTATTTTTAAAATTTTTCCTCTTATTATTTTCCAAGAATTTTAGAATTTTATTTTCCGCGTTGTCAAGTTAGGCCCTTAATTTTTGAGTAGTTAAGGCATAGATTTAAAGAATATATCTTTCTCTATAATCCAAATCTTTCTCTATAATCCAATAAATTATATATTTATTCTGTTTTTATTAAGTCCTGACAAACCTTTTTTCTATAATATTTTACCATTTCATGTTCAAATTTTGTTTTCTTTCCTTCTAATAAAAATTTAGCGAACAACAAAACATAGACGCCACAATCGTCCGAGTTTGGTTGTTGAGGCACATCTATTTTCTCTTGCACCTTCCACTCTCCCTTAAATCCAACATTTTGCATTTTTACTTGTTCAAAAATGGCAAAGATCATGTCCCTTTATAAACGTATAATTTAAAATCATTATTTTCTGTCTATACGTTATTCTTTTCATATTTTTTATTTAATTATTCTTTTGAATTATTGGTAATTCCAAGGCTGGCCCCCCTTTTTTCTGTTCGTCTGACCATTTTGACCTTTTTTGCTTGACATATAATTTACAATATATCATTCGAAAGAGCTTTCGAGCTGAGTAGAATGAGGTTCGATTTGGAGATTTTGAGCAGAATTATGAAGCTAAATCCTCGATGGACATGCTTTTTGTGATGTTGAAAGGTATTAAAACAAATGGTCATAACTATGTTTATTTAAGTCGGATTTCGATGAATTTAGTACCGTTCAACTCAGCTTGAAGAGCTCTTTCGAACGATATATAATTTGGCATAAAGAGTTTAAAAAATCGAAAAAAATAGAAAGAAAAAAGGGGGGCCAGCCTTGGAATTACCGAATTATTTATTCTTTTTAACTTTCAAAACTTTTGTTTACTTATTATACATACAATTATTACAAGTTTTTCACACAGAAGTTTTTCTCGTTTTCCCTATCGTGAACTTAAGAACGTAAAAGCATAAAATAATCGGTAATACTTCGGTTTATGTCTCCTTTGTTTTCTTGCTTCTTTCAGCATTTAGATCCTTTTAATGATATACTATAATTTATTATATATTCGAAAGAGCTCTTCGAGCTCGTTAAACTTTTTATACTGTAGATTTTTTTAGATTTCATTGATTTTAGTGCTGTTCGACTCAGTTCTAAGAGCTCTATCGAATGGTATTTAAGTAATTTGACATAGATAGAAAGCAAAAAAGGAGGAGAAAACCAAGTATTGCCAAGTATGCTAATATTGTATATTATTCATAACTTACAAAAATTCATTCATCAAATTTATTTTTTCAATACTTATACTTCCTCTGTTTAAGGAGTCGTATAATACAATTTCTTTTTTTTCTATTGATGCTGCAATTAAAATCCAATGATCGTTGTGGATATTTAGTGCAGATAAGATCATTTTCACATTTGCTACCTTCCAATAGTATTTTTCCCATTCAGAACAGATTTCTTTCATTACTTTATATCTTTCTGTCGCATATTCGGTTTTTTTCCGCTACGCTTTGTTTCCTTAAAAATTAAATTTTGGATTCGAAAATAATTTTTTTACTCAAATATTAGTTTAATTTATTGTTGGAATTGTATTGCCCCTTTTTATTAAATAAATATTGAATTGGAATTTGTGTACTTGGACTTGAATTTAAAGAAGAGTAATTTAAATAGAAGGTTAAAGAGAAATCCTTATTATTTCTCACGCATGCCACAAATTTATTTTCTATGTTTAATATTTTTTATATTTAAACTCACTTCACACGAATTTTAACTGTAACATGTCTTGAAATTTCTCCAAAGTTTCTGGACAGTATCTTTTTTGTTTTCTGTAATATTTTTAATTCTTATTTGCTTCCATCTGTTGACACCAATATAACCTAGATTTAAAAGTTAAGGGTAATTTAAAATTAAAATTTAGAAAACTCACTTCACACGAATTTAGATAACTCACTTCACACTTTTTCTGTTTTTACTTCTTTCAATTCTTTTCCATCTTTCTTTAAATTTTTCTTCTTCCACTTGGTATAATTTCATAATAAATTTTTCAATTAATTCTTTCAA
Source organism: Meloidogyne enterolobii (assembly GCA_963681835.1). Classification (NCBI taxonomy): domain Eukaryota; kingdom Metazoa; phylum Nematoda; class Chromadorea; order Rhabditida; family Meloidogynidae; genus Meloidogyne; species Meloidogyne enterolobii. The sequence goes on along the minus strand of CAVMJV010000039.1, from coordinate 2,135,934 downwards.
TATTTTTTAACGTTTCTTTCTCTTCTTTAATTTCCAACTTTTTATTCGTCTTAATAACATTTTAAGTTAAATTTGTTTTCAAGAAAAATTTGGTTCAATTTTTTTGAAAGTAAAACAAGAAGTAGTGACGTCCGTTTTTCTGCAAAAATGATGGCCAGAATTATTACTTTATATGAATATGCCACAAAAATTTATAAATTAAGTAAAAATAAAAAATTGAAGTTTCTACTTTCATGGAAAATAAAGCAAAAATTAATGAATTATATAAATAAAAAATAAGAAATTGAAGTTATTAAACTGAATGAAAATAATGCAAAAATAAATGAAATATGTGAAAACTTACATCTTCACAAAATTTTTAATTTTAATTCATTGCATAGGTATATTGTCTAGTTAGTCTGGCATGTTATTTTAAATAGTTGTTTGAGCTTTTTTTGACTGTTTAACAAATATTATACTTAGGACTTTGTTTTGGGTGGAAAATTAAATTTTCAATGAATTATACACAATGTAACAAAAAATCATAAATATTTGAATTGCAATAATATAACTCTAGTAATTATCACTTTATTTAACTTGTCCCATTTTCATTTTGAACTTTTTTTCACTTCGTTCATCACTAATTTAAGCCTTAAAAATTTCAAATTAAAATTTTATTTTAACACAATTCTTACTTTTCTTGTATAGAATCAACGGCTTTCAGACGAGCATCAAATTCGTCGGCACTTTGAGGCCTCGATAATGAATTATAAAATTTATAATTGATTGCCTCTCGTGTTGGTAGTTCCATATTTAAAATATTAGCCAGACTGTGAGCAAATCCCCAAAACTTTAAAAATTAAAGAAATTTAAAAAATAAAAAAGGAAACTGAGAATAACACACATTTAAAGACGCTATTTTAAAGTTTTAACTCAAAATAAATAACAAAGAATTTGTGCATAACACCTCACACCATTGTGTAGAGCTAGATTGGTTTACTTTTGTCAACTTTTTGATTTTTTGGCCCTGACCCTGAAATTAAAAAGTTGTAGGACTTAAAATCCTAAAACTTTTGGAGCAAAGAAATTGCAATAGTAAACCAAGCTTGCTCTACGCAATGGTATGTGCTACATCGAAAATTTCTTGGTTATAGTTCGCGATAGTCCCTTGTAAATATTTTTAAAATAAACCTCAAAAGTTTTATAACGCGTAGCCTTTGATGGAATTAAAACTGAAGATTCCTTTTTATTATCTTGCTTTGTTTTATTTAAAATATTGTTTTCATCTTTTGTTTGGAATAGTATTTCTTTTTCAATTTTTTCAAATTCTTCTTGATCATTATGTTCGTCACTTTTATTTTCCAAATCATTTTCTGACAATATTTTAGTAGAATCTTTCAAAAAAGTTGACTAAATTAAAAAAAAATAAAAAAAAACAATTCTCATCATTTAATTCAGTAAAAACCTTATCAGATTCCAAAAGGGTTCCATTTCCATTTTCAAACATTTCGTTATGGTCATCACCATTCTCTAAATTGAATTTTTAATAAATAAAAAGAAAATTGGAAACTAGTAGAGTGTACGTGGGGAAGGAGGTCTATAAGTTAAAGTATATTGTTTCGCCTAAAGTAACTGCCACTAGAGCTCTTAAGCTTTTCCACTAAAAATAGACAACCCTTACCAGTATTTTTATTTGGGCTTTCTCTGGGTATTTCCATCATTTCATTCTCACCATTGGGTGTTTCTTCGACTGGTACTGACAAGTCTATTTTTGTAACTTCTTGATTTTCTATATCATCCTCATCAATTGTTTCTTCCATATTCCTCTCAGATTTTTTCTCTTCTTCCTCTATTTGTTCTGGTATTTTATCACCCCAAGGAAGTTCATCTTCGTTATCCTGATTCTCTTTTGCAACTTTAGCAGCTTCCACTAAGGCTCTTAATTCAAGAGCTGGCAAAGGTCTAGCGCCCAAAACTGATCGAACACGATAGGAAGGCGGCGGAGTATGTGGAGAATCTACATGTGCTTCTTGATGGGGGGAATGTTGCTGTGATGATTCATATTCTAAAAATTAAATCTAAATTTGACATTTTGTAAAATAACCTTCTGAAGCACCAGATGCCAACCTAAAAGATCCACGCGAACTTCTAGCACTTCTAGGTGTTCGAGGACTGACGAGAGGCTTTCGGGGGCTCCTTGGCGATTGATGTTTTTTCTCTCCTCGAGGACTTCTTTGTCCTAAAGGTAAATTAAACTCGTCGCTATTTTTTGTAGGAGATGATGAATCATTCGAAACAGGTAATCGAATAAGTGGAATAGAATTAGCACGCTCTTTTGAATCTTTTTGAATTATTCTATTTATTTTTTGTAGTGGATCTTATTTATAATTAAATTAGAATTAAATAGACTTTAATAATAACCTGCTAAATTTTGTGGGTAATCTAATGTTCTTTTCTCCAATTCTGCCTCTAATCTTTTAATTTTTTCATTAGCTTCTTTCAATGATTCCATCAATTCATGTTCCTTTTTCTGTCCTTCATCAGCCCAGTTTTTTCTCTCAAATATAAGAACTTCGAGTAAAGGCATTAACGAAGGAGGTAACCAATGCCTTGGAAGACCATGCTCTCTAAATCTAAATTTTTTAACAAATTTGTCAGAACCTAACAAATCTTTTACCTATTCTGTAAATCTCTAATTTTATAAATCATTAAATTCCAATCTGGATGCAATTGAAGTTGATCTCCAAATTCTCTACTCCATTGTGAAAACACAGTGCAAGCACTAGAATTATAAAATATTTATTAAAATTTATTTTCAATTTTTAACCGTGCAGATTCTTTAGCAATAAGAGCACTTTCCCTCAATGTTCCCAAAAAGGAGTCAACAGCTTTTGAAATTGGATAAATCTTTTCCTTGAGAAAACGATCAAGTTGAATATACAATTCTTCTTTTTCTGTAGATTCTAATTTTAATGATTCAAACAAAACGGAACATTTACTATTAATCTTTTAAAAAATAAATTAATAAAAACTTTAAAAATTAAAAAAACCTCCATTAATCGAAAACTAAAAGGTTCGTGCAATATTTTATTTATTTCTGCAAATATATCAGAATAATCTCGTACAGACATATTTACAAGTCTAAAAATATTTAAAAAATATTTTTTAATTTATAAATAATTTTTAAAAACCTTCTATTTAAAATTTCCATTTCTTCATTACAAACTTTAAAAAAAGTTTCAAAAACAATTTCATTTACAGAAGAAAAAACTTTTTTCTTCCCTTTCTTTTTGTTATTACCAAAATCATTTTTGAGTAATTCTTCTCTAAGCCTTTCATTTTCTTCATGTGCTCTAGCTAATGCCTCCTTTAAAAAATAAATTTAAATTAATTAAGAAGGCACTTATTTGGTTTCCCCCTCGTGTCAGTCAATCTTTTGTCAGAATCGGGTATGAATGGTACGGGATAGGAAACTAGCAACGAACCTATTCTAATGCCATTCGACTCATGAGTCTTATTGGTCTTTTACTAACTGAGCTCGACTGAGTGAGGGGGAAACCACTAATGGGGAAATGATTTCCTGAGAGGGAATCAAATTGACGGAGAGGGGAACCAAATAAATTAAATAAATACTTGAAATGAATTTTCTGAATCCTCAAATCGATTATTTTTTATTGTATTATTTTCTGAATTTATTTCTTCCTCTTCTTCATTATCAATTGAATTTCTGATATTTTCTTGATTTATTAATGCTTCTTTTATTGAATTATTTTGTAGTATTTCATTTTCTTGTTTTTCCGATTGATTTTGAGTCTTAAATTTTTAATTCGAATCAAAAATAAAATAAAAACCTCTTGTAAATTTTGTTCTACTTTTATTTTATTTTCTCTTTCTGGTGTTGTTTCAATGCCTTTAATGTCAGTATCTATCAAAAATTCTTTTTGTTAATTAACTATAAGTTCCTCTTTACCATTTCCACCTTCTGTACTATTACTATTTCTGCTATTAATTGCAATTATTCTTGAAGTAGATGCACTACGACGTAATGTTGTTGTCTATAATTATTCCGGTATAAATAATTCAGTTCAGTATAGTCCCGATCCCTATAACTTATGAAGGGCGGATAATTTTTAATGTTCTTTGTACCATTGGATAGTGAATTAAACATACTACAAATTAACAAAAAATCAAAACACTAGACTGATTGATAACAAAGTTATGATCGACAAAGTGCCGAAAAAACATGAAGAAGTGACTATCCCTTCATGAGTTATAGGGTCGGAACTGAATTGTGCCGTAAATACTTTTCAAAAATGTTTATTAAATATTTTATTACCCCATTTTGTATTTGTTTGTTTTTATTTAAATTTTGTTGCTGTTGTAGTTGACATAGCCTAACGTTACTTTGAACGGGACGAGCAAATCTATCGACATACGGTTTTGGTTGAATATGTTTCTAAAGATTAAGTTTCAAAGAAGAAATTTTTTAAAATAACCCCAACAATTGGCAATGAGAATTGGCTGTGTTCTGACGAAGTTTTTTTCTTTACAGAAGAATAGCCAATGCTGCTACTAGAACGCTACAAAATTTATTTTATATTAAAATGTTTTTTCAAAAAATTTAAAATTTCAAACTTTGCATTTCTGCCTCTTTTCTCCTCCCTTATCGTTTATTTTTGGCATTGTAAAAGTAAATTCAACAGATTCAGGCCCATTTCCAAAACGAAGTTTGTCTAGAGGTCTTAATTCAATTAAAGAACCTTTAAAAAATTTTTTTTTAATATTATATCAAAAAATCCTTAACCATCATAAAGGATTTTTTCACCATTTACAGCCTCTTCTATTTTATTTTCATTTTCCGGTGAGGTTCTTTTATGTTCTCCTTGTTCTTCGTTAAAGGACGGAATTAATTGACGAAGCCAGAAGGTAGACGTCTTTTGTGAATATTCTATTACAGCATGTTTTGGTCTGACTCCTGAACACTAAAAAATAAACTTTTAAAAAATAAAAATAGATTTTATATTTTTGGAGACGAGAATAAGGTTGACGTATCCGAAGATCCGGATCCGAAAAAAGGTCGGACATGCAGAAATTTTCGGTTCGGATGTAGGATCCGTCAGAAGATTTCCCAGGATACGATACCCTTAAGCAAAAAGTAGTTGTGACAATTGAGTAATGGGACAGTTGAGCAGTCGGACAATAGGACAGTGAGATAATTAGGATCAGTATAGCTGAAAAATGTATTTGGATCTTTATTTTAATTTTAAAGAATATTCCTTAACTACAACCTTTATTACAATATCACAGTCAGGATCAGATCCTATTAAAGTATTTTGTAATAAAAGAATATTTTCATCAACTTTTTTATTATTAGAGCCTCCTCGTCGTAACATTTACTTTAGTTAATTTTTAAAAATTTCAAAATCTATCAATTAAAGCGAGAATTATTCAAGAATAAAAATAAAATATATCCTCATTTTCACACTTTTATAGCGGCATGGAAAAAAGAATTTATAAAAAAATAAAAAAATTAGAGATGTTTTGTGGGAGTCAAGGAAACCATATATCTTAATAAACAGGTGTAATCTATCCAAATCTAATGACCATTTATTATATAAGGATATAAAAAAGATACCAATAAAAGTCTGATTTTACTTTTGGTCAGTTAAAATTTGAAAAAAAGTAATAAAAGTACAAATGGAGAAAATAATTTTTGAAAAACTATAGTGGTTGACCAAAGTTTACTGGAAGAAAGATGAATAGTTAAAATGATCGAATATTGAGGTCCGGTAAGGTGAGGAAACTAAAACATAATTCCTATTTAATTCATAATGCTGTGCAGGAGGCAGTGTGATAGATAAACATCAGTCCGGTCAATTGAAGATGCTCGTTCGCTCCCAGCAATGATTAACCTTATGCACTAGCTGTAGGAGAAATTAATGCTTGCTTTGCTTTACTAAACTTTGTAAAAATAAAATAATAAATTTTTTTGAATTAGAAATTATTTAAAATCCCTACAAATGTGAAGGATTTTTGCCAAAATTATTGAAAGAATATACCAAATTTATTTGTTTTGGATTTGTTTTAGCAGAGCATATTTAATTAAATTTATTTTAGACAAAAAAGTAAAAAAAGATAAGTCCAAAACTATCGGATTTTTTGTTATTTCAAAATAATTAATTTAAATATTTTATAAGAAAATTTCTTTGTTTAAAATTGCAACTTTTCCTTCTAAAAATACTGCACATAAACTTAAATAATAATATAATCTAATAAAATCTAATAATATATTTTACAAATTGTAAAAACTTTTCCGGAATTTAATAATATATTTTACAAATTGTAAAAACTTTTCCGGAATCTAATAAAATATTTTACAAATTGTAAAAACTTTTCCGGAATTTAATAATATATTTTACAAATTGTAAAAACTTTTCCGGAATTTAATAATATATTTTACAAATTGTAAAAACTTTTCCGGAATCTAATAAAATATTTTACAAATTGTAAAAACTTTTCCGGAATTTAATAATATATTTTACAAATTGTAAAAACTTTTCCGGAATTTAATAATATATTTTACAAATTGTAAAAACTTTTCCGGAATCTAATAAAATATTTTACAAATTGTAAAAACTTTTCCGGAATTTAATAATATATTTTACAAATTGTAAAAACTTTTCCGGAATTTAATAATATATTTTACAAATTGTAAAAACTTTTCCGGATTATATTCTTCAGATTATTCCAGAAAATTCGCTGTACACGTGCATACAAAATTACAGCTTTATCCACTTTCCCAAAAACCATTCATCCACTTGACAATAAAAATGAGAAGAATTCGAGAGCGCAAGCGAAAGGATATGCGCTGATTTATTGATTAAAAAAGGCTGGTTGGCCTAGTCAGTCAATAATTGTAAAGCTTTAAATTCTATTTCTGTTTTAATTTTAAATAAATTTATTAAAAATTTATTAAATTAACCGTATTTACTCGATTAATTCCCCATGCCAGGATTGGGTTGAAGCAATAATCCCCTAACCTCAAATGCTCTACTGAGCGCCGCTTCTCAAAAACCCTGCTGCACGTTCAAATTTAGACTTGAATCATTCTCCTCCCTTGAATATTAATTAATTCTTTAGAGGAATTAATTAAGTTTCTTCCTTCCTTTTTAATATACGGCAAATAAAAATTAATTTAAATATTTTTAATTAAATAATTACAGACATATGTAAGTTTATTCTATTTTTTACCCTATCATTTCTTTTTAAATATTTTTATTTGCTTCTAAACCAAAAGCAATGCCAATTTCCTTCTTCTTTATTTCCAGCTGCCTTTGGTCATTTAGTTCTTCCTTCCTTTTTAAATTAAAATCTTTAAAAGAAAAGTAATCAAAAAAGGCAAAAAGTTTTTATTGTTTTTCAAGTATTTTTAAAAGATTGAGAACGCTATATAAAACATTATGCTATTAGATAAATTTTAAAAAGCACGAAAAATAAAACTTTCTTTATTTTATATTAAGCTCTGAAGATAGTAGCATCTAATTAAATGCCCGGGCATTCTTTTTTCAATTGCCTTCCAAAGGGGAGTCCTATTAGAGGGGGCATTCTATTCGAGGGGGAATTCAATCGGGGGGCATTTTATTGGAGGGGGCATTCTATTTTCAATCTTCCTCTAATTTGTAAGGTAACATTCTATTAGAGGGGTGAGAAGGCATTCAAATGGAGCGTCAATCCTATGCCGCATTAGACGGAAAATTACAGAACCAGTAAAAACATCATTTTGGGCTTCTCACTTCAAGGCATAGCTTAATAATTCAAATTATTCTCACTCATTAATTAAATAATCCAAAAATTATTTTCGTAAACCGAGACATTTTAAAAAATTTATTACTTTTTTTTGACTTTTAATAAAAATAACGTCATAGCGACTTAAAAGAGATTTTCTTCCTTTTAAGTATTTACAGATGTTTTATATTTTAAATTATTAATTAATCAATATTTATAAGCATTTTTTCTAAATTTATTAGTAAAATTCATGCGCAAAATACAGACAAAAATAATTAAAAGGCTTAAAATAAAATTAAAAAATATTTTTTAATTAAAAGAAAAAATTGGTTAAAAACAAATTTTTTCATTATGCTTAAGGAGAGAGAGACTTTTTTTATCCTTTTTTTACCCAAAGCTTTCTTCATCCAAAGAATTTTTTTCCTATTTTCTTCTTTTCCTTTAGCATCTTTTTGGCAATATTTTTATATATTTTCTAGTTTAGTTCCTTAATTTATTTTTAATTTAATAAGGATTGACAGAATATAAGGCAACATAAATATTGTGTTGCTTTTTGATTTTTTCAGCTCTTCATTTTTCTTTAATAAATTAATTTTCATTTCCCATTTAATTTAATTTAGTGAGGGATTTCTTTTCATTATCCAATTTCATTTTTAAAAGCCTAAAATTATTGTTTCAATGTTTGTTAAGCTCCCCAAGGAGAAGTTTAGTTCAGTTCCGACCCTATAATTCATGAAGGGATACCAAGAACATTAAAAATTATCAGCCTCTTCATACGTTATAAGTGCCGGACTGAACTGATGTCTATCATTTTCCCCGTAATATTGGGAGAAGCTTTAAAAAAGTAAAAATAAATTTCTGTCCAATTTAAATACATATTTTATATATTATAAGCATTAGAGCTTCAAATGAATATTTTATGATGGCAAAAACCCCAAAAATGAATGAGTATCCAAAAAATGAAAACAAACAATTTAATATACCCAAACAAATTTATTGGAATATTTACCAGTTTTTAATGTTTGCACCTCTTTTTTCATCATTTTTAAAAATCCTCTGCCCATAGTTTATTTAAACAAACACTTTTTTAGTTTCCTCATTTTGCGCGTCAAACGCGGTGTTGAGTTTCCTCCTCTTCAAAAATTTTATGCTACCCAAATGTTGGAGTTTTAGGTGAATTTTTTGTTAAGTGTTTGACCTTAGTGTTTAACCTTAGGGTATAAGATATTTATAAAAATATTTTAAAAATTGAAAACGAGTTTAAAACAAATAAAATTCAATTTTAAGAGCATTAGCACAAATTTTGGTTAGTTAAAATTGACTTAATGCATAACACCGCCCCCACGTGTCAAGCGATTTGTTGAACGTTTTGTTGAGTGTCAAGCGAACTCTCCTACAATGCTCCATGTTCTGTCGAGTATCCGCATCCTTGCATCCGTGCGTGCATTTCAATGCCACGGATGTCATTGTAGGAGTAGCCTAAGGAAACGAATAATTCAGGGTCAACGAAGTTAGGAAAATTTTAAAATTGAGATCCAATTCCACTTTTTTAAGCAAAAACAAAGGAGATAAATTTAAATATTATAAGCTATTAAACACTTGAATATTAACTTTAAAATGCCAAAAATTGAATTAACAGCTCAAGACAGTTTTTGAAAAATTTAAGTTTAAGTTCTTTCCCCGATAAAGTATATAAATTGATAGAAAAATGCCATTTTATTCCCTCATTTCCCTAAAATTCCCTAAAACCCTCCACAAAAAATTTAAAAATAAATGGCTAGTTCAGTTGCCCGTATATCTCGACAAAAAGCGAGAAAACGCGAAACAATCAAACCTGCCCCTACAACCAAAAGAAATTTGCGAAACTCAACACCTGCCCGTTTAAATAAAAAAGAAGAAATAAAAGTTAATTTTTCTAATAATAATTCCTCACAGTTAATTAATTTAATAAATTTAAAAAATAATAAAAAAGAAGAAAATTCAAATAATTATTTAATTGGACAAAGTAGTGGAGGTATTGGAAGGAATTTTGAGAAGGAAAAAAGAGATACTCATTTGATAGGAGAGGAAGATAAATTAATTAATGATAATAATAATTTATTTATTTTAAATAATAATACTCCACATTTTATTTTTAAACCGAATTATTCTGCTATTAGACAACGTAGAATATCTCAAATGGAAAATAGAAGCAGGATTAGGGTAGAAAATTTATTTTAATTTTTAATTAATTTAATAGAGGAAAGGAGAGAAGATTATCACCTCTCCGAGCCAAACAGAAAATCCTTGCGTGGAAAGCATTTTAATATCATCCAATTGTCCCCATTCCAATCCTTAATACCTAGTTATTGTCTTACTGTCTAAGGGGGATGGGCCCTTACGCATTTTAAAAAGCGGAAGTTGGAACGCGGAAGCGGTAGATGGCAAAATGCGGAAACAAAAATGCTGAAGCAGAACGCGGAAAGATTAAAAAGCATGCGGAAGGCAAAGAAAGATAGCCCATCCTTGCTGTCCAACTGTACTTAGTCTAATTGTCCCAGTCCAACTGTCCCGGTCCAATTGTCCTTAGTTTAATTGTCCTTAGTTCAATAGTCTCCTTGTCCAATTACCATAATTTAGCACCTATTAAAAATTTAAATATTTTCTAATTTAAAGCCTGTTCAATTATTTTCTGTTAATTCTTCAAATCCAAATGTTTTAAAGTTAAACAAAAGTGCATTAAATACCGCATTAGGTCATTCTTCAATTGCTAATAGAAAAGTTTGATTTTCACAATTTTTTGGAAAATATATTTTTAGATTGTTGTATTATCAATTACTGGCACTCACAGAAAGGGAAAAAGCTTCCTACTAAATTTTTTTCTTGATTATTTGTATAAATTGCAATATACACAGAAAAATGTAAATAAATATTTCTTTTACTTAAAAGCTTTAAAAATATTTTTTTTGAAGCAAGATTTGGAATTGGAAGAATGGATAAATGATGAAGATATTGTTGAGGGTTTTACGTATAAAGCTGGGCCAAAAAGGTGTACTGCGGGAATTTGGATATGGGCTGAGCCAATACTTATTGATATACCTAGTGGAGAACGATATGCTGTTCTTTTAGTAAATTTCGTAAAATAATTTTTGGTTGTGCTATATTTAGTAGATATCAGCCTGGATTTAGGATCCAGAGTCAAGAGCAAGGAATTTTTTAGTGCCAGCTGGTCGCAGGATCAATGCCTGCCGGGTTTAATTACTTCGCTCTTGTTATACAAATTGATTTAATAAATTAATTTTTAATTTTAAGATGGATGTCCAAGGATGTATTGACCAATCAGTTATTAATGGAAATAGTTGTACAAATACGACAAATAATTTATTCACTTCATCAATATTAAATAATACTAATAATTTACAACATCCAGCAATCTTGGCACTTTCTACAATGCTAAGGTTTAATAAAATCTTAAAAATATTAAATTAATATTTTTATAGCTCGATTCAATGCCTAAATTCATCAGAAACAATTTCTGAAGAATTAATACAAATGCTTACATTTTTTACTGATTATGGACGTTTGGCATTGACAGAAGCTAAAGAATTAGGGAAACCTTTTCAAGTATGAATAATTACATTTTTATTTTCTGTCGGGCCTCAACAGATACACCCTTTAGATTGAAAAATTTGTGGTTATAATAAGGCGTATCTTATTTGTTAGGGAACCTTCGGAAAAATCCCAACCGAATTTTGAAAATGTTTCCTAAATTTACAAAGGAACCTTGTTTACTGTCAGTGCGAATTTTATAATTTTTTTCATATCATTCGATAGAGCAAAACGGCTTCGGGTCTCTTGCAAAATCCGCTTTGGGCCGGATTATGGCCAATCAAAGTTTCAGTTTTTGGGAGGTGTCGGGTGTATCTTATATTGAGCTCCGACTTCGTATAAGAAACATTAAAAAATCTTTTTTTAGTCATTAGCATTTATTGTTCGAGATTTTAAATTGGAAGATGAATTAATTTATGGAATTGAAGGAGGTGCTCGTTTTTTGGCTAAAGTATTGCCTGAAGCAATTAGTGAAAAAAGAGAAAATTTAAATCCAAAAATAACAGAAGTTAGGAAAAATATTAATCAATGTTTTGGACAAGGAGTTAATTGTTGTAAGCTTTTTTTGAATTTTTAAAATTAAATAATTTAAAAAAAAAAGATTTAATGCCTCATCCTGGTCCAAAAGTAGCCGATCAAAATTCTGGATTTAAAGGACAAGTTAAAGAAATTAAACAATTATTTCGAGATGAAGTTAAGCGATTAGTGGAATCTTTGGTCAGTCCAAGTGTGATACGCCCTAAATTATTAAATGGAAAGCCTGTTACTGTCAGAAAGTTTATTGAGTGTGTTAAGGTGAATATAAATTTTTTTGATTTTAAATTTAGGAACACACCGTAAAAAGATTTCTAGAATCTCTAAAAACTAGAAATTTCTAAAAAAAATTATAGGAAAAAGATTTTCTAGTGTAAGTAAGAGAACACTCCAGCTGGCTAAAATTTAAAACACTTACTAGACTGAGGTTTAAGATGGGACGTGGATTTCCCCGGTAGCTCAATTGGTAAACCACCTGTACTTGGTGGGCAAAAGTCTCTAGCAAACCTGCCAAGAGGTCGCAGGATCGCCTGCTAGGACTTTTACCTCGCTCTTACTCTGTTGAAATTTCTAAATTTCATTTTTCAACAATTTTTTACAGGAATATTCCCGTCTATTTGATTCATCAGAATTACCAGAACCCCGTTCTATTTTAAATTCTAATCTCCACCTAATCTGTGTGGAATATGCATTAGATGCCAAATTAGCCTATTGTAAAGCTATGGATAGAACAACACGTTCATCTAGAATGATGGCGGAGAAAAAATTATTGGAGGCGCATATTAAAAATGGAATTAAGGCTTTAAATATTTATGATAAATGTCCAAAAATATATAGTGGTGATATTAGAATACAAAATTTGGGAAGATTGCAGGAATCTATTAATGTTTAACAAAATAATTAAAAATAAATTAATTTTTTAAATTAATTTAGCATGAATTGGAACGTTATCAACGTCTTAATGAAGAAAAGAGGGTAATAAATTACAAGGGCGTAGCCAGAGGGTAAATTTCGGAAGGGGGCTGAAGGTGTTACCTCTCAAAATTTTTCCATTTCCCCCTTTCAGCGGGGAGGGGCTTCAGCCTCCTGGCTACACTCGTAATTATTGCTTAATTCAAAAAATAATAAGACCATTTCCTATTTAAAGGTAACAACGTGTACTTCAGCAATGCTTGCTTGTGGTGATTCTCCTCTTTTTGGTCTTGGGTTGGGAGGGGCAGCTTCTGGGGCTGTTGCCGCTACTGTTATTACATTACAAATGGGTGTGGTTAGGTAGATGGATTTTTAATGAATTCCAGATAAATTTAAATTATTTTTTAAGTGCTGGCATTGTTGGTAAGCTCTCGTTTTCTTCAACTATTAAGATTCTAAAAGTTTCCCAAGTTTAATTTTTGTAATATTTAGCAATTCCTGTGTCCTTAACTGCTCTTTTTGGGATCTGGGTTAGTTTAGAAACAACTAGAGAACTTCAAAATTATTTTTAAGGTTTATGTAACATTAAAACCATCTGTAAAATCGTGCCTTGGATTAGAAAAAGATAATTAGGTAGATTAAAATTTTTTTTGAACATTTTCAATTCACTTATTATTCTGAGTTTAAAATTGTTAAGTATAAAAAAACTAAAATAAAACTAAGATTTTCCTTTTATTTATTAAAAAATTATTTTTACTTTTTTCCCGTTATTTTATATTTAAAAAGCGGAAAAATAAATAAACATATGAAAAATGCTGACCAGCTTTGATACTAATAATTAAATAAATAAATAAAATTTCTCTATTTTTACTATATTTTTGATATTTTAGTAAAAGAATTTAATAAAAATAATTTACTAAAAATCCTTTAAAAATTAAAAAATGCCCTCTAAAATTGAACTAAAAACACCCAAATACAGCAACATTCGTTATTCAATATTTTGGCAATTATTTTTACTTTTAATTAGTTTAATTTCTTCTCTTCACGTACATTTACGCTTGAATAGATTAAATGCTGAATGTGAATTAGTTGAAAAATTGATAAATTTGGATAGTTCAAAATATAATTTTGTAATAATTTATTTCTAGAAATTTCCTCATTGATCATTTGACCATTGGCCAATTGTCCATTACCTAATTGTCTATTGTCCATTTGTCAAATGTCCATATGTCCTATTCTCAATTGTCCAATATTCAATTGTCCGCCCAGTATCTAATTGTCTCTTTTTAATTGCCACTGTCAAATTGTTCGGGTCCGAAAATCATAAAAAAGATTTATTCCAGATTTCAAAGAAACAACGAGAAAGAAGATCACCAACAGGGCCAAATAGTGAAAATAAAATAGGAAATGGATCTCAAATTTGGCTTCATTCACTTTCACGCGTTCAGGTAACTGAGTAAAACTACTTGAATTTGTTTTTAAATAGATGGATGAACTGCTTGAAAAATGTTTGGAAATTCATAAATATTGTTCTGATGAAGCAGGGGAAAGTAGAGGAGCCCCTGGACCGAGTGGACCGCCAGGCGATGTTGGAGCACCTGGACCTGAAGGAATTGAGGGACGAATTGGAGAGGTTTGAGTTTTTTAGAATGTATTTTGAAATATAATTTAAGATTGGTAAAATCGGACCTAAAGGACTTCCAGGTCCAGTTGGTCTACCTGGCAATGATGCAATCTGTCCTACTTGTCCAGTCGCCACAGAATTTGAATTGCGTCCATCTCCAACAGAATGCCCACGGATTGAGCAAATGCAGGTGAAAATTAAAATTATTTTTTGTTTTTCCAACCTAAAAGTAGTGTGATTTATCTAACAGTGTCCACAACTTCCTGGACGAGGATCAATTGGAGGTTATGGAGATATGACTGGTGGAAGTGTATTTAATGATGGATTACCCAAAGTTGTTGAAAGATTGTTGCCTTTAGTTGTTGAATTGGTAAGTGAAATAGGAAAATTTTAAAATAATTTTCTTCTTGAGATGCTTGAAAACGAAACGGAGACGGATGCATGTTTGCGTATATGTACAGCAACAAATTTAACTGAAAGCCGAATTCTAGAAGAACGTCAACGGATGCCGATAAGTACAGAAGCTGCTTATATTCAAGGGGCGACAGCTCGTTAGTTTATTTTTAAAGAAATAATTTTTGATTTTTTTTTTGTTTTTCAGATTGTTTTTTGGATGGAATTGGAAGGTCTATATTCCATGCCCATGCAAACACATTTTTCGGTTCATGGATGAGAGGTTTACTTTTAGTTTTGATACTGCTAATTTAAATTAATATCTAAAGATGCGTATCCACGGACAGGTGCAGATTTGGAAAAGCGTTGGTTGGCAGCACATTTTGAGGGTGATTCACTTGCTGAATTTCGCACAGGTTGAATTTTTGGAATTTAAAGGGAAAAAATAAATTATATTTTTTAAAGAAGCTGATCTTCGTCGTGGATTCCTCTCACAAACTCATCAACTACCCCATTCATTTCGAGGAACGAATTCTTTAATATTCAATAGCTCTTTTTATTTTCATCGTGCTGGAACTCCTTTACTAGCGAAATATGAACTAACAACAAAACATTATGAAGAAAAATTGATTGCTGAAGGAATGGCATTTAAAGGGGAAGATGTAAATTAATTTAATAAAATTTAGAAAAATTTAATTTTTAGTATTTGTTCAATGAATCTAAAAGTTTTATGGATATTGCCGTTGATGAAAATGCTCTATGGGTTATTCTTTGTTGATAATTTTTTAAAATATATTTTAAATTTTTTCAAGGTCCTCTTCCATTATAAAGGAAATAACAATTTGAGCGTTGCAAAATTAGACATTAACAATTTGACTGTTTATGAGATTTGGAATATTTCTACGGTTATTTAAAATAAAACAATTTTAATTTAATATTTTATAATTTTTAGATTGATCACAGGAAAGTGTCTAACGGTAAATAAATTTTAAAAGGATAATACCGATTTTTGTCCTTTCATTTTTCCTTGATTTGTACCCAGACTTCCTAAATCTCTCATTTTAACATGCCACAGTCAAATAATTTGGAATCTAGGAAGGGATTAAGTCAAACTATTATGGGAAAAAGAGGTGGGGCACGCCAGTACTAATCAGGGCCTCTGGAAAAGTTGTAGGGTTGGGGGAGGAGTAGTACCGGCTACTCTCTCACCTATAAAACTATACTTAATTTTTATATTAAAGGTTTTGTACTTTGTGGAGTTCTTTATTTAATTAAAAGTTCGTCAATACCGGCAACTGAAATATCTGCAGCATTTGATTTTTACAGAAATAAATATTTTGAACCAAAAATAAATTGGAAGAATCTTTATGGAAATTCTAATTATATTAATTATAATCCTTTTGACAGGTTTGATTTTAATTAAATATTTTTATTTAAAATTTTTTAGACGTATTTATATTTATGATCGTGGATATCTATTAAGTTTGCCGGCAAGAATAAATTGGAGAACTCGCTGATTTTTTTAAATTTTTCAACAAAAGTTTGAGGTTTGTGAAGTTTTTAAAATCGTGTCAGGACAGTTCACCAGGAATGGAGGTTGTAGGCGAAAAAAATTCAATTTTTTGATCATCCCCCTCCTAATTTCTGCCCCCTTTCCCCCATTTCGGCTGGGGCTTCAGTCCCTCACCCTGACAACGCCCTTGCAATGTGTGAACTATTTTTTGTGAAATGTCCTAGTATCCTTTTAAATAAAATAATAATTATTCTTAATGATTTTTCATTAAAATATTTAATTAGAAAGTCTAGAAAAACCCCGTTAAAATATTTAAATTCAGGAACTGTTTGTCTCTTCAGTGCTTATACTGCTTCCACATTCAAAAACAACTTTAAAGAAAATATTTTAATAATTAAGAAAATATTTTTTAATAACCATTTGTATGTCTTCTTTGTTGTTGTTGTTTTATATTCTTTCCATTTGCCTGATTATGTCTTCCATTTTCATCAACAACAACTACCCGTTTTAACTAAAAATTAATTGTACAGGGTGTTTCAACTAACATAAGAAATACTATTTGAAAAATCCATAACTTTTTTCTGCGTTGACAGATTTTAATGAAATTTGGTATTTTATATCTATATTTTCTAGCATTTTTTTTGACATAAAAATTTTTTCGAAATTCGAACCCTAACCCCCCCCCCTAACCCTGTATTTCAATTTCGTTTCAATTTCGTACTCTACCGTTCTCTTTTTTCCCTCTTTGCATTGCATGCTATCTTACTTCATTTATTTTCCTGCGTATGACGAAGAGTGGATACTGTATTGAAAATGTAGTGTCTATCGCCTAGTGTTTACTCTAGTGTCTATCGCTGCTCAAAAAAAAACAAAAGGAAGTAAGAATGCATGTGCGGAAAAAGGGAAAAACAGAACGGTAGAGTACAGAATTATCTCGGGGTAGGTTTCGAATTTAGACATAATTTTTATGTCAAAAAAAATGCTATAAAATATAGATATAAAATACCAAATATCTTTAAAATCTGACAACTTTGCAAAAAGTTATTGAGTTTTCAAATAGTATTTCTTAGTTGAAACACCCTGTATAATTTTTTTTAAATTAATTTTTACTTGGCTTTGTTGATCAAGAGATGTTTGTTTACGTAAAGCACCTCTTTGGGGATATTGTTGAGTTAATATATCAACGGTACTACCCCCAGTAGATTCAGTACCTTTTAAGAAAAAGAGGTAAATAAAAATGGTATTTAATATCCTTATTGGAGATCGGTCCCAGACCTTGATTTCTCCTGGATCCAGAGTCAATATCAAGGAATTTTTCGGTGTTCCTTAATTTTTCCTTGACTTAAGGTCAAGGTCCTCATCCAAAATCAAGGTCAAGGTTTTTAAGATTTCCGATCTCTAATCCTTATTATTTACCTTCACTCCATTCATTCTTTAATCTCCTCCTATAAATCCTTCTTTTATGCCAAAGATAACCATGTGTAATACAAAAACAACAAAAGAAACTGGAAAGAAATTTACAGATCCAGAATAATTTTTAAAATTAACCTAAGTGCCCCACCCGCCAAAAACATAATTGTAGCAACAATTACAGATTCAAATTCTGGACCCAGCTGGGTCATTTGCATTTTGCATTTGTGTTAAAAAAATTTTAATCGAAATTAGTTATTTAATGTTTTTATTTAATAAAAGCAAAAATAAAGTGTGTACGTGTGTGTTTAATCTTCAAGTTAAAAATTAACTTTTTTTTCAAGTATAAAATAATTTATCTTTTTTTTATTTTTTTTTAAATTTTTCTCGTGTTCGTATGTAGTTAGCATTCACTACTTCAATTACCTTTATTATTTAACTTTTTAACAAAATCTCTTTCATGACGTAAGTTGTAGAGGGGATATTATTTACTCTGTATTTATTTTTTATTTTATTTAAAAAAGGCGGCTGCTTCGTCTGAACACTAAATTTCTTTTTTTTTTCACCCCTTGTTTTTTACATCTCTAGAAAGTTGTGAATTGATCCGAGGGGCATGGATCATAGGAGGGTGGTGATATTTTGGGGTGATTCCCTTATCATAATTAAGAGAACGACTATTGGGCAGATAGGCAATATTCCTCCACAATTGTCCATTGCCCATTTTTCTTATTGTCTAATTGTCGCATTACCCTTTGTTGTTGTCCAATTGTCGCATTACCCTTTGTTGTTGTCCAATTGTCGCACTACCCAATTGGTTGTTGCTCAATTGTCACTTATTCTTTTTTAGATTCATGTATTTTGTCGCTTATTTTCAAAAATTTCGTGGGGTTTTCAAAATTTTGGTTCGCACTCTGAAACCTATCAACGCCAAACCTGAACTACACTCTTCGGTATTATATTTTTGATTTTGTTTTATTTTTTCTTTTAGATTTTTTACTATCTTCCTGTTTTTACTAATATACAAATGAATAACAAAAACGATTCTTTTGATGAATTTTGGCAAGGAATTGATATTCTTAAACAAAAACAATCTCCAATTAATTTAATTAAACGACCAAAAATTGGTGTACAACAACAACTTTTTAAATGGCTAAAACCTAATGAAAATAATAGTAATTCTAATGAATGTTCTATTAGTCCAACATGTGAAAAACCCATAGCCAGGTTTTTTAAATAAATTTTTGAAAAATGTTGGGTTTAATTTCCCAAAAATGAAAGCAATATGTACTTTTTTGTCTCACCCGAATCTGAGTTCAGTTTCTTTATCTCGAATCCCTGATCCGAATTGGACTTGTCAAATTTGGGAGTAAAAATTCAAATTTACGATAGGCTATTCTGACTTGAATGTAATTTTTTCCGGGGACCAGTAAACAATCCATTTACCAAATTTTCTATTAAATTTAAATAATTTTTTCAAGTGTTTCCTCCCCATCTTCAATTCATTCTTGTTCTTCTTTCTCATCATCATCTAATTTATCACCACCAACTAAGAAGTCACGTCTATTCAAACGCCGTCAACATCAAAAATTAGTTGAATTTGAATCTGGTGTGAAAGGATTTCCTTCTCTACAAAACAATAACAGTCATTTACTTGTTTATGTTCTTGGTGTAAATAAGGGTTTGTTTTATACTTTTAATTAATTTTCGAACAAATTTTTAGGAGCTGACGGGCTTGGAAAACCATTTATTAATTTAAAATGTGAATTGGCAACTGGGTCTGTTTCTTCTAAAATGCGCAAAATTAATGTTTTTCTTCGTGATTCCTGGGCTGTTGAAACTCAAGAGCTTTGTACCCGTCAACTTCTACGATTAATTGAGCCAAACAAAATTAATGAAAGTGTTTGTTTTTATTTAATTTTTTTATTTTTTTCATTTAGACATTCGAGATTTGTGATTCTTCCGATGATTCTTGTGGTGGATTACTTATAGTTGAACCGGAGACACTCATTTCCAGCACGCAATTATCGCAAGCACATTATTGTCCAAGAAAAGCTATGTTCCAAGATCGATTTAGAAGTACAGATACAACAATTGCGATGACTGTTGGAACGATTGCTCACGAACTTTTTCAGGTTCTTTTTAATGGATATTTTGTAATTCTTTTAAAATTTATTTTTAGATAGCGCTAGATTTACTTCCTTCAGAACTTTCAAGTGATTGGCTTTTTAACTTTTATAGAAAACATTTATTGACGAAAATTTGTCCTGATCTTATTGGAATGGATTGTTCCATTGAAAAATTTGAAGAAGAACTTCGTCGTTATTTGGAGAATATTTCTGATTGGATTAAGGTTTTTAAATTTTTTTTATTTTATTCTAGTTTTTAGTCACATCATCCACACTATAAAAACGAAAAGAAAAATAATCAACCAATCGCTCAAATACGCCAACAAAATATTGAAAATGATGAAAATAATGATCCGAATTTACCTAATGAGCCTTTTTTCTATTCAGAAACGGTTGATATTGAAGAAAATATTTGGACACCAACTATTGGATTTAAAGGAAGAATTGATGTTTCTTTTATGGTATGGAATTTTTTTATCTGATTTTATTTTTTAGAGATAGGACTATGAGGCTGGGTCTGTATCAGAAAATTTCGAGATTCGATAACCGAAATTTGTTCAGAGATCTCGTCTTGATCAGATTTTCTCGGTCCTGGTCCGATTAATATTTTATTCTCTTCCATTATTTCTTTCTTCTCCTCATTTTTCTCTTCATTAATCTAGTTTATGTGTTTTAGGGTGGCGGGAATACTTCATCTTGTTCAGATTCAAATCAATCACCTCTATCAATTAATAAACAATCCAAACTTGTTGTGCCGCTCGAATTGAAAACAGGCAGATCTTATGGATCTTGTAATTTATTTTTTTAAAATGAAAGTACTATTTTATATTTTAGCTGGTTGTGTAGAACATCAAACACAAGTAATGCTTTATTCACTTATGCTATCTGAACGGGTAAATAATGGGCAGCTCAGTTTAGGTTTTTTACTCTATTTGTAAGTTCTTTATTGTATGTTTCTTTAAATAAAAACATTTTTTAGACGCGACAATAAAATTGCTCCAATTCACCCTAAAGCTGTTCAATTACGTGGAATTATTCAGATGAGAAATAGATTAGCTACTCATTTTTCAAAATTTACAATTGATTCATTTCCAGGTTTTTCTTTAAAAATTTTATTAAAAAATTTTTTTAGATCCTCTTCGAAATCCACGAAGTTGCGTTAATTGTCCTTATTCTACTCTATGTGGTACAATTGCTTTAGGGAATGAAATTTGTGCAAAAGAAGAAGAATCTTCCAAAAATAAGGTTAAAATATTTTTATTAATTGATTAAAAAGTTGAAATATTTTACATAAGACTCAAAAATCTCGATTAAAGAAATTTTTATCTCCTAAAAATAATAATGAGGAATTAATGGTTGTTGACGAAAAAATTAAACAAAATGGAGTTGTTAAAATTGCAAATGGTTTAAATTTAGTTTTACGCTCGGACCTTTATCATTTTTCAATTTAGATAAACCTCAACGAACTTTAAAAAATAAAATTTCTGAAGAAATGTATAATTTTATGTTACAACAAACTTCTCATTTAAACCAACAAGAAATTCTTCAAATAAATTCTTGGATAAAAAGTGGACTTGAAGAATGGGGAAAAGTTTGGGAAAATGGTTCAACATTACGATTATTTAGAAAAACACCAAAAGAAAGGTTTTTTATTTTTTAAAAATTAGTGGCTCTTTGTCCTGATTACGCGTGTGCAATTGCACCTTTACATGTCCGTTCAACCTTGAAAAGATTTTGAGTCAAATCATATTTTTGTGTTCAACCTATGGCAATTAGTAACCGATTTTGTGTGTTAGAACCTATGATTTTTTATTGCTTGAGTGTACCATAACTTTAGGTGAGTAGACATGCACAACCGGTTACTTAACGCCACAGATTGGACGCATAAAATTTTTATTTGGAGAATTAAATGGACGTGTAAATTGGCTTTATAAACTTATCATTGGACGTCTAATCTAGATAAGTATCAAATTATTTTTGTCTTTTTCAGAGAATTATTTGGAACTTGTCTAGCGAATATGCGTTTAATTTCTTCTAATTGTACTAAAAATGATGTTGACAGTTTTAAAAATTCTTTTTTATTACATTTTACTCGAGAAAGGTTTTTTAAGATTTTCTTTTAAAAATATTTTAAAAACATTTTAGCAATGAAAAAATAACAGAATTGGAAAATTTTCAATTAAAAGTTGGTACAACAATTACTATCTCTACAAATAATGCTTATGCCTTATTAATTGCAAAAATTCATTCAATTGATGGTAAATTTTGGTTTTTTTAATTAAAAAATTTTTTCAAACTTTCTTCTATGAGAAAAATAGTTATTCTCCATTAAATGATTTATTTTTACCATATAATTAACAAAAAGTGCCTGAGATGCCTTTAGAATTATTAAAAAAATTTTACTGCGAGAGGGTTCGAACCATCGACCTCACTCTCACTTTTTTCAAAATATCCCACTTAACCAAAGAATCAATAATGCTTTTTCGGCTTAATAATCAACGGAGGGGTCTCTGGGTTAAATTTTTAAATTAAAATTTTTTTAATTCAAAAAAATTTCTTTTAGTTTCAACAAATTCAATAATTATTATTTCTGACAAAGATTTGTCTAAAAATATTGTTGGTAAAGAAGAAGATGATCAAATTTATTATCATTTGGATAAACATGATGGTTTTACATCTTATGCTTTAGCTCTTGGAAATATATCTGGATTATTAGAAAATTCTCAAAAAGCGTAATTTTTAGACTTAGAATTATTTAAATTAAAAATTATTTTTTAGTAAATTACTTCGTTCTATTTTAATGTCAACAAATAATAATACATCAACTTCCAAAAAGAAATGAATATATAATTTAAATAATTGGAGGGTATTACTAGAATTTTTATTATCTATTTATTTATTTATTTATTTATTTATTTATTTATTTTGTGTAACTTATTTTTGATTGATAAACTAACAATCATTTTTATTTACGACTAAATGTAAAGGTTCGTTAAATGAATTTAAAAAATTATATTAGAATTAGTTACTATTGTGATTAACGGGGTTGAAGTTTTCAAGAATTTTCTAGCTGGTTTGTATTGTGTTGGGCACTTTCATGACATATGCCTGACTCGTTATTTACTCGGGTCAGACTATATAGAAACTTTAAAATTAAACAAAAAAACATTCCTTCGCTTTAATCAGATTAATAAAATAAAATATAGATTAAAAAATTAAATCAAAGCAATGAACAAGATTTCTTTTCTTGAAAAGGATTGGGCCCTATTGGTCCTGTAATTAAGCGATCTTCATTTTTTTTGGTCTCACAAAAGTCAATTAAACTAGAATAATAAAAATATTTAAATATAATAATAAACTTACTCTCTAGCAACATCAGACCTATAAAAAAATAAATCTTTCCCTCAAAAATCAAAATTTAAAAATCTTACACTTTTTTGCGATTAATATTTGCCTCTTGTCGAAGTTGATGAACAGTCATTCGGGCTTGTTCCATTTTTTGAAGTTTAAGTATCTGTTATTATTTAAAAGATATTTATTTCTAAAAGAAAATTTTTACCTATTTTTTCGTTGAAACAAATGCCAATAAATAAATATAATTTCTTTGCTTTTTGTGAGTAATTAAGATTTTTTTCATAGCAATTCGCAGGGGGAAGGAAAAAATTGTATCGAAGTGCCATGGAAACGGCGGGGAACCCAACCTTTTTTAAACGATATTTAAAAATTAGTGATGTTTATAAAAGAATTGGTTTATTAAAGATTTTGTGGATATATCGAGAGATTTGGGAGAATAACGGTGGATTGAGTCGATTTGGGAACGAAATGATTTTCGAAATAATCGTAACGTTGGCTGAAGTAATATTATTAGTCAATATTGGTTAAATTGAATAAATTATCTAAATATAAAATAAATAAATTAAAAAAAGATCTTCCTAGAATCAGCAGATATTAATCCACCAGATAAAACAGCAAATCCACATATTTGAACTTGCCAAAGAGATTCCTTGCCAAAGAGACTTGATACGACACATAGAGCTAACTTTTTCTTTAATAAATGTATTTGTAGGCAAAAAATTAAGCTACAGATTAAGCTCAATGTAAAGCAAAGTGTATCGAAATCAGTCAATTTTTGAAAAGGTTACATCCAATAATAAGCTTCAAGTTGAATTCTTTAGTTTAAGGCCTTGATGATATGATTTAATTTTGTTTACAAATTGCATCACTATGGGATAATATTAACTTGTTTTAATATTAGCTTGTTTTATCCTCTATATCCTTTTTATCATTTTAAAATATTTTTTTTTGTTTACATCAAATTTCTTTTTGTTTACATCTAAAGTTGTTTATCCAATTCCTCATTTTGCACCAAAGACCATAAAAATAAAATTTTATTTTCTTAAATAGTGTTTAGTATTTTTTCTCGTTAAATATTCTTTGCGTCAATCAATGGATAGACAATTCTCGGTGAGTTTTTCTTCAGTTTTCTCCAAAAATTTTACACATTCTATTTCACTTAAAATGCCCATTTTAAACTTAGACTTCCTTTAATGTCTGAAGGTTAAACTGTCATTTTTGTGAAGATAAACCAAAGAACGAACATTTTCAGAACTTAATATTCTACCCATAAATCTTCTTATATTTTTATCTTTCGAGTTGACAAATTTCTTCACACTTTAATGAAAATTCTCGCTTTTTGGTTGTTTTGGTTGTTGCTCTTCCCCTTGCACTTTTTGTCCTTGTCCTTTAACTTTAAACTTTTAGTCAGCAAAATTTTATCTTACTAGTTTAATTAATCGTCCTATCAAAAACAAAATTTTCATCGATACACCAGCTAATTTATATTTTCAAGACTGAATATTTTTGTTTTGCTGCCCTGTCCATTATTTTCCACAGCTAATCTCTTTTTTTGCTTCGTTTTTCTTTCTATTTTTGCTATGCTATGCATTTTTACTTACCAAACACATATGTGTATGAACTTTGCTCGAAATTGTCAATATATAAAGGAAGGCCCAAGGCCTCTCAACAAACAAACATTTTTATTCAAAACATTTAAATGTAAATAAAAATAAAATTCTCTCACTTATTCTCTCACTTACTCGTAGAAAAACAAATATTTTAGTTGCTTTAAGCCTTTGAAATAAATATTAAATTTATGCTATTCGGGAGGCTCTTTTTAATTCAGTAAAAAGTTGTTGAATAATTAGGAGATAAAATCCAATATTTCTAAGTTCCCCCTACTCCCGTTTAAAAGATAATGAAGGTAAACCTAAAGCCTACTCATTACTATATAATAATCCAATAATTATTTGATATTTGTTTTTAGCGTATTTTATTTCCTTTACTCTTCAAACATTCGAAAATGTTCTCTCCAGCTATTTACAACGCTTACAGCAATACTCCGGCTAACCGCTCTATGGTCCCATGGTGGGGATACCGACGCAACTGGACTGACCCATTTGACCAAATGGAGCGTTGGATGCAATCTATGGATCGCTATTATGATGAGCATATGGGCTTCCAGGTGTCGATTTACCTTTTAGATAACTCTTCATTGAAAGGGAATTTCAGATGCGCGATCATGCTGCCCAAATGAAGATTGAGCCCAATGGTGATTTTACCTACAAGGTCGATGTTTCAGGATTCCGTCCTGAGGAGATGACTGTTGAGGTTCAAGGCAACGAAGTTGTAATCACCGGAGAACACCGAGAGCAAAATCAAGGTCTGAGTGGACTGATTAAATAAATAATTTAAAATTAGGCGAATCTGTCCATCGCCAGTTTGTTCGCCGTGTCTATATTCCGGATGGGATTAAGAAGGAAACTGTCAAGTGAGTTTTGGAGTAATGTGAAATAATTTTACTTCTCATCCTTAAGATGTGACATGGACACTACTGGACGTATGTGTGTGACCGCTAAACAAAATGCTGAGGGAAAGCGCACCATTCCAATTGACTTTAAGCCGGTCAACACTACTACAACTACCACTGGAGGGCAAACTACCCAGACAAAATAAATTTGCTTTTGAAGCAAGAAATTTGAAAAGGATGCGAAAATTTGAGATTATTTAACAAAAATTTTAAAAAAGTATTTGATGTTTATTCGCTTTCCTTCATAGATTAAATAAAATTTGGAACTTTACTGAAATTTTGTTTTGATTAATAGAAAGGTGAAAAATACAATTAAGAGAATTGTGTACAATTAACCCTCCCCCTCACTCGTTCGTTTAGCAGATTTAAATTTTAGCATCAGCAAATCCCAAAGTGCCCTCCTTCCAGTTTGTACAAATGCATCGATCATCAAAGAATTTAGCTCCCATGAGATAGCCATCTTCATAACCCATTGCTACACTATTAGCAATAAGTAACCGGCAATCGCCTAAGGCGGTCTAAAAAGAATATTTTTAAAATATTTTCAAGATACATTTCGGACTTTAGTATAAGTCATTATCCCCTATAACAGGAAAATGTGACTATCTTATACTGATGTCCGCCTGTGTATAAACCCTACATATTGTAGATATTGTTTTGGAGTTATATTAATCGTTGCTTGTTTCTCACAATCATCTGGATCTCCAACAGTTATTGTTATCGTTGGCAGCTTAGCAATATTTTTAGCATCACAAGATCCTTTAGAAAATACATAGATTCCATTATCTTCGCCTCCAAAAGGTTTTAATTTCATAATTTTAGCAATTTCCTGCACAACTTGTTGCGGGGCAAGCATAAAAAGTTCATCATCTAATATGGTCATTGTTTTATTTTTAGCTCCAGCACATTCAGTATCTCCAACTTTTACACACTGTACATTAACACTCCAGTCAGATTTCCCTGCTAGGGGGGCATAACTATAGTCACCACAGTTTTTATTATCTTCTCCACCGAACGTTATTAAACCAACATTTTTTTCGTTTTGTGAAGGTCTTAAAATTAGAAAAAAATTTTTTTTTCAAATTTAAAAAAATTGAAAAAAATTTTTTTTCAAATTTAAAAAATCAAACATTTCTAGTTTTCCATTAGATTTTGTATAAAATGTCAAAATTGGTTTTGGAAAATTTTGTGTTAAATATTGTAATGGAGATTTGGTATTGGCATTATCTGATGAGCTAGAAAGACCCAACAATCCACCAATATTTGCCAAACTACTTGAATAAGTAGCAGGTAAAGAATCAAAAACAACTAAAGGCACATTTGGTATTTTGACACCGCAGATCTAGAGTTGAAAAATTTATCAAGTAACTTGGGTGTCTATAATCCATATCCTTAAATTTTTAGTCCTTAAATATTGTAAGGATGATTCACCTAGCAGCATCTAAAACGCTTAAGCGGGGATTAAACGAACTATAAGGAAAAAAGGTGAAGCATAGTTAATTGTTGCCCGGAGCAAGGCCGAGCGAGACTATCAGTGTTGTCACAGGTAATCCTGCCCGGCCTTTACAAACTTCCTTCTAATGATATGGAGGAGTAAATGTTAAAGTTGTGATGAAATATTTTATAAAACTAACCGATACTTGACTGTTCACCAAAGGCCCTTTAACACCGGCATCTTTAATTTCAACTAATTTATTGAGTGGTTTCAATAAAGATTCGGATTGTTTTTCCTTTACAATCCAAAAATCAGGCAAACCCGTAGCAAAAGTTAAGGTAACGTTTTGTCCCGCAACATTGAGTACTCCACATTTTTTATAATTATTTCTATCCATTGGTATAGAAACAACACCATTTGAAGAAGTTTGAGGTATTATTCCAGTTAAAGATGGTTGGAAAAGGAAAGGAAGAATTAAAAGGAAATTGAAAATTGAGGGCGTTTTGGGCATTTTTAGAATTTTTTTGGGATTTTTCAATTTCTTTTTAATAAAAACGAATGAAAAAGTATTTTAAAAATTGATAAGGTTGGCGGCAGTATAATTTATTAAATACTAAAGTTAGAATACAAAAAAGAAAGAATTAAGTTGGCAAAAATTAAAAGGGATTTGCGTCAATCGAGAAGGGAAAATCAGCTAAATAAACTTTTTTTAAATTTTTATTTTATAAATTTTTTGGGGATAAAATATAAAATACACACAAGGGCGTGTAAAAGCTAAAAAAATTGGAAGAAAGCCAGACGCAAAATTTATAGCTTGAAACTTTTTAAATATTTAATTAAATCTGTTCTTTTTTAGTTAGAATTTTTAATCAAAATTTAAACAAGATTCTTGTCAACTGACAAATTAAGGAACTAACTTTATTAAAAAATTAATAAAATGATATAGAGGAAACAGATTTTTAATACATATTCTTCTAGGGATAGAGAATATCATAATTAAAAACGGAGGTATGTTAAATTCGGTGTATGGTTGCCATCGCCTATTGATCAACCTAATTAAAAAAAGTCTCCTAAATTAAGCTGTTGGTAGGTGTTGATCTTACTGAGGGCTCAACAACAAATTGAATACTTTTTTTTGGGTTTTGATTAAATATTTTTAATATGTTTATTGTGTTTTACTCAAGAATATGTAAATAAGTAGTTTGATTCCAATTCCAACCCGACCTCTCTCTAACCTACCCCTCTCCCTCCCTCAACAACTAAAAAAGGGCATTCTAGTCTAATTTAATTTTAAAATTTCTATTCTAAAAAGAATTTTATATTTAAATAATTTATACATTTAAAGAAAATACCTATTTGTATCAAAAATTAAGAAAAATTAGCTCATCGCCTTGATAAAAGGCACGTCAAAATATAAAACAAAAATAGGAAAATTAAAAATATTTTTATTTTTAGCGTTGTCAAGTATTTTCACATGAATTCGATGTTATTGTATTATTTGGAGTAGAAGCAGCAGAAGAAGCTGTACTATCACGGAAATCATTTTCTAAATCTTCTTTTGATGTCAAATCAGCAGTAGAAAGTTGTTGATTGCCGAAGGTATTTGAAATATTTGAGGAAGATATTTTACTGAAATGAAAAAATAAGTCAAACCCTTGGAGTTGAACACTTGGAGTTGAGGGAATTAGAGCGATATTGGAAGTATCATCCTAAATAGGAGTACCGATCAGGCAGCTCTCTCACTCAATGGACACACGAAGTAAAAAGCTTATAGAGGACTTATTTGGGAATTTAGAAATTGAAAAAATCATAGCTTATAATAGGGGGTAGGGGTATCTAAAATAAGGAGTATCTAGTAGCGCTCCTCCATTAATAGGCCAACCAAACTACTTGATATTTGTAGAGGTTATATTCGCATATCCTGAATTGAAACAAAGGGCCAACCCGAAAATTCTTGATTTCGTTCTCATTTCATAAAAATCGGGAAAAATTATAAGTACCTTGTTCTATTAACACACTTTCCATAAAAATAGCCAACAACAGTAAAAATCACAGACAAAAGAAAAATCAAAGCAATAACAAAATGCATAAAACCATAAATTAAATACTTAAAAAATTAAATTTCAAGATTTAAAATTTTAATTTTCCAAAACTTGTTGGCGAACTTTTAAACCAAGCCCTCTTTCATCTGTAACTACAACAGTAAGCAAAGATTGAAGACAGAGGGCAATAAATGAATTTACACCAAAAACAAGTCCATAGCTTTCACATAACATCTTTTTTGCTATATTCCATCTAGGTATAATATAAAGGATTAATCCAGTAATTTATAAGGTAATATTTAAATTGCCTCGAGGCATAATGGAAGCAATTTTTCAAATTGTTCAAAAGTATAGGCATTAGAGTGGAAGGCATGCCCGGTGGCTAAAATTCGTCTGACAATTACCGGGTGAATCAAAACCCGATCACCGGTCTTTTTTCGTCCTGAACCCTCCATCTTAAGAAAATTTTGTAAACCCAACCGAAACCAAATCCGACTTTTTTCTCAACTCGGCTCATATGTACTTGCCATGGTTATTTTAATAAAACTTACTGGGCAATAGTAATCATGACTTGATATAAAGATCTATAACCAATATAGCATAAATACATTATCCAAATAGATTCAGTATTTGCATAGATAATGAGCATAATGGCATCAATTGAAGAGATTAATACGAGAGCGATTTCTCCCCATTTATCCCAATCTAATGGAAATGCATTTAATGCCAAGATTGCCAAAGTTGCTAGAAAAAATATTTAAATCTTTAATTTGAAAAATATAATTAGCCGGAAATAACGGGGAAATCATAATCGAGAGGATCGCCCAGCTCTCCCAAGTATCATAATCGAGAAAATCTGATGTGGGTGTATCCTAAGTAAGTTTGGTGGATTCTGGGAAATCTTTGGATATCTGGATTCGCTATCCGTGCCGAAAATTTTTCCAAAATTTTCGGGGTTTTTAATCTAGATCAGGCAACCTTCTATGTGAGGTATGCCAGTATTATACCTGTAGCAGTATAGCTCGCTTCAGCAAATCCATTAAACGGACTTTGACCATTTTCTCCTTTTTGGACTTCACCCCATAATGTCTGTGAAAAGAGGGCAACCTAACAAAAAATATTTTTAGAAAAATTTTTAATACTTTCGTTTACCTGTAAACTCATGCAGGTAGTCATTGCCCACCATACAGACCATTTTCTGATGTGACCAACACTATAAATTTTGATAAATTCTGAATGTAATCTTCGAGTTCGAAATTGTAAATATTGTCCGTAATTTAATGGAATGTCCTTCTTCTCGGAAGAATCAATATTGGCAATTTTATTGGCTAAAACGAGAAAAATTTGAAAAATAAATTAAAAATTAATTAACATTTAGCCTCAAGCATTCGCGTAACCATAACCTTCCAATGCACTCTTGGAAGTATAAAACAAATAATTAGCACAAAACAAGGCATTATAAGAGCAATTATATTTAAAGTCCGAAGATCACTTAGATGGGATAATACCAAAAATTGGGCAAATAAATAGCCTGTTGTACGCCCTGCCATAGTACCCGCTCTTGTCCAACTTGTTAAACTAAATAATTATTAGAGGATATTAAATAAAATTCAAATTTCACCTTCTAAATTGTTCCTTCTCTAAACGAGCATAAATATAGGAAAAGAAGGCAATCTCTGAAGCAGAAGCTATCCCGTATGAAATTTGTCCAATAATTTGTGAAATAACAGAACCACCAAAAACAAGAGTAGACCGAAAAACAATTTGCCCAATAATTTCAACAAACATGGTTGGTTTGTATAAAAACTTAAATAAACAAAGTGTAAAATTATTTAAAATTGTAAAAACATTCTCAAAAACATTTGAAAACATTCCTAACATGTGTTAAAAACAAATGTTTAAAAAACATGAACAAAAACATCTAATATAAACATCTAATACAAACGTTTAAACAAAAACATAAGCAAAACATCTAAAAAACATATTTAAACATGTTAAAACCAACAAAAACATATACAAACATTTGAATACAAAACATTTCTAAACAAAAACATAAACAAAACATCTAAAAAATGTTTTTAAAGATACAAAAACATCTAAATACAAACTTGTTTAAACAAAAACATCTAAAAATATATCTGAACATGTTTAAACCAATAGAAACATGCCAAAACATTTAAAAACAAAACATTTTTAAACTTTTCAAAAACATTAGAAAACATTTCAAAACATGAACATTTAAAAACACAAATTTTATGTTTGTAT
The DNA here is from genome assembly GCA_963681835.1 of Meloidogyne enterolobii. NCBI lineage: Eukaryota > Metazoa > Nematoda > Chromadorea > Rhabditida > Meloidogynidae > Meloidogyne > Meloidogyne enterolobii. The sequence goes on along the minus strand of CAVMJV010000039.1, from coordinate 2,104,462 downwards.
CAATAAAAACATACCAAATCAGTAAAAAGAAAAATAGGTACAAGAGCAGTCATATATGCATAAGGAGTATAAGGATAAATTACTCCAGTGATTTGATCAGCAGTCAAATTCAAATATTCAGTTTGATATTTAAAAAGCTGAAAAGAATAAAATTTGTTTTTAAACTCCAAATAAGCTCACATAAGGTTCTCCAACTTTAATTTCCTTCACAATAGAATAAAAACATAAAAGGGCTGGAAGCATTGTTATTCGCCAATTTTTGGTGTTTTTATTTATTTGTTTTAGTCTAGTCGAAGCTGATTGTGAAAAGTTTATTGAAAGTGTTGAGATTGAAAGACGTTGAGCTAAAAATTAATTAATTAAAAAATAATTTTAAATTTACTTGATTGAGAATTCGAAAGGTTTTGATGAGCATCGTCATTGTTTTCGGCATTTTCGAGATTAGAAGTACTTTCGCTATTATTCATTGTGTGTTAAATAGGAACAGATATCTACTAATAATCTAAATATTAAAAAGAAAATTAAAAGCATGAAAAAAAAGAAATCAATCTGTCGAGGTTGAAGACTTTAGGTTTGCTGAAAGTAACTGAAAGTAAAGTAAATGCAACAACTATATATAGGGACGAGGAATGGCGGTAAGATGATAAAATGTAGGGCAAGTAAATTTATGTATGTTGGAGGGCAACAATTTGAATAAAATGCATGGGAAAATATTTGAAAATTGGAATGAGGGAATTATTTAAAAATATCAAGAGATGGGGAAAATTAGATAAAGAGTTAAATTAATAAAAATATTAAAGATATTCAAATCATGGACATAACAAATACCTTATCTACTCAAATTTTTTAACCTCCTTATTTCTTATAATCTGATAATTGTTTAAGGCATCGAACCAGGGCCGGATTGCCCTACGGACTGCGGATTGCGTAGAATTGCCTGGTTTTTTGCCCTACGGACTGCGGATAACGGCTGCTGAAATTTTTTTAATTGCGTCCACCCTGCACCGACCCCTCTAAAAAAATAAACGACAATGAGTCTATTAAGGCTAAAAATCTGTGTTATACAATCATTATTTATTTTCTCATTTTATATTCAGGATGACGAGATAAAAAATAAATAATTATAAACAGAAAATGATGTGATGGTGCCGGCAAGTCGTAATTGATAAAGGAAAATGGAAAATTAAAAATGTCAGCGATAGGCGACAAATGGTGGCTCGTGACCGCAATGATAGGTGACGGGTCATTCTGGATGATAATTATTTTTTTCTTTTCTTATTTAAAAAAAGTGAAAAAAATAAAGCTGTGTTACACAAAAAGTCTGTGTTATACAATCATTATTTTATCATTTTATATCAGGGCTCTCATCGACAAAATACCAATCAAGAGTACAAAAAACTCGATTTTAGAGTACATAGGGACAAAATTTCCAAATTTAAAGTACACTCAAAATTAAATTAGAAAATATTTATTCGTGCTCAAATCTTTTATATTTCTCTCCTAAATGAATCTTTTCTAATAATTTCTTGTTTCCACTGAGCATTTTGTGCATTTCAATGCATGACATGTCAAAATTCGCTTACAGACGAAATAAAGCCCTGACAGTCTTAACCTCAAGCAAGCTACTTTCTTTCGTCCATTTTCAGCGCCGCAGGCGAAAATTTTGGAAAATTTTGGGGTCCTTAAGACAGATTTCTTCCATTTTTAGCGCCGCAGGCGAAAATTTTTAGAATTTTGGAGCCCAAGAAGCCAGATTTTTTCCTTTTTCAGCGCCGCAGGCGAAAATTTTGAGAATTTCGAAGGCCCTAGGCTAAAAAAATTCATTTTTTGCTCAATCCCTTCCCCAATTTCATGTTCAATCCAAAATGTTGATTTTAAAGTACATACTTTCAATAAAGTACAAATTCAATTTCGTAAGTACGGAGGTCGATTTTAAAGTACTGTACTTTCAAATAAAGTACGAATGAGAGCCCTGTTTTATATTCAGGGGTTTGAGTGAAATTAAGTAAAAAAATAGCAAAAAAATAAATTAAGATAAAAAATGGCATCAAATTTGACGTTAAATTTGGTTCAAAATGACGTTAAAATTTGGTTTAATAAGAGATCAATTTTTGGTTCAAATATTATGTGCATAATTTAATATTAAAGCTTACCTTTCAGTTTATGGCCAAAATTAACCTTAAGAATCAATGATTGATCGTTTATAAAATTAAAAAAAAAAAATTGGGGGATATTTTACCTCAGATTTAAATTTTATAGTCTTAGAAGCTCTATAATTATGTGTTCAGTTAAAATATAGGACTAGAATTGTTAAAAATGAAAATTTTTTGTAGCTGCTGGATTTCTGTACCTTTAGAAAAATTTTATTTTTTATTGTTTACTGAACGTGTAAAAAAGTTTATAAATTGTTCAGTCGTTAGATTATTGTAAGTCAAGCTCTGGGTGGAGTCAATTAAATTCTTCACGTCATTCTTATGTCCCTTAGTCACTCGGTAACGGCTGTCACAAAATTATCAAAACTTACAATCTCATATTTTTAAAGTTATTTTTTTGCATAGGTTAAAAATTTGAATATTAATCCCCTCATTATATTTTTTTGCAAAAAAAGATTATGTATGATAAATCAAAACAGAATAACCAAACAAATATTTTATAGAAAAAATTATCACGAAATTGTTTTTAACATAGAGGAAATGAACTAATAAAATGGGAAATTCCCAGAAATTGAATTTATTATCTTGAACAAAAAATAAATTATTTTATTGGGGTTTTACATAAAATCTGTGCTTAAACATAAAAAATATGCACAAAATTAATAATTAAAAAATTTAGGTAAATTTTAAAAATTATTTGTCTAAAAATATTAAAATTATTAGAAAACTGTGTGGTCGTTGCGCGACCTTGCAATATATTTTTTAAATGACGTGCTGGCGCAATAATTTTTTATAAACTTTTTTCCACGCAGTTGTTGAATGATTGCTTCCCAAACACTTTTTTCTAATTAAGCTGTAATATTTTTAACAAAGGGTCACACAATTTTAATTTGTGCACGAGGTATACTAATAAATGTTAAATTATGTTGTATTGATATAAGGCATAAAGTCACGTTTTTAATTTAAGGGACTTAACAAAAAATGTTATGAATCATATGAATTATAAGAGCTAGAAAATCGTCCTTAGAGCCCTAGGAAAATAATGATTGGATAGGATGTCATGACGAGACGGGATGTGTGATAAGATGGTGGATGGAATGTCATGCTGGGATGACTTGGGCTCGGGATAACAAAAAGACGGAATGATGATATCGCGCTAAAGCAATTCGCCACCCAATGGCCAACCAACTCTGAAACCTTCAATTAGGGGGGGGGGGCTCTTATAAAGAGGTCAGACTATATTCAAAATTTTATTTAACTATTAAAGTTAAACTGATTTAGCTTCACATTTAAATAGGCACACTTTAGTAATTATAAATTTATCTCAAAAGCTTTAAACAAAAACATATTTTGAAGATAAAAAAAGGTTTAAAAATATTTGTTGAGAAGAAATGTTTATTTGTTTTGGTTTAAAGATGTTTAAAGTAAAAAGAGCAAAACATAAAATCCTTCTAAAATAATTAAAACAAACAAAAAAGCATTTGAAAAGCTTAGAACTTGTAAGCTAATTATATAACGTAACAGTTAATGTTTAGATTAAATAAACAAATAAAAAACAACTTAAATTTGAAATGATAATAGGCTGTTTCTAAAGTAACTTTTTGAGAAATATTTGTAAAAAAGACTAAAGTTTAAAATAAATTTTGGTTTAGAAAGATTTAAAAAATTAAAATAGGATTATTTTTTTCTAAAAATATATTTAAAATAAATAATAATTTTTTTTGTAAAATTTTTCTATTAAATTGCAATATTAAATGAGACAACAATCCAAATGTGTGCGAATAATTATTTTGTTGCTTCTTCATCAAAACAAAAGCCTAAAATAGAAATAAATTCTTTGTTGTTTTTGTTTAATTTGGTGAATCTATTGTTGGTACTTTATGGATATGTCACCCCCCCCTCCTATTTTGAGTCTCAGTTTTCCTTATGCGTAGGAAATGGTCAGAGATTATTTTCTTCTACATGTCAATCATTTTTTTCTTCTTCAAGTATTTTGCTTGTTTATTTTGCCTTTTCACATATTTTGTACTTACATTTCACTCATTTCGTTTCTACATTTACCACATTTCACTTGTTTTGCTTAAAAAAGAAAAATGATTGACATGGAGAAGAAAATAATCTCTGACCATTTTATACGTTTAAGGAAAACTCTGAGACTCAAAATAGGAGGGGGGTGACATATCCATAAAGTACCCTATTGTTTTGTTTGGAAATTAAATTTGCAAAATTTGTTAAATTTAAATCGAAAAATTATTTATAAAAAAAGTAAAATATGGAAACAATTGGATAAAGAAAAAGATAAAATTTTTTTTTACTCTTTAAGAGCTGTCGGCCAAACACAAATCAAATAAATTTGAATTTAATTTTTTTAAATATTGATTTTCATCGTTCAACGAAGTAATTTTTTGCTGTACTGAAAGTTCTTTAGCCTTTAAGGTTGAAATCTTTTCTGAATATTCATCCACAATTTGTTTCTTTTCGGCTGCAAGTTGTATTTCAAAAATTTTTTGTTGTTCGATAAGTGCATCATCCCGAGCTTTAAGGCTTTTTTTCAATTAGCGCGATCCTTTCTATTTACTAATCAATAATTTTCTTTTCCTCTTTCTTTTGTTCAATCAATTTCTGAAGACTTTAATTGTTCTAAATTCATTAAACAATTAGAACTGAAATCAAAATAAAACCTTTTTCATGCTTTCAATGCGTTCTTTTAAATCACTTTTAATACGTTTATCATCAGCTATTTGTTTTTGTAAAAGGTCATTCTCTTGGCAGAAAGATTTATCTGCATTTTCAATTTCAGTTGATCCCAGTTTACAGTTAGTGATATCGTGATATCCGTTTTCTTGCAAAATGACTTGACCGAATTATGGCCGTTCATAATTAAATGTTAGAGTCTTAAATTTGAGTGTAAATGAGTAACTTATTTCTTTTCATTCTCAAAAGCCATCTTTTTTCTTCTTGCCTCATAACTCTTTTTTCAACTTTTTTTAACAAGAAAGAAACAGAGAAAAAAGATAGCTCGCTTGTCTTTCCTTTTTGCCTATATTCAAACATTCTACTAGAGCATAAGATTTATTTAAATGAATAAAAAATCAGACTCTATCTTAAAGGAGTGCGGGATCACATTTTTCCTTCTTTCACTGGCTTGGAACGGTCAAATTTTGCAGTCTGAAATATATGATCCGGCACTTCTTTCAGATGAAGCCAAAAATCACATGTCTACAAGATCCTTTTTATATAAAGTTGCACCTAGAGCTGTTTCGAAACAAATTTTTTCGGAACTCGGAAATCGAAAAGAATTCAAAAATATCTAATAACGTAAATTGAAAGATGACAAATTGGAAAAATTTTTAAAACATTGAAATTTGTAGGTGTTGATGCTTAATTGGCCCTTTAATGTTTGCGCTCGGGGTTTAGAATTTTTTAAAAACCTGGGACCAGAAAAATGGAATGACGAAAATGGAAGAACCGGTTCTAAATGCATTCTTCCAGGACTTGATCATAATTTTATTTAAATTTATTAAACATCGTAATCTCTAACTGACCCATAATCTAGATAAAGTCCCTGATTTGACCCTTGTTAAGCCTTGGCTCTGGAAGTCTTGGCTCTTTGGCTCTGAGAATATAATAAAAAAATTTCGAAACCGCTCTGGCGACAACAAAGAAATAAAACAATTAAATTAGTAAAATAGGAGCAGGAAATGTGTCTTAAAAATTTTTAACGTACATTCAATTGTCAATACCAGATTGCTTCAATCTAAATTTTTTAAATTTAAAATTTTTTCATCATTTTACTTATTTTTTGTAATTCTTCAATTCCCCAATTTTTTCCAATTCCCCAATTTATAACTCAAATTTCGTGTGGGTATAATTAAATTAACTTACTTATTTTCAAGAATATCGGTTCTATGCTGTAACTGTTCATAATTTTTTTCATAGTCATTCATTTTATTTTGTAATTTCCTTAAATGTACTTTTTATTTCTAACAAGGTATACAATCTCCCTAAAAGCACAAATCCCTCGATTTCTTGCCTAAATCCTTTAATATCCAGTTTATTTTTTTGATATTGATTCTAAACTGGGTCATTATCGAAATTGTCGATTATCAACATTTTCAATTAGTTTAGGAAATTGCGTGTTAATTATTAGGAGGGTAACTATTTAATGGAGGGTAATCATTGTTTCAACCTCTGGCTAGAGATGAGTATTTATTTTTAGAAAGGGGTATTTATTTTGGGGAGGGTAGTTATTTGAGTAAATATGGTAGATCAAATTTTAACTTACAATTTTTCTTCCTCTAAGGCTTTTATAATTTTCTTCTTTCTTCCAATTCAATATTATAACATTTAATATTTTCTTCAATCTACGTAATATTTTTTCAAATTTACGTTTATTTAAATAATTTATATTTTTATATTTAGTACTTTTTCAATATCTCCCCGCACTTTTATTTTTCTCTTTCCAACCTTTCTTCGAATCTCATTATTTCACGCCCAAATTTCATTGTTTTAGCGTTTCAGGCTGAATTTTTTTTGAAAATACGGGGAGACGACGAAAAAACCTAATTATTTCATTCTATTTTGAACTTTTAAATTTTACTTTTTTGATGAATTCTTGTTCTTGTTTCTCCAATTTATCTGATTTATTTCCATTTTCCTAAAATTCTCATTTTTAATATCAGAAATTACTTCGAAAATTAAAAATTTAAAAATTTGAAAAAAATTTGCAGGTGTTTTATGAGTTTTAGGTCTCATTTGTTGTAGGCGCACAGAATTAGGCAGATACTGTGGATCCTTGGTTGGCGGATCCAGGGAAATACCAGGATATTCGGATCCGAAATTCGTGATTAAAGGGGATTCCGATGACCACCAAAATTCCTTTTCTGAACCAAAAATTCAAATTTATTTGTAATTGAGAAAATTGAAATTTGAAGAGTCAGAATTGAATTTTTTTCAAAATTTTGAATTTTTTTTAAAATTTTTTCAATTTTTTTCAAAATTCGAAATTGAATTTTTTATTTTTTTTTCAAAATTAGAATTGAATTTTTTATATTTTTTTTCAAAATTTCTAAGTCTTTTTTAAATCTACCGTATTTAGCTCAGCATTTTTTTTCTCAAATTTTTAATGATGTTTTCATGCTGTTTATTACTTTTTAATAATTCACTAATTTTATTTTTTAGCTCATTAACATCCTTTTGTGATTTATGGATGTCTGTTTCCATTTGTGAGCATGTTTTTTTGGAATTTAGCCGCCTTTGGGCCTTAATTATAAATCATTTTTGTATATGGCATTATAATTTCTTTCCCCTATTTTTGAAATTTTGAGATTTTGAAATTGGACATTTTTAAATTCTAAGATTTTGTGAAATAGGGATTTTGTAATTCTAAGATTTTGATAATTGGACTAAATTGTGTGATTTTGTGATACTTGAGTATTCTGTTTAGATTGAGAATCTTTCTACTTGGACTTTACCTCAGCAAGATCAGCAGCCAAATTTTCAGATTTTTGATCACTTTCCTTTAAACAAATTCGTAATTTGTCTAGTTCTTCATTGAGTTTCTGAAAATATTTTTAAATTTTAATTTATGAGTATTTTTTTCAAAGAAATATTTTTAAATTTCAATTAAAACCATACAGAAATGTCAGCATGAGTTGAAGCCAATTCACAATCCTTTTCATTAATGCTATCATACAAATGCTTAATTTCTGACTTCATATCAGCAATTGCTTTCTGTTTTGCCTTCTCAGACTCTTCTTAATTAAAAATGCACAAAACTTAAAAAACACTGACATGAGAAACATACTTTTAATTTCCGTAACTTCCTTCAATCTAACTTCTTCAGCTTCAGTTAATTTCTTTTTGAGATTTTCAATTTCATTTAGCTTGGCAGATTTAAAAGCAGAAAATTTTTTGTTAGTCTCTTCAAACTCAGAAGTTTTGTCTAAATTTTATTTTTTGATTTATTAAAAATATTTCAATTTACCATTCAATAGTTTTTCATTTTGTTGTTGCTTCTTAAGTTCAAGTTTTGCATTCTTCAATTCTAATTGTAGTTGTGATTTTAACTGTTCACATGAAGAAAGCGCCTCTTTCATTTCACTTATCTAAACAAATTTATTTTTTAATTCTCTAAAGATTCACAATTTACTTGAGTATCGTGCTTAGACTGGGAATCACTCGACTTGGACTTTTCTTCAAGAAGTTGAGCAGCATAATTTTCAGATTTTTGATTACTTTCCTTTAAGGCTTGAGACAATTTCTGGACCATGTCTGCCTTTTCTTGTTCCAGTGTCAATTTTGCTTCTTCTAGACTTGAAAGTTTTTCTTTTAATTGGGTATTTTCCTCCGCATCTTAAAAAATAATAATTTTTCTGCCAACAGAAAAGATCAAACCCTTTTTTTCTAGTGCATGAAATTTAGAAATCCAATTTTCAAGTTCTTGGTCTTTTCGTTCAAGTGCTAATCTTCTTTCCGAAGATTCAAGAACCAGCTGCGTCATGCGAGCACCCAATTCTTTATCCCGTTTTTCAACTCTCTTTTTTAATTGCTGAAATAAATAAGATTTTTGGTTCGGGATCTGGAACTCGAATTGGATCCGGTTCCGGTGAAGCACTAAAATATATGCGCATATTTAGCGATTTTCCATGCATATTTTGTTCAACTCTAGTCATAACATGTCTACTCACAATGGAGAGTGATTTGGGTTTCCGTGGAACTTCGGGATGAATTGTAAAATTTTCACCATTTTAGCAGAATGGTAATGGGGACCGAGATATAAGGCTGCAAAGTTTTTCCCACATACCTATAAACAATTTCTTTTTATGTAAAAATGTTGTATTTGGTGGTATAGGGGCAGCGTTCTTGGCTATAACTTTTTTCCTCCCTGGTTCGAATCCTGTCAGGGAAAAGTAATTTATTTTAACAATTTAGAAGCAAATACATATACATATATGTATGTATTCCCCATGAAAAATTTAAAGAATCGGTCAAAAAAATTTTTCAAAAATTTCTAAAAGAATTTTCAAAAAAATTTCTTAGAAAAATTTTTCAAGAATTTTTTCAACAAAAAATTTTAATTTAACAACCTCAAAATCAAAAACAACATTAAAAATTATATCTCTTTTTTCAAAACAAATTTTTAAAAAATTGTTTCAAAAAGATCGAAAAAATTTTTTTGAAAATTTTTTTAACTTTCCGTGGGGGCCATATTTTTCTCTAAACTCATGTTAAAATAAATTAATTTTTCCAGACAGGATTCGTACTTGGGTGAAAAAATTACAGTTAAGAACGGTGCCGCTGCACCACATAAGAACACATATAAATAAAAAGAAATTGTATTGTTTCAAAAAGATCGATGAAAAGAAAAAAGAAAGGGGGGGTTGTGGGATCTTAAAACTTTGGAGACATATCTAGGGCCCGGTACCCTTTTGCTAAAATTGTGAACATTTCACATCTAAAGTAGAGTATGATCTACCTGTCTAAAAAATTTCATCCCGAAGTTTCATGAATAGTACATGCACTTTCCTTTGTTAAGTCAAATTTCACTTATTTTGGTGTCTATCGACTCGTAAAAAGCTCTTATGGAAAATATTAAAGACAAAAATTTTGTCTCACATTATTTTCCTCTGCAAGCTGTCCACGTGCTGAATCAGCATATTCCTTCTCACGTCTTAAGTATTCAATATGCTTGCGCAGCACTTGAATTTCAACTTCATAATTGGCAGACTGATTCTGGGGAACAGAATGTTGTTCAGCTTCAGATTCTGCTGATTGTACCCCCTAGGTTTATAATTATTTATTTTTAACTTATATACTATTATTATTCGGGTACATCCCAAGGTACCGCAGAGCTATAACCTCGTTCAAATTGTCGAATCCGGGGCGCCCTTGCACAATTCGAAGTTCAATCTCAAAATACCCCCTCAAAGTTCAAAACTGGCCATACGGTAATGTTTTGTAGAGATTCTACACGGTCAGAAATAGAAATTCAGAAAATGCCTGACTATATCCCCAAAATACCCCATTGAAATAACCACAAAATGTTCACTGAACCTCATTAATTTGTTCTTCTTCATTTTCATTATCAATAATCAAAATATTTTCATTACTTTCATTCATAATTAATTCAGTGTCATTATTTTGCTAATTTGGAAATTAATAATTTATTTAAAATAATTTTAAGAAATTTTTAATTGTTACTCTGTAGACCCCCGTTCCTAGGGATAGGGTAAGGGACAGTTCCAGACCCAGTGGGCATAGGTCCCGAACATGAAGAATTATTATCGATATTTTATCGACATTCCGTACCGTATTAGGATACGGAATACGGTATGGAAAAATAACAAATTTTCCGTACGGACAAATAACAGATTTTTCGTCCCATAAAAATTTTTTACCGTAATACGGTACTGAGGAAAATAATTTTTCGATTTTTATATAACTTAACGTATTTATTGTACGTGAAATTTTGAATTTTATCAGTATTTATGTTTATACTTATTACAGTACGGAATACGGTATGGAACGAAATTCCGATCACTAGTATAAACTCAAGTGATAATGTATAAAATCAAAAAATACCTCAATTGGGTCATCTTCAGATTCTGCTGAATTTTCTTCTTCAGCTTCTGCTGAATCTACTCCCTAGGTTTATTTATATTTATTTTTTAATTTATATACTATGTATTATTCGGTAACATCCCAAGGTGTATCGCAAGCCATAGATACCGCAGAGCTATAACTTCGTTCAGAATTGTCAAATCCGGGGCACCCTTGTACGGTCCGATGCGCCTCTACGAGCTGAATTGAACCATACCGGGGCGTCCCGAATTTTCAATTCTGAACGAAGTTATATCTCCGCGGTACCTTGGACTGCTCCCGTATTATACTTTTTTATAAAAACCTTTCTTGTACTATTTTTTGGGTCCGCAAGTTCACTTTTTTGGGTCCGAAAATTAATTTTGGGTCCGAAAAGTTCACGCCACGATGTATGACTTCAACTGGATGTTTACCTCGATTTTAATATTTAAAAATTAAAAAAATGTAATTCCGTACATTTAGACAATTTTCGTTGTGCTCTTTTATTATATGGACTTGAGTGTTTTCCATTAATGTATATGTATAAAGTTTTCCTGGGCAGTGTGGTTTATATTCACATTCAAATATGTGTTTTCCATTTTTTTGTGTTTCTTTATAGTAATTTTTTCTATTTTTATATATCAATATTTTATTTTTTAATCCTTCTTCAAACTTTGCTGTTAAATTATTTTCCATAGCTAAATATAATTATATAGTGTTGAAATGAGGCAGGGAAAAACTTTAACTTTTTTTGAAATTAAATCACAAAATATGGTCAAGAAATATTGAAATGAATTGGCGAGATGTTGACAAAATATCCCAAAAACAGTGAAATATTGGAATAAATTATGGTATTAATAAGCAAAAATAAACAAAAATGTTTGAATTTAACAAAAAATATAAATCACGTTTCAAAATTGCATATCTATTAGGTTTATATTTAGACGACTTTTACTCTGTCAAGAAAATTTAAAGAGATTTTTACTTAATTTTTCCAAATTTTCTTAAATTTGTATCTTAGGGTTATATTTATGCAGAAAGAGCCCTTACAATTTATTCAACCCTTCTATACTTTCATCAAATTTACCTACCCATCATTCTGAATTTTAATCATTGTCTATTTAAGAAATTGCGGGTTGGATTCATTCTCGTAGAATGAAATTACCTTTGTTACTACTTTGGTAATATTATTTTTGCTGCACTTTAACCGATAACCGACCCGAAGATTTCTAGATATCCGTCCTTTTTCGGTTCTGAATATCTGCAATCGTCTCTCGTAAAAACAAAAATGCTAAAAATTTTTTTGGTAGTGGAGCAATTTTTAAAATATACTAGTTTTACTTTTGATTTTCCAAGTTTTTTTAGAATTTTTTTACATTTGTAATTTTTTTTGTATCGGGGATGGGTTTTAAAGATTTGGGAGATATTTGATTTGAATTCTTAATTTTTTTAAATATTTTTTGTGAATGTTTTTATTAACAAATTTTTACCCCATTTTAAAACTGTAAGTTCTTTGAGAAATAAGCATTTTTAGAATGGAAGTAGTTTAATTAAGTTTTTGGTGGAATATACCTAATATCTTTAAGGATTTCAATGAGTAACGGAGAGTAACCTATTGATAACTAACTTAAGAAAATTTCCAATCTTTTTTTAACGTTTTTTAAATTACGGAATAAGAAATTTTAATTTCCAATGGGCGGCATTTACTGTCATAATTAATTTTTTTTCGGGGCTTTTACAGCTATATTTTTTAAATCTTTGCCGTCTGAGTAATGGCCGAAACGGCATGTAAGGGCGTAGCCAGGGGTTCGATTTCAGAGGGGGGGGGTCTGATAATTTTCTCCTTAAAATTTTTCATTTTCCCCATTTAAAGGGGCTATAGTTCCAAAAGCCCTTGGCTACGCCTTGGTATTGACCTCTTACGAGACTCACTGATGAGGCCACTCGTAAATAGAGCTGTTTCGAAATTTGAATTTCCGATTTTCAAAGGATTTTGACGCTTGTGTTAGTTTTGGGGTTTTTTCCTTTCAATTTCCGTCTTTTTAAGTTTTTTGTTTCGAAACGGCTCTGATCTTAAATTAAATTATTTTATTAATTTTCACTAAAATGATTTGAACCCTCTCACATTTTCTTATTTTTTCACTTCCATCTGCATTAATCAACTAACAGGGAAACATCATTTTACACTTTAACTCCGCCTTTAGCGGTTCAACTTTGCCTGATTATAACTAGGCCCTAAATCACTTTGCACCAGAACGGGTATTACTTCGCAATAAGTAGTTGTGGAGTCCTCTTTCGAAGTGTATCAAAAAATATATCGAATTTGACTGGCATTAAACGATGGTTCCTTTTAAGCCAAAAATGCGCCTCTAGCCCTTGCTTGTTTTTATATACCGTATTTATTCTAATAGAATGGCAGCCATTCTATTTTTCAATACCCCAAAAAATTGTCATTCAATTGGAGGTGCCATTCAAATGGAGGCTGCCATTCTATTTTTCATAGGTCAAAAATTGAGATTGGGATTGTTGAGATTGAGATGGGTGATTGGGAAAACTGGCAATTCGACCAACTTTTTTTGGAAAATTCGATATTTTAGAATTTTAATAGTGAATTTTCCTCTACGTATCACTATAAGATTCAAAAGTTTTTTGTCTCGGGACTAAGAGTCAAATTTTGATTAAGATAGGTGCAATACAATCAAAATTTCCTGCACTGTTGGGTCCTGATTGCTTATCAAATCGTGGAATTTTGGTGAAATATAGTGGGATCAAGTAACATTTGGAGGGATATTGGGTTTTGGAGGGTTATCGAGAGTTTGAGGAGGATGTTGGGTGATTTGGCGGGATATATGGATCTAGATTTCTTAGCTTTGAGGGATTTGAGGGGGATTACTTTCAAGCATTTAAATTGACTTCTACTTCAAAATAGCAGTCATGGCCATACTAAAAGGAATATTAATCTAAATACATAATTAAGGAAATAATCCATCCAAAATCATTCACATCTCCCTCAATCTTTTCTAATCAATCTTGATCATACGCTGATCATACGCATCACCAAAAATTTGTCTATGAACGAAAAATTGTCTTGAGAATTGTTAATTACTAGTCTTGAGACTCAGAGTCAAGTCTTGGTCTCGGGTCTTGGGATCAAGTCTTTGGGGTTGAAAAATTTTCGGTCTCGGACATCTCTACTAAATATCACACCATAATTATTTTATTTTAATCCCAGATATCTTCGTCAAATGTTTTTATCCATCATTATTTTCTCAAATCCCTTGATATCGCTATCAAACACCACTTTTTTGCCCTAGACATGCTCAAAAATATCGGAACTATCATACTAAAAAGGAATATTAAACTAGTTAATTAAGGGAATAAAGAAATAAGAGTTAGGTAGTTAATAGTTAGAAAGTGTCATTCTATTAGAGGTGCCATTCAAATAGAGGCTGCCATTCTATTTTTCATTCATTCAAAAATGTGTCATTCTATTGGAGGTGCCATTCAAATGGAGGTGCCATTCAATTAGAATAAATACGGTATGTACTTTGAATAAATGCTAATTTCTTATTTTATTGAATTACTCACTTTTTTCATTCCGTCTCAATCTTTTACTTTTGCCCTTACTCCTACAATCTTTTACTTTTCTCTATTATTTCACCGATCTTTAGGGGTGTATATTTTAAAATCTCAAAAAAGTCGAGACCAAGACTTCACCCCAAAACCAAGACCGAAAAAAACCCAAGAAAAGTCTTGAGTCAAGACTCAAGACCAAGAGACACTAAAAAATTGAAAAAATTAAATTAATTAATTTAAATAAGAAAAGCTTTTAAATTAATAGAGGGATACGAAGAAGAGGAGGAAGGGGGTTACGCCAAGGCCTATAAAATTGCTAAATGTGATGCAAAATTCAAGAAATTTTATATGGACACCCTCAATGCTGTTAACTAACTTCTCTAAAAATTTCAGAATTTTTGGTATATTATTTCAGAAGTTATGATCAAAAAATCAGAATATTTCGGTAAAATGAAGCTTTTTGGTTGGGGTTTCGGGCACAACTTTTGAAATAGGAAACCAGAAATTCTAAAATTTTTAGGAAAGCAAGTTAACCCTATGAAATATTTTTGTGGAAAATTAAAGAGAGATAGGTTTTGTTTAGATAGAGATTTTTAATTTCGCAGAAAAAAAGGTAAAGGAGGACTCCAAGAAGATAAATAGGTATAAATTAATTTACGAAACCAAAAAATAACTAAACAAAAATTACAAAAAAATAAATCTAAATATTTAATTTATAATTAGAATAAATTAAAGAGGAAAAATAATAAATAATCAAAAATAAAATTATCTTAAAAATAAATAATCAACAAATTCTGTATTGACACGCAAAGTTTACTACGTAAATGTTTCATTTTTATTTTTAAAAAATAATTTTATTTATAGAAAAATTTTAAATTTGGGGTTTAAGGTTGAAAAAAAAGAAAATTAATTAATTTATAAAATTGCTAAATGTGATCCAAAATTCAAAAAAAAGGAACTTATATGGTTTGGGTACTCTTTTTTAGCCACGCCCTTTTTTCCTCTTCCATCATTATTCTTTTCTTTTTTATCAAAATGGCATAAAAAAATTTTCAAATTTGCATAAAAAATAATCCTTCGACAGTTATTTGCTACAAGCAAAACAATTAAACATTTAAAAAAACATGTAAAGGAAAAAAAGTCAGCAGAAAAATCCGCAGAAATTGCATCATCATCTTTAGTAGTTCACTTCAAGGCATTTGTATGCTTTGGACTTCCTTATTCATTAAATACTTCAAAACTTTAAATTTTAAATCAAAATTACTAACAAAATATTAAAAATTATTAATCATTTCATTATTATTTAAAACAATAAATGTTTGACTTTTTACAAAAAATAATTTTATTAAATTTTAAAATGATTAATATATTTTTTGAATGAAATACTTTGTGACATTTAAAATATTTTAAAGAAATTGGTTATAAAGAAAAAATAAAATATCGCTGTTTAATCATATTCATTATACCAACATTTATTTAATATTTTTAAATTTTATTTCTTTATATTTTTAATAAATTCTATTAGATATTAGGCCTTCAAAATTATGAAATTTATTAATTTTAGAATAAAATAATTTTAATAATTTTGGAATTAAAATCTTCAATTCAACTTAAATTTTCTTTAATATACTAAGAATTCACAAGAATTTTAATAGCCAAAAAAGATAGATCTTGCTCAAAAAGAGCCTGCTCAGAAATCTCGGTTATCAAGATCGAGCGAGATATCGATTTCGATCTTACAACCTCTATGTCCGGGCTCTAGTACTTACAAATACATATCTCGATTTAGGATAACATCCTCTATAGGCTGATATCCTCTAAGCGATATCCTCTATTTAATATTTCGTGATAAAAAATAATTTTATGCCAAAGGATAAGGGGGATTATTTCAACGGATAATTTTATCCCAAAGGAAATTTTGTATTAAAATTAACTAAAAAAATATTTCATACCATTTTAATTTATTTCTCTACTATTTCATACTTTTTGCCCTTTTTTAAAACTTGAAACCTCTTAAAAATTTTTTTCCTTCAAAAAATAATCATCATCAATCCCTCTCCATTTTCCCATTTTTCTTCGCCTACTTAATCTCTATTAGTAAATACTTCTTTGCCCTTTATACACAAACTTCAATTAATTTTTCAATCAGCAAAAAAAGAACATTTATTTTATTTTTTTTTATTTTTACGAGGTTGGTTGCAATCAACTAAATAAAAAAATAAATATAAATTACTTTTCTAATTTTCTAATTTTCTTTTTTATTTTTATTTATTTTCCAAGTTTAAGAAAATTTTATTTTTAATCCTCTTAAATAAACAAAACAATTATCTAAACACAAAATTATTTAAGTCCAAAAAATAGTTGCGCATACTAAAATGTTGTTTTGATATTTTGAAGTTAAAATATTGAAACTTTCAAGTCAAAAATTGAGAATTTAAATTGTTTAAAAATTAGTATAAATATTAGATATCGGAAAAATAGCATTTTCGTGATCCCGTAACAGGATTGAGTTTCGAAAGTTCGAAGGGAGGGAGAGGAAGGATCCCACCGGATTAATACTGAATCCCATAAATCCTGTAAATCCGGGGTGATCCCGTCCCGATAATCCCCCGGGACGGGATCCTGTAAAATCCTGGAGGTTTTTTGGAAGGATCTTTTGAATCCTGTAAATCCCTTAAATCCCCTACCGATCTCTAGTAAATAGTTTATTTGCTCATTAATGCTTTTTTAATTAACCGGCTGGTAGTACCGACGATTTTAAGAAGAAAAACGGTGTGGGCTAATTTTAAATTCATTTTTTTCTCTTTTAAAGTTGTTAACAAATATTACTATTTTTTACAAAAAATTACTATTTTTGATCGCATTTATAAAAATTTATTTACAAAAATTATGCAAAATTTGTTTTTAGTCTGTTAAAAATATGGGGGAATATGTAAATTATTTATGTTCACTATAATTTAATTTTAGTCATTTTTAATTCAAAAAATTATTTTAGAAAATTTAAAATTAAATTTCTATTTCTTTAAATAAATTTTTCTTTTCATATTTAAAAAATATTTATTATTTAAATATTTTTTTTTTTTAAAAATATTTATTATTTAATATTTATCAATTTCTAATCGAATATTTTCAAAGAAAAATTAAATGCGCAACAAACTGAGACATTAACAAAATTATTTTTAAAGAAATTTTTTCCTATTTTTATTATTTTTCTGATGCATTTTGAACTTTAAAAAGATTAATTAAAACTAAACTTTATTTCATTATTTCTGGGTGAGGGGAAGAACAAGGAAGTAACTAAGCACGGTTTTATGAAAACACAGAGCGACCGAACACTTAATAATCAGAATTTTTAAAAATCAGAATTTTTAAGAATCAGAATTTTTAAAAATCAGAATCTTTAAGAATCAGAATTTTAAAAATCAGAATTTTTTTAAAATTTAGAATTAATTATTTGTCTGGTCGGTGTTTTGGTAAGACTGTGTTTTGGAAGTCTTTGTTTTATACAATTTTATATTATTCACACCAAAATTAAGTTGTTTTTTCTACGTTTGAGAACCTTCCCTATTCCAAATGAAAATATTTTTTTTCATAAAATTTCAATTTAAAATTTAAAAAGTAAAAGGTGAAAAGGATATAAAAATTGAAATTAAAAGAATAAAAGAGAGAAGAGGCAATTTTTTGATTGATTTTGTTTTGTTGAGTTTGGACTTGTTTTTCCCTACGGGGCGCCGTCGTTACGCGCGCATTATGCGTTCAAATAAAGTTTGTCTTGAATAAACAAAAATTACTACGAGTCTTTTTTTTAATTTAGTTAAATTTATTAAAATATTATTTTAATGTTTTATATATTTTGATCAATCTATTAAAGCCAGACTTTATTATAAAATAACTCCTTGGAGCTAAAAATGGGTAACCTTGTATTGTCCTAGAGGCCATTGTTTAGGTAACTTCAACTAGAGATAGAACTGGTTGGTCTACGAGAATCAAGACTGAGAATCATAACCGAGATCTTGGACCGAGAGATCGTCTCGACCCGATCACTACTTCCCACTACTTTGCATCTGTGGGCAAACCAAATTTTAAAAAGCGTATGACTGTAATAAAAACACTAATTTTGTTAAAAAATTTTTTTTTAATTTTAAGTAAAATGAAAATATTTATTTTATTATTTTTATTCTTTTTAACAACTCCTTCACTAATATCTGCCTGTTTTTCTTCCGGAAATCCTGCTAAGGGCAACCCAGAAACTGAGAAGCTTGCAGAAAAACCAACACCCCCAATAAGAACAACAATCAAAGCAACCACAAATCAGAATAAATTAAATGATAAAAGTGAGAATGAGGTAATTTTGGGTGTAAAATAAATTTAATAAAGTATTCGCGGAACAGAAATTAATTAATAATTTTCTCCCCTTTTTCTTAGTAAATTTAAATTCTTTTAATTTAAAATTCAAGGTCATTCCTACAGAAAAAGTTGATCAAAGTTTTGAGGTTGATAAAGACTTTGTTTTGGTAAGAAATTTAAAAAATTGTATTAAAATTGGGGAAATTCAATTAAATATTTTAAAGGATTATTTAAAAGAATTTGGACATTTGCCAAAAGAAACGGGAGCAAAAGTAGAAAATATAACTGAGGAGCTTGAATATGGAATTAAGTAAAAAATATTTTTAATTTGAAAATACTAAATTCTGAAACACACTTAGGGCACCCTTTATAAGCAGTGCTTTTCTTGTGTTCCAGTAACAGATTCCTTCTCAATTTCTCTACAGCAATTAAAAAACCACCAAGAATTTAGGAATACTCATAGGGCACTCCTTGGGGGCACTTATTAGCATTATGTACTTTTCCCTGTTCTAGAAACCGATTCCTCCTGGAAAGCAATTCTACAACCACCAAGACCCTGAACCGCGAAACCATTTTATTATCGGATACTCTCCTCCTTACCGGTCCCTGAGAGTAATCCTAAACTTAACAAGAGTTTTTAAAATTTTTATATTAAAGGCACTTTCAAGAATTTATGAATATTCCACCCAAGGGAATAATTGATTTGCCTACATTGGCAAGAATGAGTTGGAAACGTTGTGGAAATTTAGATAAACCAATTAATGGTACATATAAATTTAAAATTAAATAATTAAAGAAGAATTTTAAGATCCTCATATTTGGGAAAAAACTTCTCTCAATTGGGCAATTAATAATTATTCTAACACTGGATTCCCAATTTCATTGCAACAATTAAGGTAATCATATAAATAAAAATACAGCTGGGCTTAAAAGCTACTCTTAATATTTAAATTTAGCTGAGGGTAGTGTGAGTTAACCGCTATGTAAGCTACTCTGATTATAAGGTACATAGTTTACCCTCTATTTAAGGTACCCTCATTATAAGGTAATGAATATACCCTTTGTTTAAGACACCCCTATTATAAAATACGTTTTTATTACCCCCAAGAAAGTATCTATCATAAGGCGGGGTTCGATTTATTTTGAAATTTTTTATTTAAAAAAATTTTTTATTTCATAGAGGCCTAATTAAACAAGCATTCAGTGCATGGGAAATTGTTATAGCCATAGACTTTATGGAAGTTGAAAATATTAATGACGCAAATATTTTATTTTCATTTGATGAAGCTAATGAAAACCAATCAAAGACTGGTTTAAAAAATTTTAAATAATTTATTAAATGAATTTAAAGGGCTTGGAATAGCAACTGGAACAGCTGGACCTTTAAGCAATATTTGGTTAAGTAAAAGCCAAAATTGGTCTATTTTTCAAACACAAGAAGAGGCAAATTATTAAATAAGATACAGTCAGAGCTTGATTTTAAATACACTTGGGGTTGAAAAAGTATAGCAATATAGAGGTGCATCTACATATTATTGGGTGTATCTAGTGATGGACCACCTTGCAAAGTATGTGGTAGGAGTGTGCCAGTTTGCCTTCTTGGTGTTTCTTCCTTTCGCCTTTCACCTTTTTAAAATCCGTTTCGGCACATTATTGGTGTCTAATATTGGGTGTATTTAAAATCGAGGACCGACTGTAATAAAATAAATTTCTAAATTAATTATTTTTAAGGGAAATGTTGACATTTTTCTGGTAAATTTTTTAGTAAAATATCCCTAATTTATTATAATTTTATTTTAGACTTTAATACACGAAATTGGGCATTCTCTGGGTCTTGAACATATTGGGTGGGTAATTACTCCAATAAAATTTAATTTAAATAACTAAAGGGATCCAAATTCTGTAATGTTTCCAATGCTCGAAAGAAGTACAGGGGAGCAATTACCAGTTATCTCCAGTGATGATGTTACTAGATTAAGGGCCCTTTATGGTAACAATTTGAAGAGTTTGAATTAAACTCAAATTAAAATTAGAAACTTTTCTCCCTGCCGAATTGGACAAAACATCTCAAAAGTATAATTCAATGGCAACACCCAGAAGCGTATGTTTAATTTTAAATATTTTGTGTATAGATTTATACTTCTGTTCCGCGAATGTTTTTTTAAATAATCTAAAAATTAATCAAAAATTTTATTTAAAGTTGCCCTCTCGTCCTGCTGGCAAGGATATGGCAGAAGTATGTCCACACACAATTACTGCTGCTACTAATGGTGATAAAATAAATACATTAAAAAACTCATTATAAGACCCTCTATTTAACAACCACCTCATTATAAGTATTACCCCCCTCCATTTAAGATACGCCTAGTTATAAGCGTTAAAACCCTCATGCTAGATACAGACCCTCTATTCATGATACCTGATTATGAGCGTTACTCCCTGTCAAAATGAACCTCAATTTAAGCGATACCTTCTACTTAAGATACTTTCATTATACGAGACAAATTTTTCAACCCCTAGGGGGTATTAAAAACAAGTCAGGACGGTATTTATATTATTAAGTTTTGCCTGGAATGGTTGTTGCTTTCAATGGACAATATACTTGGACAATCAAGAAGGGTAATATCACGAGTGGACCAACTTTAATAAGAGACGTAACTTTTAAAATTAATTAGAAAAATTTTTTCTTTAAAGAGATTCCCAGATGCCCCAGAGTTTATCAATGCTAGTTTCAGCACAAGTACAATAACAATATTAATTCAAGGTCATACATTGTTTGGTTATAATTATGATGAAAAACATGACAAATTTACGTAATTAAAAAATTTTTTTCTAAATTTAAAATTAATTTAAAGCCGTGCCAAAACCTACCCAAAAATGTTACATAATCGAATCCTTTTTTATCCGACTGGCGCTTTTCCTCTTTTAAATGAAAGCATTATTTTAATTAATGGTAAAGTATATGCTACCTATAATGTTATTAAGAATGAACCACATATGGTTAGTTTAGTTTAAAAAATTATTTGATTGTAATCTGACACTAATAAAACATCTGACACTAATAAAACATTATTTTTAAGCTTGGAAATTTGGAAGAACTTTATCCAAATTTACCCGATGGACTTTTATCTGGTATCCCAGCAACACCAGATTTCTCTCTATATTATATGCTGACTGCAAACCTATGTAAAAATTTAATTTTTTAAATTTAAAATAAAAAATTTTTTGAAGCCTTTGTTTACAACACACAAACATTCCGATTAGTAAGTACCCAAACAATCGGGCAATTTATTGAATGTGAAAAAACGGGTGTTAATCTGCTTTTACAACAATTTAATTCTTTTAATGCTCCAATACCACCACAATTTGTAAAATTTTAATTTTTAAATTTTGTTTCAAATTAAAATTAATTTTTCAAGAGAAATGAATTCCCTCAGCATCATAATAGTCCACGGCTTACGTAAAAAAATTTTTTTTTCATTTTTTATTCTAAGACAGGCTAACCTCAATTTCAGTTAGTCCAATACTCCTCGAATTAAAATAAATTTTTAAAAATATTGTTGGCCTAAGGGGGATACATCATTAGGGATACATCATTTTAGGATACGCTGGGGGGTGGGGAAGCTGCCTAAGTGATACCATTTATTTAAGATAACCCTCGTTATAAGAGAATTTTTTCAGCACCAAGGGTCCATCTAAAAATGAGGTTCGTCTGTAAATACAAGTACATAGATAAATACCTATAAACCTTCTAATTAATTTATAGAATTAACAATAATTTGCCACTTGGTATGCGCTTTGTTTAAATGAATTAATAATGGAGTGAAATTTATAAATAAATTGTTTTATTTTTATTTTAATAAATTTTTACTTTGTACGTAAATATTTTACAAAAATTAATTATCATTTATTTGATTATATAAAAGCAATTTTGATTACATAAATGGTTAAATTGAATAAAACATTTAAAACAAGATTATGATTTTTAGAATTATATATTAGAGAGCGGACTGAGAGGAGATTTCGAAAAATCTTGATTTTTAAGATCAAAAGTTTTCGAGATATTCATATCTTCGGTGTCAGAAAATCGAAAAGCTGTGTTGGATTAAGAGGGATTCACTGACTTAAGGGGACCTCAGGGGATTAAAAATATATCGTGGAATTAAGAAATGTGATGGTTAAAGGGATATTAAGGAGATATTTATAGATTAAAAGGATATCGGGGGATTAAAGGGATACATCTCTGAAACAAAAATATTTTTGATAGCTCATCTATGCTTCTTTCGCATCTTCTTTATTTATGTACACAACAGAGGTAGTTGTTGTATCTTTAAAGAACTGATTATATAACCAATTAAATTCATCTTTTAATGCCAAATTATGTGCAGAGCTTAATTAGATACATTAAAAAATATTTATACAATTTTTAATTTTTCTACCTCACAGCAAATAAAACTGGAACTTCTACAGTTGAACTTAGTGAGGATGTGCAATTTACAATAATATTTAAAATATTTGTTGGAATAGGAGACAAAGACATTAATTTTACAATTTTATAGCCAGATAAACTAAAGAAATATCCAAAAATTTGGATTGACATAATAATTGCAAGTGTTTTGTAAAGAGATTTGCGTATATTACAAACTGAAAAATTAAAAGGAAAAAATTATTTTTGAATACAGTTGAACATCACTATGATAAGACTTTTAATCTTACATTAGTTTAATATGGGCTTCTTGGATGTGGAGCTAATTAAGAGATAACACTTAAAAGATACACCTCCTCAGCCCAAATATGTATCACTCCTTAGATATATCTTCTCAGCACCAACTGGGCATATGCAGCCCCAACAAGATCATTAGTATATCCCAACTAGGTCATTAATTTAATAAAGAATTACTTTTTCCTTTCCATTGATCATAGAATAATTTAAAAAATATTAAAATATAACAAGTCAAGGTTAAGCAAATTAGTACAAGTTGTATACTCAATAAAATATCCTCCCCATCAGAACCAACCAAATCCGAGAAATTGCATTGAACATTTCTATTTATAAAATTTAAGAAAAAATATACTATAAGAAAGACTTACAAGAAAGGGTCTTGTATAGCAGTGTAAATAACAAATCCCAAAAAGAGTAGAGGAAACGATAAAGATACAATAAACATTATTTTTAGATAACGTTTCTTATTTCTTGAATAATACCTTAAAATTATTAAACAAGCTAAATTAAGGTTGCCTAATTAATTAACCAAATAGGCAAGAAGATAGCCAACATTCTATCAATGCCAATTATAAGCATTAAAGAAAAAACATTCAAACATCCACCGACTGGTATTATTTGGATTAAAGCGCAATATAAACGAGGTATTTTTCCATATCCAGGAAGCATAAATAAAGTAAATGGAAGCAATATTTGGATTTTTGATAGAAGAGAACAAACGGCATAGATACCCAATAATAAATGGCAAGTGCCATGCAAACGTCTTAAAATTAGAAAATGGGGATTAGAGATTTGAGAAGGTGGACCTACTTTTGTTTAATAGTAACAATTATTAAAAGCGTGTAAAAAGCAGTTCCAATTTGATCAACAAAAATATTCGTCCCGAACATAATTTTCCCTATGCTAGTTTCTCTGAATTCAGTCATACTTTTTATTTTACTAAAAATTAAAATTAAATTTTGGCTATATTTTCGTCCTTTCAACATTTTAACAAGATTATAAAAAACAAAATATTTAGGTAGGGTACAATTTTATAAAAAATTATTAGAGTAAAGAAGAAAAAAGGAATTTTTTGAATATTCCAATTAAGTTTGATCGCGGTAAACATTTAAGTTTAATTATAGGAATATGAAAACATACAAAATTAATTATTTAAATTATCATTTATCTTAAATGTCCAAAAGCTATTTTAAATGCTCCTTCAATTACCTACTAAATTATGAGCTAAATTATGAGCTACATTCTGTTCCAAATTTATAACAAATTTATATAAAATTTACAAATTTATACCCCTATTTTTCTCAGTATTTCACTCTTCCTTTAATTTTTGCACAAATTTTCTAATAATAATATAGGACCAAGGGATAAACCTTATTTAATATTAGACCGGATTTTTTGAATTTACATCTGTTGGAGCTCTGAACTTTCCTGCTCTTTGTCAGGCTAACAAATAAGTAAATGGTTCAATTCTTTGAAAAATTGTTTGTTTAAATATTTGGATAAAATGCATTATTATTTTATGGTTCATGTGAATTTTTACAAAAATTTTTATTAAAAATTTTTTTCTCTCAAAATTTTATTAAAAAAAGTGAATAACAAAAATTAATTTTCCCAACAAATTAATTAAACTTGATAAAACACCCACTTAATTTTTTAATATTGAAAACTTAAGTTTTAAAAAGTACAAAAAGTCCAAGGGAGAAAAATTTTATAAAATTGTATTTTTAAACGAGAAAAAGAAGTTTTTGGTTCATAATGTTGCTTAGATATTAAAATTTTTTAAAAAATGTTTTCAAAAAATGTATCAAATTTGATTGTTTTAAATTCGCTCGTTTAAATTCTTTCTTTGAATATTTCTTTTATTAAGTTCATTATCCTTGTTTATGAATTCAACAGCAGTTGTTGTTGTTGTATTTTTAGTAAAAAGTTTAGATAACCATTTGAATTCGTCTTTCAATGCTAAGCGATGTTCAGTACTTAATAAAAGATTAAGTTGGATCTTACTATAAGGTGAACCCAACCCTTAGGGGCTGAAATTTGTATCTTAAAGTGTGGCCGAACTTAATCATACTTCACCTTTCGTCTCCAAAATCTATTTCGGACACTCCTGTATCCTGGGTGAGATACTAAATTAGAAACCAGTGAGTTTACCTCGCTGCAAACAAAACTGGAACTTCCATAGAAGCAATTAAGGATAAAAGACAATTCAAAACACAAAGAATTAATTGTTTCTGCATGAATGTTAAAATTGAAGAATATGCATCAACTACTTGATAAGCAATTAAAGCAAAAAAATATCCAAAAATTTGAATAGACATGATTAAAGCGAGTGTCTTGTAGAGAGCTTTGCGTATATTACACACTGTAGTATAGAGAAAAAAATAGATTTTTGATTAAATTATATAGTCAGAAATAAGGTTGATGGATATCAGAAAATTCCCATAAAGAGTAATAATCATCCAAAACTCCATAAGACTCCCATATACATTCCCAAGACTCCACACACTCCGAAGATCCCCCAAGATCCTTTACCTAGGACTAAGAATTGTAGCTCACCATGGAGTGAATCTTAAATAAAGGAGAACTCTTATGATGCCTTCCATGCTCATGGAGCCGATCAAATTAAAAAAATATCTTAACTAAAAGTAGGTGTGTTATATTGTGGGTCTCTTATAATAAGATCCGGCTGTACATTATTAAGAAATATTTAATTACTTTTCCCTTTCAGCTGGTCATATAACAATTTAAAAAACATTAAAATATAGCAAAGCAAGGTCAAGCAAATTAGTACAAGTTGTCCCGTCTGTAAAAAGCTCTGGCCATCAATACCAACCAAATCCGCAAAAAAGCATTGAATTTGCCTGTTAAACAGAATATTTAAGGATATATTTAAAGATTTATTTACAAGAAAGGATCTTGAATAATAGAGCGGCAGACGAATCCCAAAAAGATCAGAGGAAACGATAATGATACAAGATAAATTATTTTTAGGTAATGCTTCTCACTTCGAGTTGAATACCTTAAAACAGAAAATTAATTAAGGTTGCCTAATTAATTAATTAACCAAATAGGTAAGAAAATAGCCAACATTCTATCAATCCCAATTATAAGCATTAATGAACATGTATTCATACAGCCCCCGACTGGTATTATTTGGATTAAAGCGCAATATAAACGAGGTATTTTCCCATATCCAGGAAGCATGAATAAAGTAAAAGGAAGCAATATTTGGATTTTTGATAAAAGAGAACAAACGGCATAAATACCCAATAATAAATGGCAAGTACCATGCAAACGCCTTGAAATTTAATAAGTTTTTCCTGCCTAAGAGAAGGAGATTCCTACTTTTGTTTGACAGTGAGAAATATCAGAACACCAAAAAGAACTGTCCCGATTTGATCAACACCAGTATTGATAGCAAAAACTGTTTTTGCTACAGTAGCTTGGCTATCGTCAGTCATTATATTTTTAAGAAATTAAATTTTCCTTTTAATTTTTCTTTAAATTTATTTAAATGAAGTCAATTACATCTGGCATTTTATTAAAGTATAAAGCTTGTTTAATTTTTAAAAGGAAGTCTGTGGGTTGAATTGCCAGGTGTATTTAATTAATTATATATTAAAGCAACTGTCATCTGATTTTTTATTTAAATTTTCGTAAACAAAATGACATTTAAATGAACTTTTATTTAATAATATTTAATTAACTTGAAAAATTTTTATGAAATTAAATAATTAATAATGATGATTGATATGTTATAGTAATGTTTAATATACATAATTACCAGGAAGTGTGCCGGTTAAGGTTGTCGGATCCACACATCCGGATATCCGGATCCGAAAAAGGCCGGATATTCGGAAATTTTTGGTTTGGATATCGGATCCGGATATTTGCTCTGGTTTCAGTCAAAAATAGTGTTTATGAGAAGCTCTAATATTTTTTATATACACAAAATTTTAAAAAAATTAAAGAATTTTTTTAAATCATTAGTTAACTAAGGTGTTGATTTTTGGAGGTTGATATGTTTGAATACTTTTAGTTAAATTTGCATTAATTTGTTGTGAAATATTTTGAACATTTGTCTTATTTATATTTGTTGGAGAAGAAGAATTGGGAAATAGCCAACGAAATTCTGATTTAATAGCCAAGCGATGTTCAGTACTTAAACAAAAAATGTCTCTAAAATTTATTTTAATCCTCTAACCTAACAACAAACAAAATTGGGACTTCTAAACTTGAACTTAATGAAGATATACAATTAATAGCACACGTTATATATTGTAAATCTTCGTCAGAAAACTGGTACGAAATCCGCATTTTTATATTATAAGCAATTGAAGTAAATGCATATCCAACAATTTGGATTCCCATAATTAAAGATAATGTCTTATAGATGGCTTTTCTTTGAACAATAGCTAAATAAGTAAAGTTTAAAAGAGGTAATAGGTATTAAACAAGGATGGTACGGGTTGAGAAGGATGGTACGTGTTGTCCGGGTCGGATTTTTAAACTGTTCTTAGGATTTCAGGTAGAAGCCCAGCTTTCAGGTTTGATTGAATAATGAGTGGGAGTGCTAAGAACAATTATACTTAAGATATCGCTCATTATACGAGTTATAGTGAGGTTCGAATGTATATTATTATTAAACAATTAATACCTTTCCCTTTTAGCTGGTCATAGAATAATTTAAAAAACATTAAAATATAACAAAGCAAGGTTAAACCAATTAATACAAGTTGTGCTTCCTGAAAAATATTCTGACCATCATTGCCAACCAAATCAGCGAAAAAGCATTGGACATTTCTAAAATAGAAGGCTTAATATACCTAAGACCATTTAACCTACAAGAAAGGGTCTTGTATAGTAGTGTTAATGACAAATGCCACAAAGAGTAGGGGAAACGATAATGATACAAGATACATTAATTTAAGATAATGCTTCTCACTTCGAGTTGAATACCTGAAAAATTATTAAACAAGCTAAATTCAGGTATCTAATTAATTAACCAAATAGGCATGAAAATAGCCATCATTCTATCAATGCCAATTATAAGCATTAGAGAAAAAACATTCATACACCCTCCAATAGGTATTATCTGGATTAAAGCGCAATATAAGCGAGGTATCTTTCCAGATCCAGGAAGCATGAATATAGTAAATGGAAGCAATATTTGGATTTTTGATAAAAGAGAACAAACGGCATAAATACCCAATAATAAATGGCAAGTGCCATGCAAACGCCTTAAAAGTTAAGAAGGCGGATTAGAGATTTAAGAAGTTGGACCTACTTTTGTTTAATGGTAGCAATGATTAGAAACGCAAAAAGAACAGTTCCGACTTGATCAACACCAGTATTAATGATCCATGTTGTTCTTACTAGAGGAGATGATCTTGTATCAGACATTTTTGTCTTGTATTTCTTGTTAATTAAGAATTTTTTCAGAGGACAAGGTATCTCAAAAATTATTCCAAAAGCATGATACGGATTTTATGTTGAAATCTCGATATTAGCTAAGAATTCTAATCACGATATGCAGCCAACTCTACTCTATAAATCACAAAAATTTTAATGAAACTCATTATAAATAACAAATAAATTAATGAATAAATTTCCGTTAATTTAAAAGAAAATTTTGTATTTAATTATAAAATTATTAGATAAATATCGTGATTAAAATTTCCTTTTTTATTATTAAAAATACAAACTTATGTTTCGAATTGCCTTAATTGAGCTATACTACAATTTTTTTAAAAATCTTTTGTTTAAAATAATTGGTTAGACTTTTTATAGAATTAAAAAAATTTTATTAAACAAAGAAAATTTTCTTAATTTACTTCTTATAATGTACCAAGGGACTGCCGGATATGATTTTAAAGCAAGATTAAAATTTTATACAAGACAAGTTTGATATAATCTAAGCTAAGGAAAATTGAAAGAAGAAAAAAAATTAAATCTAATAATCTGTTTTAATTATCTCATTATTTTCTACAATATTTGGCTTTGTTTTTGGTTGTTTTAAATATCAAAACCAATTTTAGATTAAATTTAGCGTGTTTATTTATGGAATGACATTATTTTTATAGTATTTATTCGAGAAAATCACCGAGAAAAGAGAAAGAAAACACAAAATTGAGGTGTTGGAAAGGGCTTCAATTTACAGTCAATTCACCACCATATAAGGTATTAATAGTTAAGCATGGTGAATGAAATCAGCTATAACGTATTTATGTACTACTTTGGGCACTAAATTCGTCAAGAAAAGATAACCGAGTATAACACTTTTAATTAATTAATTTAATTTATTTCAATAATAAAAATATGAGTGTCGAAAATAATTTTATTAAAAAAATTCAACTAAAATTGTTAATAATAGTACAAGAAAAATTTAAAAACATATGTGATTAGGATGATACTAATATTTTTTGATATACAAAAATAAAAAAAAATTTATTTGATTAATTTATTGAACTAAAGTGTTGACCTTTGGAGGTTGATATTTTTGAACAAAATTTGTATTAATTTGGCTTGTAATATTCGGAATATTATTTGTATTTGGTGGGGAAGAATTGCGGAATAGCCAACTGAATTCTGATTTAAATGCCAAGCGATGTTCAGTACTTTAACAAAAAATTAAAAAAAAATTTATTTTAATCCTCTAACCTAACAACAAACAAAACGGGAACTTCCGCACTTGAACTTAATGATGACATAACATTAATAGCACACGTTATATATTGTAAATCGTCTGCACTAAACTTGGACGAAATTCGCATTACTATATTATAAGCAATTGAAGTAACTGTATATCCAACGATTTGGATTGCCATAATTAAAGCTAGGGTTCTGTAGATGGCTTTTCTTTGAGCAGTAGCTAAACAAGTAAATTTTAGGATAAAGGGAGGCTCGACTGTATTTTATTAAATGATTACCTTTCCCTTTCAATTGTTCATATAATAATTTAAAAAACATTAAAATATAACAAAGGGAGGTTAAGCAAATTAATACGAGTATTATGGATTGTATAAGATTCTGATCATCACTGGCAGTCCAATCTGTGGCAAAGCATTTGACATTTCTGAAATAGGCTTAATATAATTGCAAAACCCAAGGGGTATCGAAGCCCTCTCCCCAAGTGTTGTTTGGATGTGATCAACGGGGAGTGAGCAAGAAGAAATCAAAGGATTTTCAATTCTAAATTAACTTACATGAAAGGGTCTTGAATAACAGTTTTAATGGCAAATGCTAAAAGGAGTAGAGGAAACCAAAATGATGCAAGATACATTATTTTTAGGTAATGCTTCTCACTTCTTGTTGAATACCTGAAAATTAAAATTAAATTAAGGCTGTCTAATTAATTAAGTAACCAAAGAGGCATGAAAATAGCCAACATTCTATCCGCACCAATTACAAGCATCAATGAAAAAACATTCATCGAACCACCAACAGGTAATATCTGGATCAAAGCGCAATATAAGCGAGGTATTTTTCCTGTTCCAGGAAGCATGATTAAAGCAAATGGAAGCAATATTTGGATTTTTGATAAAAGAGAACAAACGGCATAAATACCCAATAATAAATGGCAAGTACCATGCAAACGCCTTAAAATTTAGAAGGGTGAATTAGAGATTTGAGAAGTTGGACCTACTTTTGTTTAATAGTAACAATGATTAAAAGAGCAAAAAGAACAGTTCCGATTTGATCAACACAAGTATTAATTACCCATATTGTCTTTACTAGAGGAGATTCTCTTGCATCAGACATTTTTGTCTTTAAGTTAGTTTTTAATTTAAAATTTTAATGTTAATAAAATAAAGGAAAATTTACTTTAATTTAAAGTAAATTTTGTATTTAAATATTAAATTATTTAAACGGATTCCGTGATTAAAATTGCATTTATTTAATAAATTTTAATAAATTTTTTTAAATTTTCTAAAGGACACTGTAACTTGTTAAGCAAGTTAAGGGCTAGTTAATGAAACTTTTACTGAACCACCAATTCTATTCACGAACATTAAAGGCTTTAAAAATACAAAAAGTCATATAAGTGGCTACAATGGCATCATGAAATAACTTTAATGTATTCAAATATAATTTAATTGCATTCCGTGATTAAAAGTGGCTTTTTATTAAAAATTAGAGTAGAGGACAAACGGCATTTTATTAAAAATTAAAGAACAAATGACATAAATGCTTAGAAATAAATGCCGAATTATTACTAGGCATTTAGCCGAATGCCCCCTTTAGCCTGCATTTAGACAGCCGGCATTCGGCTAAATTATAGTAAAGTCTTTTATTAAGAATAATTAATTAGACTAATTTTTCTAGAAATTAAAAAAAATTTTTTAACAAAGAAAATTATCCTTTTTAGTACCAAAGTATCAGGTGCTTTTTTAAGTAATTCTTTTAATACAATTTTTTAAATCTTTAACACGAAAGGCGGAAGTTAATGAAAAATTAAAGCGGAAGTTAACGAACCACCAAAACGGCATGAAATTAGGCTAAAGACACCGAAAGTTAAACTAAGCTTACCTCTGATACATACATACCTATGTAGGTATCTCAAATTTTTATAGTGTATCGATAGTAATAATATAATAGTAATAATATAATTAATAGTAATTTAAATAATTTTATTAATTATAAAAAACTATATTTGAAGAAATTAAAAATAAAATTGAAAAAGAATTGTAAAAATTTAATAATCTGTTTTAATTGTCTCATTAATTTCTACAATATTTGTTGCTTAATTAGCGTGTTTACTCTTATGGAATAACATTATTTTTGTAGTATTTTTTGAGAAAATTTTGCAGCTAAATTTGCCAAAAAAAGAAAAGACAAAATTTGTGTGCCGGTAAATGATTTCAATTTACTGCCAAAATCATCGGGATATATGGCATGAACTTAATATTTCAAGCCATCTGTGTAATGAGGAGTTATTCAAGAGAGGAGAAATATTCAAGGAAAGGAAGTTATTCGATGAGATTAGAACGTGATGAATGGTATTTGAGGGGAGGGAATTATTGTTCCAGCGTATCCCCTGCATATGGGATTAATCGAGAATGGGGAATTATTAGAAGGTAGGGAATTAATCGAAAGATATGGCACCTCAAAAATATTTTATTAAAAAATTCAACCAAACGAGCATATAAAATATGAGAAAAATTCAAAAAATCTTCCTATACCCTCGTCTATTTCATCACCAATTTTAATCATCACTTATTAAATTCCTCAATATCATCCTCCTCCATTTTATTAATCATCCACCTCATTCATTAATCATTCCTTCAAGCTCACATTTATTTAGCTATATAAAACCTCTTTATTCTATTAAGCTCTAATTATTTTTACAAAAAACCTGAACGGTTTGGGATGATTTCATAAATTTTTCTTTACTTTTTCAATCCAATATTTGCTCAACTTCAAGTCGAGATTAGACTCAAACTAATTTTTTCAGTAATTTCTTAAAACCTATTATATCCTTTACTTTTTTAAATATTTAAAGCTTTGGGTACTTGAGACTAAAAATATTTTTTAAAATGTTAATTAGTTAATATATAACTTTAAAATGCTTATATATTTGTCTAAATGACGATTGAAAGGCCTTGTGTAAATCGACATTGCTGCTTAGAACATTGATAAATTTAACTAAAAGAATTTATTTAAGATTAGAATAAAAAATTTTTCTTTAAAAATAATTACTTTTATGCACTGTAAATTTTCTAATAGAAGCCTGGACCTTTATTTTCAATGGGTCTCATTAGGAGGGATTCTTATATGTGTGGGATGTGGGCTTTTATTTGAGATGGGCTTCTATTAGTACATTTACGGCATATTTAATTATAATAGTTAATAATTTGATTGAATAAGATTTCTTGATTAATTATACAAACTTATAATTTGATTTAAAAATCAACAAGACCAAAAGCAACAGTTATTCAAACCAGCTTTTTTCTTCAAAATAATATTTTAAAAACATTGTGAGTAATTTTTAAATATAAAATTAGTAAAAATAATTTTATACTAAGGTAATATCTCTATGATTCACTATCTTATCATTATTTTTTATCTTATCACTATTTTTAAAAAATGCTTAATAATAATATTTTTGCATAGGGTAATTAAAACATAGGGTACTAATTGAAATGAAAATTGCCTGTATTCTCAGTTAAAAATTCATTTTGAAAAAAATTTTACTTGATTAAATACTCCCTTTAATCTCTATTTAATGAGTTAAAAAAGATTTGGCATGCGGACATATCGGGATATTTCAATAAACGAACTGTTACCCTACTGATTTTGAGGTTATGTTCACTGTATCTTGGATAGTACATTGTAGAGTTTCATCGGAAGTTCCGGTTCCGGAGAGTTTCGGCATTTTTTGGTTCCGGTTCCAGGAATCGGAATTCAAATTGGATGATTGCCGGCCTATTATTTTTTTATATCCCACCCATACTGGAATATGTAAGGTGTACTAATCTTTGCACTTCCTCGGGACCACTATCTTTATGCTCATGACGTAATTTTAAAGTAAGGCTAAATTTTTGAATGGAGTTTGAATATTTTTATGAGGAATAATCCAAGTTTTTATTTTATTATTCAATAAAAATTTAAAAATATTACTGTTGGTAGGAAAGGTTTATTTACACAATAAAGTTGTAAAACTGTTCACGCGCCCATCGCGAGCCATTTTTAATATGCAAATTTTCAATGTTTAAAATAGAGCAAAGTTTTTTTTTAAATATTTTTTAATATTCAATTGCAAAAACAATCAAAAAATGTAAACAAATCAGCGATTATTCATCGCTTTTTTTAAAAACATCTTTCTCTTTTTAGCAAGAAAAAAATGAGACAATTTTTTAAAAACATTAAAGGGGAAAATTAAATTTCTTTCAGTTTTTTAAAATTTTATTTTCCTCCTTTGATTTCTTAATAGAAAATAAAACAAAATAACTGATCATAATCTGATCTCATTTTTAGATACATTCAAAATTTTTATTAGGAGGATTAGCATTAGGTTGATCACACCTGAGATATTCCTCTATAAGATACGGCCTCTGGAATTAGGTTGACCAACCACGAGAGATATTCATATTTAAGATACAGCAACTGGGATTTGGTTGGCTTCACCTTTTCAGCCCCAAAGGGTATCTTATAATGGTCTGATTGTCTCATTAAAGATACTAAGTATTTTTCCTAAATTCATTTTTGAATCAAAATTAGCTTGAATGATAGTTTGATCTCATTTTTAGATACATACACCCAGAAGTCCCCCTACTTATGATACGGCCGATTTGGTTGACCACACCTAAGCGATACCTATATTTAAGACATACTTCTACGATTTTTTAGCTCCAAGATGGTATCTTAAAATGAAGTCTGACTATTTATATTATTAAAAAGATAGGTTTATTTCCTAAATTTTTCCATTTATAAACCCATTATTTCCTAAAAAACACCTAATTATTTCTCCAAACTAAAAATGAAAATTTTCTGCCTTGGATCAATCTGCAGGGTATTAATTTATTTTTAATTAAAATAAAAAGCATTTAAATTAATAGAAAATCCAGATTTCTATTTAAAGAAATTCTTCTCCCATTTTTTGCTAAAAATAGTATAGTAAACTAAAAATAATTTATTTTATTTTTTGCATTAATCTTTGCTAACGGCCAAAGAGCAAATTTGTACATTTCAATTAAATATTGGGTTAAAATAAGGGTTAAAATCCTTAAATCTCCTTTTCTTCTCTCAACGTCAATTTGTCAACATACCACAAAGAATACTTAAGCGCGCAATCATCTCATTTACTTACTTTTTTCCTAAGACGATCATCTTCTAAAAGGGGAAAATTTTAGTAATATTTAGTAAAAAATGAAGCAAAAAAAGTAAAAAAAGGGGGGAATAGCATGGAGTGTTTGGGGAGTGTTTGGTCTTTGTTGATATTGAGAGAGATACATTTTAGTGGCTTTTAACTTACAAGAGGTATATAGGGCTAATACAAAACAAATAAAAAAATATATTTATTTGTGTGCGCGATCCTCTCAAGTAGAGGTTATATCGGTGGAAGGGGGAAGGGGCCGGGAATGTTTTGTGTTGGGGAAAAATTTGGGGGAAACTTTCCTCCAATTAATATGTTTTGCACGTGTATTTTTGTTTTGTTTTTTATTATCCCCATCTGTGTTTTTGAGAAACTTTCTTCATTTATTCCCTCATCAGTTTCCATTTTGGATCATCTTCCATTTGCTTTAATCTCAATTTTGTCTCGATTGCTTGTGATTGAGAAGAAAAGGAAAGCAAGGAAAATTAAAGGATCAAATACTTTTCTTTTAATAAATCCTTGCCCCTCTCATCTGTTGCTAAAAGAGACAGATTGGGTCGGAGTTGAAGATGTTCTTTACTAAAATAAATTAATTTCTTTGCTCAACAGAAACACATTTTTGAGGATTAATTAAAGGAATCTTTTCTGTTTTTTAATAAATATATTTATGTATGTATCTTAATTTCCTCTAAAAATACTAAAAATAAATCTAGACCATGTTGAAGCGATTCTCCTATATTCTTGATAAATAATTTTAATACTATAGCTATAAAGCTGCAAAACTCTATTTCATAGATTCCGACCAGGCGTGGGCACAAGATAAAATCGGGGAAAACGCGAAATGTAATGCGCCGCCCCTGATCCAGACTAGGCTCTTTGGCGGATCCTGGGAAATCCCTGAATGCCGGATTCAATATCCAATACGAAAATTCATGGATATCCTGATCCGGATCCCGTATCAGATCCTAAATTTCTCGATATCCTCACTTTTCTCTCATCCGGAACTCTAACTCTGACTGCTTTTTAAATTTATTTTCTTAGTATCATACGATTTTTTTTATATTTTAAATTTTTCAATTTTAATTAAAATTATTTATTTACTAGTGTATCAATTTTTGACCAAAATATATATTTTTTTCTATAAATAGAAATAAAATACTAAATTTATATGACTGGCGAGAACAGCCTCTTTCCACACTTTTTTTTTGTTGATAAGAAGCATTTAGGGGGAGTTGACGCTTTTCTTTTATGTTTATGCGATGTTTTTGTCATCCTACAAACATTTCCCCCTTAATCATTACTTAAACAGGCTAATATTTCCCTTCTTTTTTGGGCCTAAATTAAATTATAAAACATAAAGAGTAATAATTTTATGAGTAAACTGATATCTAATTTTAATTTTTAATTATTTTTTGTTAACTGTTTAAATGTTAAAAATTATTTTTTTATCTTTTTAATTTAATAATCAATCCTTAGTTACCAATAATTAATTTTTTAATTTTTAAGATATGAATTTTATTTTATATTTTATGATTCATAATTTTAAAACAGTTGAATCTCATTTTTAGATACTCCTTTGGGGTAAAAATCGTTAACTTATAGTGTGGTACCAACCAGGACCTTATTTTTAGATACTCCTTTGAGGTGAAAAAACCGTTCCCTTATAATGAGAGGTACCTTAAACAGAGAGTATCTTAAATGTAGGCTGTTACTTAGACAGCTTTCCCATCCAACTGCCAACCAGGATCTAATTTTTAGAGACTCATTTTGGTGTGAAAAAATCGTAGCCTTATAATGAGAGGTACATTACATAAGGGTTATCTTCAATATAAGGTATCAATAGAGGGTATCCTAAGACAGTGCTTGATCCCAATTGCCAACTAAATTTTAAAAAATCTAATCTTAAACAGAGGTTTATCACATAGTATTGGGGTTATATTAAATTAGGTTCGATTGTATATCAATTTTATCATCACCTCGTCCCAAATAAAATCCCCAAAAATTCAAAAAATAATCGGCAACACGTGAAGAATATCAAAAAATGATCCTTTTAACTCCCCCCCCTCAACTTCCGCTCTATCCTTTAATAATTATAACGCTTCAACGGTTCCATAAAATATCAAATGCGCATTTATCACAATCAGTTATCGCCGACGGCAGTTGATTGTGGTTACTCTCATCACAAAATTATTATTTTTTTCTGATATTCTTTTACCAATTTTCCCACAGCGCAATATTTATTCCCATAAAATAAAAAGAAATGAAAAAAACTTTTTGGATTCCCCTTTAGATTTGCTTCCTAATCAATTTATATCTGCTCTAAATTAATCTTTTTTTTCTTTAAAAGTTATCTTAAAAGATTAAAAAATAAATAGAGATCTTCCTAAAAGCTTCCTAAATTCTTCCAAATTCTTCCAAAAAATTCTCCTTGGAATTCTTCCTAAAATCTTCAAAAATTATTCTAATCGTTTCCTTAAATATTCTCTCCCTTTCCTGAAATATTCCCCTTTGTTATGGGCAACATTTTATGCCAAAAGGATGTTAGCCCGGCTCCAGGCAGTCGAAAAGGAGTGGAAAAACGCAATACTGTCTTAAAGGTAAAGAAATATTTTTTAATTTGTAATTTTTTCTCGAATTTTATTTCCAATTTTTTATTTTTTCAAAAATATTTTTCTTATTTTTTTCTCATTTTTCCTTCATTTTCTCTTCCTTGATTAATATTTGACCTATTAAACAATAAAATTTTTTGTTAGAAAAATTTTCAAAGAAATTTAAAATATAACACGAGAATCTTTTTATTATTTTTTGCATAACCGCTCAAATCAACGTGGCAAAGTTTGACTAAATAAATATACAAACCTTTTTACACACATGTTAATAAATAAGAATCATTTTAAATAAAAGCGATGCTTTAACACTTACTTAGTTTTAAAAAAATTAGGAATTAGTCTCTTAAACCAAGCCCTACAGTCCCATGGACCCCACAGCCTCTCCTTTGTTAGTCTTTTTAAATTAAAAATTAGTCTTTTAAACCAAGCCCTACAATGACTTTGAACTATTATGACCGGTTAATCTTTGCCTGGGCGGCTAAAATGGAGAAGAATAAAATTATTAGACAAGGCTAACCGGTCGACAGGCAAAGGCTAACCGGTCGTGAACCCCTAGAACTTACCTAGAACTGTCCAAAACTTGAATTTTGATTCTAGATTTTTCTAGGAATTCTTTTGGTTTTAGATTGAAGTCTTGGTGTTGTTCCAAGTCTTAGAAAAATTAGGAGCAAATACCGGGTCCGTTCTTTTTGAATTTCAATTGACTTTTCTTGGGGGTTTTTGACTTTAGGATGAGTCTTAGTCTTGTTCTTAAGTTTTAGAAAATTTTCAAAGTCTTGGGAAAAATCTTAAAAGTTCCAATTTCATTTTTAAAATACTCTGAATTTTGTATTTTATTTCGTTAAGAACGATAATAATAAAAATTTTCGAATTATTTTTAAAAATATTCCCACATAAAAAATGAATGTTGTTAAACGATCATTTACAATTGCTTCCGTTGCTGAATCAGAAACTTTGGTAATTTTTAAAAATATTTTAATTTATTGACAGAACAAAAATCAACAATTCCTTTTTTGGCAATCCTTCGATTTCCCTTTTGAATTTTTGATTCATTTTTATTTTCAATTCTACCTTTAAAATTGTGTAAATACGGAACAAAAGCCCAAAAATTGCGGCGCATTTCAATAAAAATAAAAAAATATTTAATTGGTCTAATACATTTTTAAATCCTTTTTTTCCTCTCTTCTCGCCTAACCCGTTAAAATCTCTTCTCTTTTTCATTCAAATTGGCCATCAATTCTCGATTTAATAATTCACACATAAATATTTATTTTTATTATTATTCACCTCTCTTTCATCTCTTTTTTAATATTTTACCTCATTTAATTTTCATTTTTAAATATTAAATAATTTTTTTAATTATTTTTTGGTGAAAGAATAAAAGAAATTCTTTAATTAAAATCTTATCTAGTTAAAAAAATTTTTTAGAATTTAAACTTGAGGTATTTTTAAGCGAATTATTATATCAAAAATTTTTTTTAATATTTTATTAAATTTAGGGATTACTTAATTAGTTAAAAAATTAAAATTATGGCAGATCCCGTTATAAGATCATTTCTTGGGTTCTGAGCTGGAGAGTCATGTAACTGATTTCCTCTAATTAAAAGAACTCATTATAAGAGACTATTTTCAACCCCAAAGGGGGTATCTTATAGCTGACACAACTTAATCTAAAATTTGAATGAAAAATAATAATTCTCTTTATATTTAACAGAAAGTCCGCAGCCTAATGGAGGAAAGACGAAGACGTTTCTCTACTGCTCAGCAGATTAACCCAGACACGTTAAAAGTAAAATCAAAAATTAATAATTTTAAAGATTCCAAAATAATTTTATTAGGTAATAAAAAAGGCAGCTAACCGTTTAGAAAGTATTGCTGACACAAAAGAAGAGCCTGATAATAAAGAGTACATTTTTAATTTTAAAATTTTAGCGATAAAAATTAATTAATTTGGCGATATGTCAATTGAATTTTGAGAGACAATAAGACAACGGGACAATTGGTCTGAGGACAAATAGCCAGTGAATCGTGGTCCATTTGATAGAAGAATCCACATTCACTGTCCAATTATCCTGTTGTCCAATTGTTTTGTTGTCTTTTTGTCTAATTGTCTTTTTGTCCAAATTTAGACAATCGGACAGAGGACAGATAGCCAGTGGACAAAAATAGCCAGGACAGCTAGCCACTGTCCAATTATCAGTGCCACTAATCATTTAAAATTTAGGCAAGTTTATGAGAGAAAACATTCAATTCAACAAACAGTTACTTCCAAATTAGGAAGCTTGGCATTATTCAAAGACGAAGATGAAGACGATATTTCTACAGCTGGTGGAGGTTTATCAATAATTAAATTAATATATTTTTAATTTAAATTTAAGGTGCTTCATTCATTTCTGCCTATACAACCCCCGGCCCTAAAGAAAGGGCAACATGTGCAAAAAAGAAAGCAAATCTGGGAGTCATGTTTGGGGTATATCTACCTACAATTCAGCACATTTTGGGGGTTACTATGTTCATTAGACTGTTTTGGGTTGTTGGGGTTGCTGGTGTTTGGCATACAATGTTGCTTTTATTTTTGGTGATTTTTTCAGATATTTTTAAATTCGGGGATCAGGGTCAATTTTTCGACGTTTGGTATTACAGCGCGTTTCGGAGAGTTTATTTATTCTCCAAAATTTCTAAGTCTAGTTGTATTAATATAAACAAAAAAAATTTTTTAGTGTTGTACCTGTACTTTACTTACATGTATCTCATTATCTGCTGTTGCTACAAACGTAAAGAATATTTTCTTTAATTTAACCAGAAATTTTCCTGTTTTTTTTGAAGGGTGTAGTAGAAGGCGGTGGTGCTTACTTTATGATTTCTCGAAATTTGGGTGCTGAATTTGGCTCTGCTGTTGGAATTCTTTTTTATCTGGCAAATACAGTTGCTACCTCTATGTATTTGGTTGGAGGTGTTGAAGTCTTCCTTTTATATATTTACCCAAGCCTAACAATTGGTGGGGAGGAGGTTCACTCAGACACTGGAATGCTTGGAATGATGTCTAACGTATTTTTAATTATTTAATTAACCATGTTGATATTTTATTTTTTAGAATTATAGAATTTATGGCACCCTTTTGTTATTAATTGAATGCGTAATTGTTGCGCTTGGAGTTAGAGTAATTATTTTAAATTAATTTTTAAGTTTGGATCTCGTTATTAGATGCCCTTTATAAGAGATCTCAATTTGAAATACACAATTGGGAGGGGAACTGCTTAATAGGGGTGTGCCTTTTCGTTTTTCCCCAAATTTTCGTCTTATTTGTTGTTTCTTCTTTCGCTTTTCAAGATCTATTTTGGCACACCCTTGCTGCCTAGCATAACCGATGCCCCTCAAATTTTGGGTCTAAGGGAAGGGGATCTGTCTCACATAGTCGCCCTCATCTGTAACATTCACCCTCATTTAAAACGAGGTTAAATTTGTTCAGAAACTATTTTTTATTTTAAAGTTTGTTCAACTCCTTGCTCCAGTTTCTCTTCTTTGCGTCATTCTTTCAATCATGGCATGTTTTGCTGGAGGAATTGAAAAGGCAATTACATATAATGGACAACAGTTTATTTAATTTTTTAAACAAAATTATCTAAATTTATTTTCAGTGTTTGTATGTTAGAGGACCATTTATTAAGTTCTCGTGTTTTAAATATTCCACACCATGAGGATATTGCTAATATTTGTGATTATTGCAAAAAAGGAGATCAGTAAGCGTTTTTTTAATTGTCTTTATGATAAGGTATGGTATGCTTAAATAGGGAAGCTTGGGAAGCTCTCCCTGTCTAGTGGCCAGTCTCCCACTGTCCAGTACTGACTGTGTCAGAATTATTCTCTAAAAATAATTTTTTAGTATCGCTGACGAATTCTGTGAAGGAAACGCTACAACAGAAGTATGTCAAACCTATACTGGAGGCAATCTTCGATGTGTCAACGCCTTTCCTGGATTTAATTCTTTGATTTTAACACAAAATATGGACTCTGTTTATCTTCAAGTTGGGATTTTTATATTAAATTTGAATAAATTTTAACTTTATTTAATAGGCAGGACAAGCAATTTTACGTGAACGAGTGGCTGATAAAGCACGAGAAGTATATCAGGATGTTACAACCTCATTCTTCCTTCTTTTAGCTATATATTTCCCCGCAGTAACAGGTTGATTTTTTTCTAATTTTTTTAAGATTTTTTTTATTTTTAGGAATAATGACAGGGGCAAATATGAGCGGTATGCAAATTTAAAAATTTAAATTTAAGGCAATTTTTTGTTTTTAGGAGATTTAAAAGACCCTCAAAGAAGTATTCCCTCTGGCACTGTTGCAGCAACGCTGACTACCTCTTTTATTTATGTTGCCTTAGCAATTCTTTTTGGTGCTTCTATTATAGGGTAAATCTGAAGAATTCTAATTTTTTAAAATTATTTTAAAAAATTAATAAATAGGCCAGTTCTTCGTGATAAAAATGGAAAAAGTCTTGATGGAAGTTTAGTTGTTGCTTCACTTTCTTGGCCATCCCCTTGGGTTGTTATTGTTGGCTCTTTTCTTTCTACATTTGGAGCTGCTTTACAATGCCTTTGCAGTTAATTTTAACACTTAAACGACGGAAAATTATATACGACGTTAAAGCCTGTTTGGGGTCATTTTGACCCCAATCGATTTTAGACCCTAGCTCTAGATTCGAAATTTACACCAATCAATTTCTCTCGTTGAGCTGAGTTCAAATATCTAAGAATTTTATGCGTGGGACGAAATCTCGCTGAGATATAGGCCCCCGAAAATCGAAAAAATCGAAAAACCATAGGCGGAACCAATCTGTTTTTTGGGGTGAAAAATTCGATTATACAAATGTTATGTCATTCGAAAGAGCTCTTCGAGCTGAGTCGAAAGACACCAATATCAACCCAATCTGATTAGTATAGACCGAGTTATAGACCCGGTACTGTGCTATATCTCAATCTATATCTCGATCTGTATTTCGATTCACAGGCATTTCCGCACCCAGTGAATGATATCGTTCGACTCCGCTCGGAGAGAGGAATCGATTGGTATATATTTTGTATCTAGGTCTCTGGTCTTAATGCATTAATACAACTGGGGTCAAAATGACCCCAACCGTCCAGAACGTGGGTAGGCGGTATAAAAATTTTTAATAAATACATAGAAATATATTCTATTCGTTTTTTAATACTAGGGATAGATATAAACAAAGTCACGAAAAAGGATAAATACAATAAAAACGTAAAAGGAGATATTTGTCTTTGAAATCGCGTTGGGGTCATTTTGACCCCATCCGTCGTTTAAGGGTTAAAATAGTCTTGATTTATTAAAAAAAATTTTTTTAAAGGTGCCCCTCGCCTTTTACAATCAATTGCTAAGGATAATGTAATTCCAATGCTTTCTCCTTTTGCTAGAGTTACAAAAAATAATGAACCTTTTCTTGGTCTTTTAATAACTACATTTATTGCTGAATTGGCTATTTTATTAGGTATAAAAGTTTTATTTTTTAATTTTCAAAAATGGGGTCAACTCTGAAGACCTTTAACTTTTGAAAGGGAATATCGATGGATCAAGGCGATAGAGAAGATTTTGGTATGACTGAAGTGCATAGTGCTCATCCAAAGTCTCTCACAATACCGCACCATTAGTTCTAAAATACAGAACGGTGTACTTATGTATCTCTCTTACCACCTCTAAATCCCTCGATATTTACTTTCAAAGGTTGTAGGTCTTCAAGGCTGGACTCAAAAATTTTTTTAATTTAAAGGAGCGGTAGACGCAATCGCTGAAGTGTTGGACTTTTTCTTTTTGATGTGTTATGCCTTTGTTAATTTAATTTGTGCTTTACACTCTTTAATGGGTGCTCCAAATTGGAGGCCAAGATTTAAATATTATCATTGGTTTATTTTAATATAAAATTTTTTTAAAATTAATTTTACTTTTAAATTAGGTCACTTTCACTTGCTGGTGCTTTTCTTTGTTTCTTTATAATGTTTGCCTCGTGTTGGTATTATGCATTAATTGCTTGTGCCTTAACTGGAACGATATATAAATATGTTGAGTGGAAGGGGTATATAATTTTTATTTTTTAATTTGAGCCTCAGTTCGCTAAATTCTGAGAATTTTCGATGATACTTCCAAAAGTCCAGAGCGGTTTTCCTCTAGGAATATTTTTTAGTTCACAAAATTTGGGGGGAAGTAACATACTGCAAATGAGGGGCACATGCCAGGGATTCGCCGACCTACGCTTTTTAAAATTCATGGGGGCCCATACCTGGCACATACTGACGGTTATGCAAAATAATCTAAAAAATTTGAAAAATATATACTCTGATAAATTTTGTGGATATGAACCAAAATTTTTTAATTTTTATTAAAAAATTAAATTATTTATAAAATAAAATATTTAAGTGCCAAACAAGAATGGGGTGATGGCCTTAGAGGATTAGCATTAACAACAGCACAATATAGTCTAATGAAAGTTGAAGATAAAGATCCTCATCCAAAAAATTGGAGACCTCAATTACTTATTCTTGTTGATGGAAAATATTCAAAAGAAATGATTGATTTGCGTTCTTTAAATTTATTAAATTTGGCTGGACAATTAAAGGCTGGGAAAGGACTTGCAATTACTGGTTTATTAATTTTTAAAATATTCTTTTAAAAAAATTTTGTTCAGTTGCCTTTGTTCGTTGTCCAGCAACACGTGGGATGCATGCAGAAAATCGTAAAAAAGCAGAAGAAATTAAAGAGAGAGTTCAACAGGATATGACACAAGCAAGGCTTAGAGGGTTTGGTAAAGCACTTCTCTACACAGAAACACAGGTATTTCATTTTTAAAGAAAATTTTTCTGAATTTTTCTTCTAGATTGAGGGTGCTGTTTCTGCTCTCTATCAAAGTATAGGAAT
The DNA here is from genome assembly GCA_963681835.1 of Meloidogyne enterolobii. Taxonomy (NCBI): domain Eukaryota; kingdom Metazoa; phylum Nematoda; class Chromadorea; order Rhabditida; family Meloidogynidae; genus Meloidogyne; species Meloidogyne enterolobii. The sequence continues at coordinate 2,059,726 of CAVMJV010000039.1, read as the reverse complement.
TGGTGGACTTAGGCCAAACACTGTATTCCTCAATTTTCCAAGAATGGGAGAAAATCAGGATCAACATACTGAACAAATGATTTTTGCAGGTAAAGGAATAATTTTGAATTTTTCAGAATTTTTTAAATTTAAGAACAATTATGTTGTGGTGCTCAAAATGATAATTGTATGGTTGTTGTTAAAGGAATAACAGACTTTCCTCGTCCTAATGATAGACTTAGAGGTTATCTTGATATTTGGTGGATTGTACAAGATGGGGGTATTTTAATGCTTATTGCGTATTTATTGCAACAACATAAAGTATGGAAAGGATGTAAAATGCGGTGAGAAAAAATAATTTTATATGATTTTCTTGTTTTATGGTGGGATGTTTAATAGAGGAGAAAATATGGGTGTCAAGATTCCTGCCCGGTGGTTCTTCTGGATCAATCCAGGAGATTAACACCCTATAGTGGTCAGCTCCCTAGATGTCTACTTACAATCGAGACCAACTCCAAATATTCGTGTGGATAAAGGGGACTCAAGATCAACAACACATCAGCCTGATCTTTTAGCTTATTATGACTGGTGCTCATGGGTGGGCTCCTGGGGTGGACCCATTATTCTTTTGCCTATTACTTTCAAATTAAAATTTAATTTTGTATATAAACAAAAGATTTTTTTAAGTGTTTACGTGATTTCTCAAACTGAAGAACAGAATGAAGAAATTAAGCATGCATTACAAAGACATATTTATATGTTGCGAATTGATGCTAATGTAAAAATTATTTTTATTTATAAAAAAAATTAAAATTATTTTTTTAAAGGTATTCATAGTAAATATGATTGATCCAGATAGCGTAGACGATGACGCAGTTCAAAAAACTTTAAATATGGAGCAAAGGACAAGAACACTTTTGAAGGTATAATTTTGGGGAAATTCATTCACTTTTTAAGTCAGAAAAATTTTTTTGACTTATTGGAGGGAGTACGGACATATCGGGATTGCTGTGAGAGAATGGTTAGGTCCTGAAATTAATTTTCTATATTCCTCATGCCTTTTGAAGCACATGACAAAGAAAATCACTTGCCCTCCTCTTTAAAAATTAATTTTTCTATTTAAGAAAAATTTATCAAATCTTTCAAATGGAGGAATGCTAAATGGAGGATTTTTGCCAGATGATAGTGGTCGTGTAACCCCACAAACTAGAAATAGTGCAAATAATACTTTAACAGTTCCAGGACAGCAACAAATAAGACAATCAATTATTGAAACGAGTTTTATTCAGTAAAAAAAATTTTTTCAAAAGTTTCGATTCAATTTTAATTTTATAGAAAAACATTTGAAGGAATGGATAACCAAGATACTTTAAATAGTTCTGATCAAATTAGTTTAAAAGATATTGATGATGTGAAGGTAAAAGATTTCTTTATAAATTGAAGATAAGTTCTTTATGGATGTATTTTTATATACCCCATAAAAAGCAGGGGGGGGGGATATGTTCGATGAGGCAAGTCCTTTGGCCGGCGTAATGGAGGGGGGATGTACCTACCCCAGTGGATAACGACTGAGATTAACCTCTACTATTTAACGATTTCTCAGTTCCCTGGGAGAATTTTTCAAGGGGAGATATCCGATTGTAAAAGGGATATTCAATTGTAATTATAATTGTAGTGGGATCTGACTACTATAATTTCTAAATTTAGGTACAAAAGATGAATGCAGCTGTTCGTTTAAATCAAGTAAAAAAAACAATTATTTTGAAAATTATAAAACTTAATTTTTAAAGGTTATTTTGGAATATTCAACAGAAAGTCAATTAGTTTTGCTTTCATTACCGAAACCACCAAAATCAATTCAATCTCTAGTAGAAAATTATTTAGCCTATGTAAATTTAAAATATTGATCTTTAAAAATCTTTTTGGAATTTTTAAGGTTGAAGCTTTAACTGAGGGTCTTCCAAGAATAATGTTAATTGGAGGTTCTGGTAAAGAAGTTATTACTGCTGATTCTTAAGATTTTAAATAATTTTTATATGAATCTTTTATTTACTACAATCGAACCTCACTATTGGATATCCCCTTATATTAAATAGACAACAGGGGTGTGCCGTTTTCGCCTTTCGCGGATTTTTCTTTCGCGTTTCGGTTTTTAAAATATGTTTCGGCACACCCCTGATAGACTACTACAATTGCTGGTGACCGGTTACATTTTCCCTATAGTGGCTTAAATACACTTATTATTCTTCTCTATTAGAAACACCAGAGGCAAGAATTAACCGGCCATCAACAACCCCTTTATACTACTCCAATTTGATTAAGATTCATTTTTTTTAATTTTAGTTGGTCAATGGGTGGAGTGGGAGCTGAAACGAAACCCCCTCCCCCCTCCACCTTTTTTTAGATAATCCTCATTGTAGGATATACTTTCCTGATTTTCTAGTGAGGTTTAGATTGTAATTTAAATACTTTCCAATGCACAATTTTTTTTTATTTTTTTTCTACCAAAAATTTTTGTGACCTTTTCGAAAATTTTTCGAATTTCTCTTATATTACTTTTTGTATCAAGCAATATATGTACAATTACCTTTTTTTATTATGTTTAATTTTATAGAATTTCAATTTAAAAAGAAATTTTTTACAATCTTAATATTTAAAATAAATTTAAGAAATTTTCAATCAATTTTTTTAAAATAAAAGTGCAATCAAATAAAAGTGCAATCAAATGATTTCGCCAAAGTGCATTCACATGGAAAATTTATTCCTTTGACAGTTTATAAATGCCGACACTTTTGTTTATTAATACAAAATAAAAAATATTTATATTTAAATTAAATACAGTCAACCCTTGAGAGATGGAGAAAATTAACCTCCCCTGAGCCTGAAAGACATATAGGTGGTATCTTATAATGGGTATCTTATAATATCTCTTAACCCCCAGCCCAATGATCAACCAAATTAAAAAGGGGATCTTAAACATGGGGTTAACTGGGTATCTTAAAATAGAGAATGTCGCTTTGGCATATCCTCGTTGCCAGTTACCATAATAAAATCTTAAACCGAGGTACCTAGTAGCGGAGGTATCCAGAAAGAGGGCAGATTCTTATTAAATTTTTTAGGTATGAAAAAATATTTTATTTTTTCTTTATTCCTGTATTTATTAATTCCGTCCTCATTTGGAACAAAATTAGCTCACCTCTTAAATAATGATCAAGAAAAAATAACTTTAAATATTCTTGATGAAGAAATTGCAAAAATAATGGAAGAAGCTAAGGAGAATTTAAAGGACCCTTTAAAAAATAAACCAGGAAAGAGTGAAATTGAAGAGATAAAAGAGGATGAGGATTTTGAAGTGAAAGAGGAGGAAAATGTTGAAATTAAAAATAACGTATTCTCTCTAAAAATAGCTCCGGGGGATATTTTTGATACCTCTAGAGGACTAGAGAGGGGGGGGGAGTGTTTAGAGGGGGCTATTTCAGAGGGGGAGGCTATTTTAGAAAGGGACTATTTTAGAGAAAATACGGCAATTTTGAGGCTTCTTCCTCTTCAAGTTTAATAAATCAAGAAGAAGAAGAAAAAATTAAAAGCCTTGAAATATTAAAAAATTCTGAAGATGAAATTAATTTTCCTTGTAAAAATGTTCTGGAACCCTTTCGAAAATTTAAAAATGAATTTTATGTTTATTTAAAAGATGCAATTCCCAATAAAATGCCTATTTTAGTTGAAGTTGAAAGGGCTTATTTTTTGGATAAAATTTTGAGAGAACTTTTGACTAGAGGATTTAGTGAAGGAAGTGAAGGGTTAAAAATAATTTTTAAAGAGATTGATAAAATTATTGACTATTTTGGGCAACAAATGGAAAATATAACTAGATATAGTTCCAGAAATAAAAGGTTAGTGTGTAGATTTGGTATTTTAATAGGAATGGATTTGGAAGTAAACATGCAGGCCTTTAGACATTGAGTTAAGCCTGGGTCTGTTCCTGGGGTTAATTCATTGACCTGGGCCGGATTCTGGGCCTGTAGTCCAGGAAAAACCCAGGCCCAGGAAAGCCAAGGAAGGTCAAAAAAATGTCTGGGCCTGGACTCTGGGTACAGGAAAAACCCAGGCCTTGTTAGAGATCCAGCTCGATCTCTAGTATGAACAACTTGCAAACATACAAGTACGAACCGACATTTCGAATTTGAGTCTCGAAATTTGCAAACAGACATTTGCAAATCAGCATAAGTAATTTTAACTTAAAGCGAGAATGTGTACAAATGGTTTGATAAACTTCGTGAAATGGATAATGATTTGGCACAAATCCCAATAAAAACAAAATATGGAATTTTAATTTGCCAGCCTTTGGAGCAGTTTAAAGGACTTGAAGTAAAATTTAAATTAAACAATAAAAATATTTGTGATGTTGCCGACGAATTTGGGGAAAATATTTTGGAAAAAATTGAAATAGAAAAAGGAAAAAATAAAAAAGGATGCTCTCCTAATTTAATAAAAATTAATTTGAAAGAAAAATTGAAAAAATATTTTAATACAGAAAAGACTAATTTAAACGATTTTTTAATTAAAAATAGAGAAAGGATGATTAATGAATTGGAGGGAAGTTGTGGAGAAAATATTTTAAAAATTAATGCCGAAAATTGGTTATTTTTGGGGGGAACGGGTAAAAATGAATCTACGGTTAATTGTCGAGGGGGTATTGTTAATGAATTGAATTTGAAGATTGAAGAAGCGATTGAACGTCTTGTGAAGAAAATACCTGAAGATGGCCAACTTAGGGTATGAAGGATTTTTTTAAATAAAAAAACTCAGTATAAGATGCAAACTTAGGGTCGAAAAAATTCTATCTTGTGAGGGGTACCTTAAATAGAAGGTATTTATTAATTGAGAAGCTGTGTCATCCAAACCCAATAGACAAACAGATTTTAAGAAAACGTATAGTAAATTGAGCGTATCTAATAAGGTTGGTGGATACTGGGAAATTTTCGAATATCCGTAGCGATATCCGAACTGGAAGATTCAGATACTTGGATACAGATCCTCTATCTCAACCGAAAATTTCCGGATATCCTGTCTTTTTCGGATCCAGATCCGCCTAGTATTCAACGAGTTCTTATAGAGAATATTTACTATATAATTTAAGTAAATTTTGTTTCTTTTCTAAAATAATTTTTTGTAGCAAGAATATGCATCAATTCGTGCTCATTATCTAATGAACAAAATGGGGCTTAAATTATACTCTAAACTAGTCAAAATAATCGGGGGAAATGAGAAGGATTTGGTTAAATTATTCGAAAAATTAGAGGCTCCTTTTGATATAGAGTTAATCGAAAATTCTTTATATGCAAAAACAATAGTTGAAGAAATGTTTGATTTAATGTCTGGGAACGGGGAAGAATTGGAAAACTTGAAGGAAGCAATTCAAAATCCAAATGTTGAATTGCCTGAAGAAATGGTTGATGAGAGAAAATGGATAAAGTCTTTGACTGAACGTGTATTAGTTAATAGAGAAAGTCCAAAAAGTTCAAGTAAATCACCTAAGGTACTTCACTATTAGATACACTTTAGGGATGAATGATTGGGAATGCTTTAGGGGTGAATGATTGGGAATGCTTTAGGGGTGAATGATTGGGAATGCTGTATTTAGACAGCTCAGCAGTCAACGACCAACCAATTTAACTGAACCCTAATCCTGTGAGATCCAATTGAATATTATGCATGGCAATGCTGGGATGATGGTATTTATTCCCCCTGAGCGCTGGAAATATTGTATCTACATTACAATATTTTATTATCATTCCCTGGACATGTTTCAACCTCTAGCCATAGGGAGTATTTAATTGATGGCAAATTCGACGAGAGGAAGGGGCAAGTATTTAACTAAGGGTGATTATCGGAGGTCAAGGGAGGGAGGGGGGGATTATTCAAGGGAGGTAATCAACTAAGCGAATGGAGGGCAATCAACTATTCAAGGGATTGCAAAGTTCCGACTGACTACAAAATTTTAATTTAAGCCAAAAAAGAGTACTAAACGACCAACAAATCCTTTTGCTGATCAGACACTTTGTGAAGCAAGAAAGCTAGGCTATGTTCAGCATGATGTAGCCAAGGTTCTGATTGCTTATGAACGTTTAAATCGTTTTTTCAAAATTGAGAATTATGCTGATAATTGGAAGGGTAAAATAGAAGCAAATATTGAAAATGAATCAGTGCGTTTATTAAATGAAGATTTAATTGAGAACTATTTAACTCATATAAAGAGTTTAAAATATGATGAAAATATGCCTCTGAATATGGAAATGTTTCTTTATCGAATTTATGGATTAAAGAAAAAATGTGGAGAAAATTGAAGAGAATTTTAAAAATGATTTTTAAATTTTTTTGTAGTTTTAAATATAATAAACAGTCGGAACCGCATTATAAAATGCCCTCCTTACCCCGCTTTGGGCTAAAAATCGTATCTTAGGGTGTCCATAAAAGGGCGAGAACGATTCGGTGGGGCAAAAAAGTTCGTGCTTTTGAACGCTTAAACTTTTCCCAAAGGCCGGCATTACAGGGATGAAAATAGGAAAAAGACCTAATATGTATATCCCAGTCGACTTTATATTCAATAAATTCCCATACCGTAGTACGGTATGGTACTCAATTTCAATCACAAATTGTAATATTAATTTGTAAATATGAATGTTTAAAAAATAATTAATTTAATTAATACGTGGGTAAATGTAATGGTAATCTAAAAGATCGTATTAAGACAGTCCACCATAAATACAATTCACCGAATGGCAATTCTTCATACGGGATTAATGTTTTGTTAATTTTCTAAGGGATTAAAGAGGGATATTTTGCAAAGCAAAAACATTATTTTATTAAAATATTTTTAAAATATTTCAAAATAATCCTCTCAAAAATACCCCTTTTTTATTATTTTTAAGAGTTGAAGAAAATTCTTTTTTTATTATTGTCATTTTCCCCCATCATTATTGGCCTTCAATAAATTTTGTCACAAAATTGTAACGACTTTGCGCATTTATAATTGATTGAAATAAATAAATAGTCTATTAGGTACTTATTTTTAGAGAGTAAAAAATAACAAAAATTTTATTTTTGCATTTAAAGACGGAGAGAAATTTTTTAATTTTTAAAATTAATTTTTAATAATTTAATTTAATGTTTTATAAATTTTTGATATTTCTTTTAATTTTATTTTTTATTCCTATTATCATTGGAGCCGATAATTGCCTTTATAAATGTAGAGATGGTAAAGAGAATTTAGTTGATGGACGTTCGGATTTTAAAGGTGGAGAATAAATAAATTTTAATAGATTCAGATTCAGACTGGGGGTAAATTCAGAACAGGGGGTTGACGAAATTAATTATAAAAGCCCAGAGGCGAAATACTAGAAAAGTCAAAAATTCAAAAAGGCCGGAATTCGCCAAAAGACGAAACACCAAAACAAGAGAAATTCGAAAGCCAAAGTACGAAAGGCGATTCGGTGAAAGACGAAACGGCATAAGCCTGAGGCCTCATTCTTAGACACCCCTTTGGCAACTCACCATGAGGCAATATACCAAAAAAGGTGATTCGGTGATAGTCGAAATGGCATGCCCCTGATCCAGCCTCATTCTTATAGTATACTACTTTGGAACCTAAATATGAGGGAAGATGCCATACACCTCATTATAAGCGACTATGTTACCAGCCTTTAGGAAGGACTTAAAAATGAGGATTAACCTAGTAAATAATTTAAAAAATCTAATTTTTACAGTAAAATACCCTGTTAAAATTAAACGTCTACGTGGAACACTTTGCCGTCCGAACAAAGAACCTGCTTGTAATGAAAATAGGGCAACTGTTTTAATGCCTGGAATTGTTAAGCTTTTGGATGGTAATTTTTAAAGGAAAATTTTTTGAGTTAAGTTCTGTTTAAGGTGAAATGCTTGTTCCAAAAAATAATTTTGATTTAATTAAATCTGGCACAGTTAGAATGACAGTTAATTCGCCTAATTTTGATAAACCTATTTGTTTAAATGGGACAAGTCAATATTTAGCTATGCCTAATTCTTGGTGGTTTGTAAATTTTATTTAAAAATATTTGGAATAAAATGGCTTTGAAATTTGAATACTTTCTGACCTCCCTTACCCTTTGGGTTGAAAAATCGTACACTAAGCTGAGGTGTCCACAATTTGGAGGCATCAGCAGTTATGGACTATCGATAGACCTTTGAGAGATTCTTGTAGGAGGATGTTTGTGAACCGAGACTTGTGGGCGACATCTGAGGACATTTAGTGTAGAAAATTTTTTAGATTAATTTACAGATTTAAAAAAATAATTTTTTAGTTCATTTAATTTATGTGAATTTATTGGAAACGATTTGTGCAAACTTTTACAAACACCCGGAATTCATACAATTAGGGAATTAGAAAAAGTACTTAATTTTAACTCAACCCAACTCCTTCCTGATCCGCCTGGTATTTTTGGGATTACTTTATTGGATATATTATCGGTAAATTTATTTAAAAACAGTAATTTAATATCCCCAGTCAATAACCCCCTCCCTCCAGGGAAAAAGTCCTGTCCTTGGTGTAGTGGGAAAATTTTTAGTTCGTTAACCTAAGGGTTGAAGGTTCGAATCCTCTTGGTGGAAAACAATTTTTTCCGTAAATTATTTAAAAATAATATTTTTAAGGGCGAATTTTCTTTCTCAATGTTTCTTGAAACAGAAGGTCAAACTATTCTGGAATTACAAATTCCTACAAATCAGAAATACCTCCAAATAGGAGTGGATAATACTTATTCAGAAGAATGCCATTAAATTATATTTTTAGTCAAATAATAATTAGTAGTAAATTAAATTTAGTAAAGAAATATATTTTTAATTTAGAATATTTAAATAAGGCTCTACTTTAGGGCATGCGTCTCATGAGCGTTCATGCGTCCCAAAAGTATTATATGCGTCATATCGTTAAATAAGCATCTTATCGTTATATAAGCGTCCTATTTTTGGGACGACGCATAAACATAGGACAAATAAACTCATAGAACGCAAATAGCTCATAGGACGCATAGACGCATAAACTCTCATAGGACGCATTAAAGTTCCTGGAATGCATGCCCTAAAGTAGAGCTGAAAATATTTATTAATTTAATATAAAGGCAAAAAATAAAAATATAAATGAATATTTAAAAATATTTTTTTAATTTTTCAATCATCGAGTTTGTATTTTGCGACTTTTTTTCTTTTTTAAATTCTTTCCTCATAAAAATCTCCAAAAATCAAAAATTGTAAAAAATGTTTTATTGAAGCAGCTGCACATAATTTGAAGGGAAAAGGCCACAAGCGCCATTCGGCGAGCGGCCGTACCACCAACCATCGTGCACCATTTGTATATCGGAAATGATGTCATCAGGATTAAATGTCAACTCTGTGTTATCCTTTAAAGTGTAGGGATTATAACTAGGGATTGGATGAATCGAATGTTCGATCGAATAATTTTGAAAGCCTAGAATTCGAAATATTCGTCTTCGAAAGTTCGATTTTGGCATTTTTTCGGTCTCTAGATATCTTTATATGATGGCGCGGCTCCAAGGTTGGCGGATCCGTATCTGAAAAAAAATCTGGATGTCCGAAAATTCGGCTCGTATATCTAATCCGAATATCTGTGGATTTTTGGATCGAGATCGGATCCAGATATCCTTGGATTTCCCAGGGTATCTGTGGATTTCCCAGGATATGCCAAAGCTGTTTTGCGGAGGGTAATGAAGGATAATCAAGATGATTCCCTCTCATAGAAATATTACAGTGTAAACATTCTTATAAAGCTTTTTTATTCACCTCCGCCTGATAATCCCAAAGAGCTTTAGCTTTAATTTTCAATTGTTGTTTTTGTTGTTCATTTAAATTTACTTCTTTTTCCCCATTTTTAACATTTTCTTCTTCAATATTTTGTTCCTCAATTATTTGTTGATAATTTTCCGTATTTGTTGGTTCACTTGGGGGAGGAGAAATATTTGTAGTATCTCCATTTTGTGAAGATAAATTTAATAAATTCAAATCCTCATTAATTTTCTTCCCATTTTCCTCCAAATTAATTCGAGTTTGGTCACCATTTTGTTGATTTAAAGGAATTCGAGCAACTGGTGGGATTGGTGCTATTGGAATTTTATTGACAACTGAGAGAAAAAATTAATTTTTTTTAATTTAAAGAATCATGGCTCTTGTCCAGAATGCATCCAATCACATTTTTATGAGCTCATTCTATGGCAACAAATACCCTTTTGATGTTAGAACCTATGTATGGTTCAGGGGTCAAGTTTTGCCTTCCGACTTTCACCGTTCGCTTCTTAAATCGACTAAAATCACTTTCGTAACACCACTGCCATGGTTCGGTATTGCGCGTAACTCTGGTTGAGTAGATACGCGGAACCTTCGCTATAGATTGGACGCATAATCTGGACAAGTTCCAAATTTATTTACTAGGTTCCTCTGGCTGTTTTTCAACTTTTTCTAGTTCTCCTTTAATTTCTGCTACAGATTTTGGCTGTTCGACTTGTTTTTCTTCTTTTCTTTTTAGTACACATTCAAATTGTTTTGGTGGTGGCTCTGGGACTTTGTTAACTGGAGGGGTATTTAAACGGTTTTGTAGGTTGACCTTAAAAAATTTTAAAAGCCAAACTTCTCTTGGATACCTTCAGGATTGAGAAAAAAGATATCTTATAATGAGGGGTATGTTAAATAGAAGGTATTGCTTGAGCAACTCCCCCACACAGTCGCCAGCCAAGTTTAAAAAACGTCACTTAAACAGAAGTGTATCATAAATTATTAACTACTAATTAGCCCTAATTATGAGATACGATTTCTTCAGTCCCAAGGGGGCTTTCCAAGGGGATATCCAAAATCGAGGTCCTATTTAATTTAAAAATATTTTTTATTCATTTTTTATTTTACCTGCCATTTAAAATTTTTTGGCTTTTTTAAAGGCTTTGTAGACTGTGCCAATTCCGACACTTTTTGTTCAAACATTTTAGTACGTCCACTTATTAATTTTCCCATCTTTCCAGCATTAATTGAAGACGAATCAAAACTTGCTGATTTTCCAATTTGTTGCTTTTGTGCTTCCATTCTTTCCAAATGAATTTTGTGTAATTTTTCAGACATTTCTTGTTGTTCGTGGGCATATTGTGCTTGGAGTTGTCGTCTCTTATTTGCCTCCTCTTTCATTCTTAATTCTTCCTCGTCTCTCATCTTTTAATTTTTAAATTTTAATGTCTGGCCGGCTCTATTAGAAGCCCATCTCTAATAGAAGCCCACACGAGAAGACCAATTGAAACTCTACTCTCTAATAGACGCCGATATCTAATAGAAGCCCCCCCCCCATCCAAAGGCCAACCAAACTTAAAAGCGTATCCTATATAGAGGTATATCTTAAATAGGTGGGACTTGTATTGAGTGTATCTTATAAGGAGACCTAACTATAACTATAATTCACCTCTTCCCAGAATTTTTCTCTTTCATTCAAATTAATTTCTTGATTTAACCCAGAACGCTGATTTGTGACACTTGCTGGGGTTGGTGGAATAAAAGGAGTATTATTTATTGGTTGTATAACAGATGATCCAGCAGAGCTCTAAAAATTCGGAAAAATTCCCAAAAAAATTTTTCAAGTTTTGCCTCAGGCGTTTTAACATCTGAAGGAGTAATTGAAGGTGCCAAGTCTTGTAACTTTTCAAAATGCCTTTCCAAAACTTGTTTCTCCAAATCCTCCTCATTACGAGCATATATTGTTAAATTAACTCGTCGGACCTTTAATTAGAATATTTTTTTATTTAATTAAGGGAACTAACAAATCTACGAATTTCCTCAACATGCGAAGCAGTAGTTGATAGCAATGCTGCTGGCACTCCTTCACCTTGCTAAAAAAGGGGAATAAAATAAGAAGAAAAAACGAATATAATAGGTAGACCAAAGTATTAAACACACCCTTAGGCACAATAAATTGTTCCTTATTGTGGATGTAGCTTAAATGGGAGGTAAAACAATTGGGCAATCTCTCCAGCCACCCAAAGGCCAGCATAAATTCAAAAAACGTATTTAGAATAAAAGTGTACTTTAGTATAGGGGTATGTTATAGTGAGAGCATCTTATAATGAGTGTCTGTCTTTAATATGGGAGGTATAATAAATAGGCAGTTCCCTTTGGCCAACCAGCAATAAAAAGGAGTTATTTATTTACCCAATGGAATAGAACAACTTTTCTTTGTGCCCCAGCAGCAACCGTTGCAAACCCATACTGCGTTTTGGAACTATTAAAACTCGCTAATAATTGTTCAAGGCCACCATCTTTAAAGAATATAAATTTTAAATTTAATTTTGTAAAATTAAATTTACTTCCCGCTGCTTCAACTTTTACAATACTTGATGTCCCATCATACCCAAAAATAGCCCTAAAAAGGAAAAAATTGGAAAAATTATTTTAGAATTTAATTAACCATTCGTCCCCAGACTGGGAATTGCTGACAGAATTGAAGGCAGAAGTTAATTCAGATTCATTATTTAATAAATTGCAAGTCATGCCTATTTTTTATTAAATAACTAAATCTTAAAATTGAATTTATAGCCTAACGGATTTTATTAAAAATTATTTAGTTAGCCGGATCTGGTATATCCAATTTAACCCTCATTTTATCCAAGCTTATCCAACTGATTTTGATTTTTCGGAAACATTGAAACATGGATAGAGATTAAGCTTTCGAAGGGTGTACAGAACAGGGGTGTACTAAACAATTTTAAAAAGCGAAAGACGAAAGGTGAAATGTCAAAAAAGGCGAAAATGAAAGGGCAAAACCACTGATAACGAACACGTATATAATACAATTAATAATACAATGTTTGAGGCTAAAAACTTGAGACAAACACTAAGAAATAAAAAAGTGGATATATTTAAGCTTAGGTTTACGAAGAAAACAAGTTGATTTTCAAAAAAAAAGTCAAAAAAAATTTATTTGTTACAAGGAAAGCTGTAAGACGACCTTTTGTAAATGACAAAATTCGTAGGAAATAAAAAATAAATTCAAAAAATTAGTCAAAAGGAAACATTTTCCACCATATATTTGTTTTATTAGCAGCTTTGTTAGTATAATATAGCAATAATAACATTTTATTATGAACAATCAGTATTTTTAATATTTTTTGTGAAAATGGTGTTTATGTTAAATCATATTTGTCATTAAAAAAAAAAGGGGGGGGTGTAAATAATAACTATTTTATGTTAAAGAAAATATTTAAAGAAAAGGAAAAAAATATTAACACAAAATATTTATTAAAATCCGGACCAAGACGAGATCTCGGGGAAAATTTAGATTATCGAGATTGCTCAGGTCTCTATTTAAAACAGATTTCTGATTGAAATAAAAATTATCTAAAAAATTATTTAAAAATTCATAAGGAATAATAATTAACAAAACAAGGCTTGACAGAATATTTTTTAAATTTTTGGGCACTTTAAAAATCCTCGCTAATTAATTTTAAGGCAAAAATGTGTTTTATGTTGGTGTTTATTTTTGCAATTTTTAGTTGCAATATTTTAACATAAAAAAATAGCTGGCAGAATCACAACACAAAAATATTTATTTAATTTATTATAGCAATATTTAATGTTGGAAAAAATATTTTTTTGAGAGAATTAAGGAATATTGGAAGAAAAAAATTAATTAATTGCATGTCATTTTTAATTAAAAATACAACAGGTTTCTAATTTTGAGAACAAATTTTTAGGAATACAAGAATTTTTAGGATACGTTTTTTTAATTTTGGTTGGCCAGCCACTGGATAGGGGAGCTGTCAAAGCGATACCCTCACTTTAAGATACATCTCATTATAAGAGGCTATCATTAAACAATAACCCCCATCCTAAACATATCTCAATTTAAGATACGCTGGGATCTGTTTAAGCTATAATTTCTATTTAAGGTACCCTCATTATAAGGCCAGGGTTATATACCGATTGTATAGATAAAATTTTAAACAATTTAAGCATTAAAATAAGCATGTTTAAAAGCCCTATGGAAAAATAAAGTTTAAAAGCGATGAGTGTTTTTCCCCTCTCCTACAAACCAGTCATTTGCCATATGCTTTTTGAGGAGAGTTATTGGACATGAAATAAAGTGTTTTTAAATAGTATAAAGGGCAATAAATGGCAGTTATGGGAAAGAAAAAAAAACTGGTCGTTAAATGATAAAATAAAAAGAGCAATCGAAGATCAGGCAATGGAAAAATAAGGGATGAGAGATTTAGTGAAAGATTTTTTGTTAGCTTCAGCTTTGTTTGTTTTTAGTTAAGCAAAGGAAAGAATAAAAGAGAGAAAGGGAAGTAGGTCCTGAGATTTAGAAATTTCCAGAAGATACTCCTCAATTTAAGATACGTTTTAAAATTGGTTGCTGGATGAGCTGCTTAGGGAATACCCACAAATAAAAGGTACACACATTATAAGGTCTACTCATTATAAGAAAAACCCAATACTAGACCTTGAATTAGTTAGGGAAGTAACCTCGTATGTAAGTGATGTTTGCGTGTAAAAATTTAAAAAATGCTTCATTGACATTAAAATTAGAAAGAAATTTCCGACGTGAGACTATTTAGTAAAATTTCAAAGAATGAAAAAGATAAAATCATAAAAATATGTAAAAAAATTAATTTTAAGATGTAACGTTAAGCTTAAGGAAATGAATGGTGTGAAGGAAATGTATGGATCAACAATCCCTTCCAGACCGCTCATCTGTCAGTTCTTTTTTGTTTTAATCCTCCTGCTTATATTTATTTTTTGAGAAAGTTGCTTACACATGACTCATCTTCTTAAGGTGCTCAAATAACTTTTTGTTTATTATTTTTTACCTTTCTTTGAATTAATGAGAGAGAAGTTTGTTTGGAAAATGAAGATGCCTAAGCTTTTCCTCTCTATTTAAAGTACCTCATTATAAGAGACGCTCTCTTAAATTCGGTTACAGCCATAGGGCATGGAGCTATCTAAGCGATACCCACTATTCAAGGCGAACCCCTCTATTTAAGGTACACCTCATTATAAGAGATGATTTTCCCAAGAGGGAATCTTATAATGAGTTACGACTGCATTATTTATAGTTCACAATAATAGCAGTAATTTTGAGATTAATAACGATAAGATTGATTAAGCGTAAATTAAGGAAAAGCGGATATATCCGAATTATTAAGGGAAGCATAAAAAAGTAAATTAAGTGTATATTTTCACTTAAAGTGAATTTTGGAATTTTTTTTCTTTTAAAATATATAAATTGCCTCGTCCATCTTTATTTTTTTTCACCTTCAGTTGATGCCAGCCATGTGTCCTTCCCGCTCTTCTATTTTAATTTTTCTTCTTCTTCCTCTTTTATCTTCGCGCATTTTTATGCCCGCTGCTCCTCTCCTTTCCCCAAAAATCTTTGAGTGGAAAGGAGGGAAATAAAAATATGTACAAGAAAACATAGAAACAGCAGAGAATGAGGAAAATTCAATGAAAAAAAATTTTTTTTGGAAAAAATTTGTAGTAAAAAGTGGTTGGATAGAGGGACCGGACAAATAGTAGAAGTAGAAGAAAAGCGCGAAATGAAAACTAAAGTGATGAACAAAAAAAAATTCAATTTTCTTAAAGCCGATTATATTTTTTTATTAGTTGACGCATTTGTAGCTTCCATTTAAACTTTGTGTGGTGCATCCAAGCGATTTATAAAAATAAAGTACAGGAAAAGGATAATGTTTTTAACAAGAAAAACAAGTGGTGTGGCCTTTTAGAGGAATGGGACTATTTGAGGAAACAATTTTTCGAAGATTCGACTTCTGAATGAAAGAAACCGACTTCCAAAGGAATTCGACTGTTAATTGAGAGAATTCAACTATTAAGAGAGACAGCGACTTTTGAGACTCGATCTTTAAAGAACCGACTTCTGAGACAATTTGACATGCGAGGACTTGGGTTGTTCCACGCCTCTCAAATTCCCCAGACTTTCGGGGACGGGGAACAACTCTAGTGATTTCTGAGGGAATCCGATTTATGAGGACGTCACTATCGAGGACCTGACTCTTGAAAATCTAATTGAGGGAATTCGTTTCTTGAGACACCGACTAGTTTTTGAGGATACTTTTAAACTGGAAAAGTTAGAAAATCGTTTCTTAAAGTATCCTAGAAATCAACTATGACTACAAAAAAACATAAAAATACCCCCAAAAGTTTAAGGTAAAATTTAGTTAATTTACAATATTTACTAAACAAAAATTAATTTTAAAAATAAACAATAATAATACCTACTAGAATAAATCAAAATCTATTTTCAGTTTCGTCGCAACGGTAAATATAAAACAGTGAGGCATAAAAGATGAAAGCCATACACAAAATACGTCTAATGAGACTTTTTCCATGTCGCTTGACTTGAAAGGAACTGAAAAATATAAATTATTAAAAAAATATTTCTAATGATATGAGATTGATTTTGAGTCCAGTTTTTGCCATAACTTGATTACGAGAACACCCTTTGGACAATCGTATCCTATAGAGGCCGAAAATTTTAAAATCAATTATTCCTAATTTATTTTTCTAAGGACCTTAGCCATATGCTTACACTTAGGTAAAAATCAAGGAACACTGAAAAATGCTTTGATTTTGACTATGAATCCAGAAAAATCAAGGTCTGGATCCAGACCTAGCAAAATTAAAAAAATTCGCCGTACTATTAGAATGAAGTATGTGGTTTATGTGTGGTATAAGTGAGTTGCTGTCGTATAAATGAAGGCAGCTCCACAATCCCGTGGCCAACCAAACCTTACAAATCGAATCTTAAAGTGAGACGTCCTAATTATGGGAGGTATCTAAAACTGAGGGTTGACTACATTACGTAAGGTTAATTTTCTACCTAAATAAAGAAAAAACCTAATTAATTCCTCACTTTAATTTAGCAGGCACCTCTGACAAATTTGAGTACATTCCCGTCCAAACAACCATCTTTCGTTGCAAATCTGTAGGCTCTATCAATAACGGTTTTTCTTGCTCAAGTTGTTCACCTTTAAAAAAATTAATTTTATAAAATTAAAAATTTAAAAAACAAACGGAATTGATCTCTTTCATCAGCCCATTTCTTCTGTAGAGATTCCCATTCGTTAATCAATAAGGGATATCCAACCTCTGATTTTTCTTTTTGCTCCTGAAAATAGATCTTTTGTGAAATTAAAAAAAAATCGGTTTCCCTCCCTTTCCCTCTGCCTAGTACCCTGTTCCTGGGTTTGATTTATTGACCTAGGAAGATCCTGGGACTGTAGTCTGGGAAAAATCCAGGCCCAGGAAAAACCCAGGAAGGTCAAAAAATGCCTAGGCCTGTACTCTGGGTACAGGAAAAACCCAGGCCTTGGTCCAGACACAGATCGATCTCTAATTACCTCCATAAGGAAATAGAACAAAGTTGATGAAAAAAACTGCCATTTTAAATTATTCGACGCAGGGAAGTGTGGGCATAAGAAATTGAATATTGAGGAGTCTGGAAAGGGTGCTAACCGTAAAAGGAACTTACTTCTCAATAAATGACAACTAGAGTTTAAACCACGGTCGGGACCAAGTTTTCCCGGGTGTTTCTGGATTTCGCGATTTTAGTCCGGCCAACCCTGATCAGGGAAAAATCCGACACTTTGGAAAGTTCTAACTTTAATGAAACCCCGAGGTTCATTTGGAATAATCCTTTTAAAAATAAAATTACTAAAAAAATAACCTTTTCTGTTTCCGATTGAAAAATAGACAAATTAATTTTAATAGGTTTATTTAAATAAATTTGTTTGTTGTCCACTTCCGCAACTGGAATTAAAAAATTAAAAATATTTTTAAATTAAAAAAACCTTCAGATTTGCTAGAAAATTGTCGAATACCATAAATTTTATTTTGAAGAATCCGTTGTAAATTTAAATCAAAAATGTTGTTTGGAAGGATAATTGGTTTTGTTGGTCGAATAAACAGAAACATTTTTGCTTAAAATTGAGCTAAAAATCCAAAAATTAACAATAAGTATACTGATAGTGAAACGTCCCATTTTAGCCTACTGACCCTTTTTAATTTTCCCCATTCTGACCATTTTTCTTGTTTACAAAAAAAGTCAGAAGCACGAGAGATGCAATAAAATAAAGAGAGAAGATAGACATTTAATTAAATTTTGGCGTTATGTTTGAGGAAATTTTCGAAAAGAGAGCCAAGAATCCAAATTTCTTCTGTTTTCAGCGCGCCGTTACCCTTCCTAAAATTTCCCAGGTTTTCCACTTTCGGGGGGTGGCGGGGTGGCTTCAACCCCTTGGCTTTTTTAGACAATAAATTATTTATTTTTTTGTTGCAAATTTTTGATTTTAAGAATTATTTTTGTTCAAAAATTAACTTTTTCATGTCTAAAAACCTTCACTTCAGTTTTAGAAAATTTTGCCACCTTAAAAATTTTTGCAGGATTTAGATAATTTTATATTTTATACTGAAGCTACAAATCAAGGTTTAAATGTCAGAACAACCAAAAGGATCAACAAAAGTAAATTTTTCTTGTTTAATTAAGTTTTTCTTTAAATTAATCTCTCAGGTTTATTACCATTTGGACGACTCTACTCCCTACATGTCTGAACTTCAAATCCCGCCAGACCGATTGACACTGGGAGATTTTAAGCGTGCTTTCAACAGGAAAGGCTACAGTTATTTTTGTAAGGAATGGGATCCAAATTTGAAGAGGTTTCAATTTTTAAAATTAGGTATCCAAAAATTTTATTTTAGAGAGGTGAAAGTGGAGATTGTCAATGATCGCCAGCTTCTACGTAAATCGGTATTTTTAATGTTATAATAATCTTGTTTCTAATTAAATTTATATCGATTTTGGGAAATGTTTAATATACTCGGTGGTTATCCTATACCAATTTTTTGGACTATTTATGTAGACTTGTCAGAGATTTGCCAGGATTTTTTTCGGGGGGGGGGGGGGTGTTTCCTATTTTTTCATTTTTCCCAATGTTAACCTCCACCCTCTCGCTACGTCCTTGCTCTGACCATTATGAGTCCGCATAAATATCAAAAGCTGGTAAGGGATAATCCACAAGTACTGTTTTAATTTTAAGGTAAATGGCCTCTTCGAGTTATTTTTACTCTCTCAACAAAATTCTTCGCAACCTTTTTCTAATACGACTACACATATGGGCGCAGATCAAGAGAGTGATTTGCAAACTTTAATAAGCAGTAAGTGATGCTTAAGTTTTTTTAAAATATTTTCATTCTTTTAGAGAGAGCAGGAGAAAATTTAGCAGAAATGTACAATTCAACATCGGAAGATCCTTACAACAGAACTTCTGTGTTTGTTTTAAAATTTTTATTCAAAATGAATGTTTTTTCGTTTTAGATCCTCTTCTAGCATTTTTCAAAGAAGGCCTCTTCCTGGTGCTCCTATGCCTTCTGCTGAAAGCACAGCGGGTTTGAAAATTTTAATTTATTTTTTAATTTAAAAATTAAAGAAAGTGCTGCTGAGAGAACGTTGCTGGTCAATACTTCTGCAGCAAGACAAAAGCGTCTAAGAAAGCAACGATATGTACCTTCAACAATTTCATCGGAATCCGAAAGCACGTAAGTTTTGATATTTTTAAGACGATTCTTAAAAACATTAACTCTTGTCTCTTTCCTCATCTTATTTGCTTTTTCTAGGCATTTAGCTGTGTTTAAGCTAACACTAAGGCCTTGTATTTTCCTTTTCCTAGACTCCGGGTCCTGAACCCGTCCTAGGTCAGTGGATACGAAAATCAGTCCCAGCCTAAACTTTAAAATAACAATATTTAGCAAATCTGTTTCAGTTATTCTTTGCCACGAATCGAAGAAGTCAAGCTACGTTTACAGGATGCGCCATTAGGAATTTCTGTTGCCAGTCAATGTGGCTCTATTTTTATTTATCACATTCAACACGGTTTGAATCTTTAATTTATTTTTTTATTTTTTCCGTTTAAGGAAGTGCTGCTGAAAGATGTTGTAGGCTTGAAGTTGGGGATCAGATTGTTCAGGTTTCTTTAAGTTTTTTTGATAATATTCTCACAATAATTTTAAGATTGATGAAACTCGTTTTGAAGATCTTAACGAGAAACAAGCATTGGAGGTTCTGAAGAAACTGAATTCTGTTAAAAAGTATTTTTTCATAATATTTTTTATGTAAATATTTCATTAAACACGGATGTCACGGGTTACCCGAAACCCTGACTTCACATGCATTCCGATCCGAAACCTTTTCAAACCCCTGAACTGAAACTCGACTTTTATCTCCCTTACTTCCCTAATTTGAGAGGAACTGAGGGGGGGGGGGGTCCGTGACCCAAAACCCGTATTTTTTCTACCTTAAACACGAGCCGAGTTTTTTCTCAACCCGTAAGATCCCTGCTACTTAAACGATACCCTCTTTTTAAGATACCTCTTTATTCAAGACTTAAAGATTTATTTTATAATGAGTTTAATTTATTTTAAATTTGTTAGGACTATAACAATGTACGTCGCAAAACGAGCAAGAACAAATGGAGGTGAAAGTTCTGAAGACCACAAATCTGATCCTCTTAGTTTACTCTGTGAAACTCAACAATTGGATATCAGTCAATGGGTTGAGTCAACTACAAAGTAAATTTGAGAAACCCAAAAAAACTTCAAATTTTTTTCTAGCAAAAATTGTGTCGAGCAAGTCCGGCCTTTCGCAGAAATTCCGCCAGTTTCTCGGGTTGAACGGGGAACCTTACCAATAGACGGATCTAAAGTGAAGAATCAAACCGTTGATGTATATATTTGGTTAATTTTTAAATTCAAAAAATTTTTTAGGAAACGAGTGATGAAGAAAAAGCAGCTTATTTGGACAGAAGGAATGGCGTAGGCGCGCGTTTGGTGCCTATTATACATCAGGTTTTTAAAAAAATTTAAACATAACAATCAACTTCATTATAATATACTTCAAAATTAGGGATGCATTATAATTTAATATTTTTACATTTGGGTTGCCACTGTGTGAGTGGGGAATACCTAAGAGATATCCTCCCTATTTGATTCCATCAGTTTAACATAACTCCAATGCGAGAAAATCTTCAGTTCAGGGTAAAGCTTTTTTCATTCTAACAATAAGGGTAAAGGGGTATCTCATACATAATGAAGGTCGATTCTAATATGAAATTATTATTTATATGATCCGAAATTTTATTCTATTTTAAGGTTCGTTTTCATCAACAACAACAACAGCAGCAAAAAGCAGAAGAAATTAATAAAATGCAAATGATCAACCTGGAGAATAATCCAAGTAATAAGAGATTTTTTAAGTTAGTTTTTAAGTAATTATTTGTTTCTAGCAACCTCTTCATGCCCAATTATGCTTGGAACAGTAGAAGAATCTTCTCCCCATAACGACTGTCATCCCCCACTTATTCAACTCCCATTACACGCTGCTATGGACCCAAAAATAATTTTGTCTCGAATGGTTGAATTTGATTCTGGATTGGAAATTCGAAACAGAAAATGGCTAAAAATACCTGTTCCAATGTCTTTTATAGGTTAAAAATTCAAAAATTAATTTGTAATTATAAATGAATTTGAGAGAGGGGCTAAATCAGTCTCCCTAAATATTGTCCAGACAAAAAACAGTTCGACAAAATACCGTCCAAAGAGACTCGATTGATATGTGATAATTGTTCAACTGTCTTCGATCTCGAAATCAATTGAACAAATAGATCAACTTAAAGTTTCTTTGGACTCTATTTTGGTAAGACTGTGTTTTCTCTCTGGACTGTGTTTTAGCACTTCACGATTTAAAATTTTAAAGGAGATGAAATGATTGATTGGCTTATTTCAAATGTACAAGGATTTCGAGATCGAAGACATGCACGTTCATTTGCTTCAAATTTATTGGCGCAGGGATTGATTAAGCATGGTTTTTTTTTAAATTTTTTTTCAATGAAATTCTTTTTGTTTTTATTTCAGTTGTTAATATAAGCTCCTTCAATGAAAAATGTTATTATGTTTTTAATGGTTAGTAAAAGTTTGTTTTTCTTAAGAAAATTTTTTTTGGGAAAATTTAACCTAATCCCTAGGATTCAAACTCTCGTTTTTAGTTACGCACAAAAAATTCTCAATTTAACATTAGTTTTTTAGAAGTTAGAGGTGATTATTAGGCGTGTGGGGCAGGGATGTCACGGTTTGAGAAAAAAGTCATGTCTTGGGTCCTTCAAAATTTTCATCGGATCGAAAAAAAGTCCGGGCATCTTGGTATGGAGGTGAATAACTTTAAGCAATCAAAACCTCTATTTGTAATACTTTCCAAATTTTTTAGATGAAATAATTGCTAATCGTTTACGTCTTGAGGAAGAACAAAAACAACAACATTTAATAAAACAACAAAAACCTGACACTGATTTCCAAACTGCTTCAATTAAGAAACCACCTGCTCCAGCACCTGAAAGCAATACGGAAATAACGTAGACCTTCAACCTTGTGGTTTTTTAAAATTTTTTTTCCAATTTTTTTTCAGTTATATGAGTAATCCACCAGTTACTTCTACCTGTTTGGGATCTTCTGGAGCTCCTCAAAATGTTACTAGTAGCCATCCTCATCCTACATTAACTGATCAACAACAAAGAACTCAATATGTTATTGCTAACAATCCAAGATGTTTTTTTTTAATTTTTTTTTTTGAAAATTTTGAAAAAAATTTTTATTTAGATGCACCGGGTCCAATGTCAAATAATTTCTGTGGTCAGAGAATCAACAAAAATACAGCAGCTTTGATTGCAGATGCAGCACATTTGAACAAAATCGACAAGAATGCACCAAAAAATGCTGTTGCTACAAATATACCCCTAAGGTTTTTTAAAAGAATTTGAAGGGGTATTTATAAAATTCTGATAAAATAATTTAATACAGCCCCAGGAAATAGCTACTCCTCGGTTTAGGATGTCTTTAAACTTTGGTTAGCCAGTGTTATTGGGAGGTATTGTTGTAGTAGTGATACCCCCTGGGCGATATTTTCCCTATTTAAGATGCACCTTATTAAAGTTAATTGAAAGGATACAGGGTAGGGATGGGCTGTCTTGCGTTTTCATGCGCAGTTACTTGTTGAACAATTCCGTTAAAATAATTTTAAAATTGGGGGAATCCTATTCCTGGTATAAGGGTTATCTTGTAATGAGGTTTAACTGTAAATTATTTTTAAGAACATTGAATCCTCCTAAATTTGGTTTAAAACTGCCTGTTTGGCCAATATCTCCAATCCTTTCATTTTATCGGCCTCAAAATCAAGAAGTATCTCAACAACAACAACGTGGAAGATGTGATTCACCTGAAGCCTCAGTAAATTTTTTTTGAAATTTTTTGATTTTTTTTTGAAATTTTTTTGAAGGATAAAAAAAAAATTTTAGAAAACAAATGACGATTATGCTTCAATGATTCAAGGAGAAATAAATTGTGGAGCACAATTCGATGATGGATTAGCTATGCTTCAAAATCAACATCAACAACAACATTTATTAAAAAGCAAGGTTACTTCTCCTTTAGGCACTGGAAAGTATTCAAAGGATTTAAAAAATGATGTGAATATGTCAAATAAATTACCACAACAACCCTTAACAACAAATACAACAAAACCTCCTCCACCACCAAAACATCAATTTCCATCAGAATTTTTAACGTTACAATAAAATTTGAAAACCAAATAAAAGTCGAGTCTCACTATAAGATACACTCAATATAAGAGACGCCTTGAAAGAGAGACACCTTGGTTTGTTTCTAGATTGAAAAGGCTGCCTAGGCGATACCTTCTATTTGGTTGGTCTCTAATGGGGAAGTTGCCCAGGCCCTCTATTTAAGATACACCTCATTATAAGGGACTTTTCAGCTCTATGAGGGTATCTTATAGCGAGGGTTGATTGTATTTATTTTTCCTTTTTTTAAATTAAAGTGCATTGAATATTTATTTAAAAATCAAATATCCCCTTATTAGCCTTTCATTCACTCCCCCTTTCAATTAAAAATTTGCCTAAATATTCTATTAAAGTACAACTTGCCATCATTTTTTCCCTATTTATTCACTATACAAAAAAGCTTTATTTTTTAAATTTTTCGAATAAATTTTATCGAATTTTTTAAAATAATATTTTAATTATTTCTCTTTTGTTTTAAAAAATTGTTAATTTTTTAACAATTAATTTTTTTAAAATTTTCTTTACAACTGTTTATTTTGTTCTACTGCTGTCTGTAGTATTTCGCACTACTGACCTCAAACATTTCACTGTTAATTTCTTTTTTCAGAGTTCAAAAATTTGCGCTATTTGGCATAATGCTAAAAGTAAAGAATAAATGACACTTCATCCCAAAAATCAATAATCGATTTTTAATGACTCATCTAGTGTTCTCTGTTGCCATTTATAGCAAGGATTTTCTACATACAACTTGGAGCGTGGCTTTTCCTTTTTTGGGGTTAACTTTTTTGAGGGGTGGGGAGGAGTAATGACTTGCGGACAAGACTTGCTTTTTTCAATTTTTGAAAAACGTGTCCAATTTTTAGCAGCAGCAACAACAGCAGCAACAACAACAGCATCAACAACAGCATCAACAACAACAACAGCAACAACTTCAGCAGCAGCAACAACAAAAAGCACCAGTTTCTCCGGAGATAGCAGGGCAAATAAGCACCAGTTTCTCCGGAGATAGCAGGGCAAATAAGCACCAGTTTCTCCGGAGATAGCAGGGCAAAAAAGCACCAGTTTCTCCGGAGATAGCAGGGCAAAAAAGCACCAGTTTCTCTAAGGAGATAGCCGGGCTAAAAAGCACCAGTTTCTCTAAGGAGATAGCCGGGCTAAAAAGCACCAGTTTCTCTAAGGAGATAGCCGGGCTAAAAAGCACCAGTTTCTCTAAGGAGATAGCCGGGCTAAAAAGCACCAGTTTCTCTAAGGAGATAGCCGGGCTAAAAAGCACCAGTTTCTCTAAGGAGATAGCTGGGCGATCTTCAACAATTCAACTCCAATGCTCTCGTCAACATGGTTAGCTTTTTTTACTTTATTAAAATCGCAAGTTTTGTCCGCAAGTTTCTCCTTTAAATAAGTTTATCCCTTCCCAATGTTAAAGCCAATTAAATGGTGGCCAGAACGAGAAGACGCACAGCAAATGTTCCATTGGTTGGATGTGCTGATTTGTTTGTTTTGAATTGTTGATCTTTTATAGGTTGTTTTTATTTTTAAGAGTTTTTCAATTACTTAATTTTCAGCTTTGAGAGTGTACTCAGAACCCTTGAAAATGTTTAAAGAGGGTTTTTTAAATTATTTATTATGGTTTAAAGATTATTTTGTAGGGCAGTGAATTGTTGCGGGAAGACCGTCTATTTGATGAGTGCTTTAGAAGAACAAGAATCAGAAGAAGAAATCACTGAAGAACTCCAATCTTTCGTTGGAATTCAGCAAATTAGGTTTGGAAATTATTGGTTTGGTTATTTGGTTTCCACAATTTTTCGTCTATTAATTCAAGTTTTACCCCTTTTTAAAACCTAGTTTAAGAAAATCCCCGTTATCAATGTTCAGATCTCCGTTCAGTTGCTTCCCTTGGGTAGTGTGACTTGTAAGGTGTTTTCGTTGGCCCACCCGATTTCGACAAATTGTGTGTCGTTCGAAAAAGCTCGTCGAGCTGACATGAGTCGATTTGGGATAAATGTTTTGGGCCATCCAATAAGTCGGGTGTAGCCAGGGGAGCTTGTGGAGCTATATCCCTCCCCTGAAATTTGGAAAGTGAACTCGGTCCCCTAAACGTCCGTTAAAAGCTCGTTGAGCTGAGTTGACTTAAATTTTCTTTTAAAGATTGCTGTATCGGCCCGAATGTTTGTATTGGTGCAAGTGTTAAAATAGAAGGTGTTCGTCTTGTTGACTCTTCAATACTTGCAGATGCTACAATTCATGCTCACAGCTCTATTTCTAATAGTATTTTTGGAGGAAAATGTGTTGTCGGTTTATTTTTTAATTTTTCGAATAAATTTTATCAAATTTTTTTAAATAAAAATTTTAGAAAATGGTGAGAAGTGCACATTAATTAATTGATCTATTTAGTTTAAGTGTATTGCACATTAAATTAGAGAAAGTTTTGGGATTAAATTACAATATCAATGTCGTGAAAGACGTTCAAAAAAAGAAAAATCGGACCTCTATATAATACACGCTCAATATTAGGTAACCTCTATTTAAGATAATTTTTTAGAAGCTGGTTCACTGGATGGGAGGTTGTGCTTAAGCAATAACCTCTATTAAAGGTCACATGAGGTACACCTCATTATTAGGCACGCTCATTATAAGACACCCGATATTAGGTACACCTCTATTTAAGAAACTTTTTTAAACCTTGGTAGAATTATTAGGGGGATGACCTCTATTTAATATACACCCGATTATAAGGGACTTTTCATCCCTAAGGGGGTATCTCATAGTGAGATCCGATATTTAGAGGTGTTACATTAATAAATTTGCACATTTTATTTATGCTTTATGCATTAAACGTTGATTTTGTTGGGAGGGTGATGTCTCTTGTGATGCTGCAACTGCATTTGCTGCTATCAAAGCTTTCAATTGTTCCAATTCATTGTTTAATTTAATCATTTCTTGGCGGAGTTCTTCAAAAGATTTTTTAAAGAAAATTAGGTTTCTCCTTAAATTACCCCCATTTTCTGCTTCAAGCAGTTGGGCCCGTCGGGAACGATATTCAAAAACTGCTCGGCGATTTGCTCGGCAACGTTTGGCTGCTTCGTTGTTTCGGCGTCGACGATCCATATACTAAATTTCTTTCGAAATTATTTTTGAAGGAAGAATTAAAATTTGGACTTCATTAGGAGATACCCTAGGGGTTTAAAAGAATTAGTCCCTAATTATAGGTTATATTAAAATAAAAGGTATCGTTTAGGCAATTCTCCCATCATCTCCCATCCTTGGAAAAATGCCTATTCATAAATAATATTTGAAAAATAGAGATCAAACCAGGAGGTTGATCTTAATAGGCCCACGTAGGTCAACTCCCTGTTGATCAGCAGAACCTAATTAATATGGAGTTGACCTCTTTTAATTGATATGGAGTTGACCTTGTGGGTGTTAATATGAAAATAATCTTTTTGAGAAACTATGGGGAAAATGGGGGGGGGGATAACTTGTTAAAAACTTTCTGCCCATGACCGAAAAGAATCTTAGAGGGTATCTCATAATGAGGCCCAAAAATATTCTCTTAACTCGTTCCAGTTCTTCATTATTTTTTAGTTTTACTCTAAGGGAAGCAACACTCCCTTCCATTTCACAATTAATATTACAATCATTCCCTCCATCATTCAACAGCAAATTGTCTCCATTTCTCAAAAAATTTTCTTTTAAATTGTTACTCAATAAATTGGCCTGATAAGAAGGTTGAAGAGGTTCCGCTAATGTATCGTCACCAGAAAAACCAGAATTTCTGAAAAAAAATTAATTTTTATAAGGCAAATAAACAACAACACCCAGAAGGCGAAAAGCTACCGCCTCGTCTTGTTCGGTCACTATCTCCTCCAATAGTTGTTGAACTTGTGCCAGGAAATGTTGACGAGGTGGTGGAATGTTGAGATATACTTAAATTTATTTAAAGTTAATTCAGTTGGATTTCAATACAGTCGGACTTTACATATCCGCCTGAGGGGGCATCTCTTAGGAAGATCCTCCCCATCCAGTGAAACAACAAATCCATCAATAACCCTTTATTCCCCACAAATACTTCTTAATCCCCACAAATCTTTGCTTATCCGCCCTAATATTTGGATTGACTTCTAGGGTCAGTTGACCTCCTGAGTTGATCAGTACAAATTAGTGGGGGTACACATAAGTGAGGTCATACTCGAGGTAACACCCCAATTTAAGGTACGGTTCGTAAAGTTTGGTTGGCAATGGGCAGGAAAACTGTCAAACCAATATCCTCTATTTAATGGATACCCTCATTATTATAAGGTCTGACTTGATAAAATTTTAAAAATTTAATTTCCTCACTGTGAACGTAAAGAATGCATAGAATTAGGGGAAGGTTGACTGACTACCGAGTGTTCACTGTCACTCGAAGACGATGTTGAAGCTTTTTTTACTTGTTGTTCTTTCTCAATTATTTTTACTTCGCTTCGCTGAAAAGCTGTTAATCCACTAAAAAATTCTGTTCTGGAAGCGGGAACTGTTGGAGATATTTGAAGTTTATTGGGGGCTGCTAAAAGAGTTCCCAACATTGAATTTGAGGAGGATGAACGAATATTTGATGATGTTGACTGGATAGAGGAGGGTAGAGGATGAAGTGTTTCTGTTAAAATAAGAGTAAATTTGCTAAATACATTCAGACCTCCCTATAAGGAACTCCCTGGGATTGAAATAGTATTATCCTATAATGAGTTGTATATTCAGAGGGTATCGTTTAAACAGAGGTTTTTGTCTAGGCAATTCCCTAACAAGTGGCTAAACAAATTTTAAAAACGTACCTTAAT
This sequence comes from Meloidogyne enterolobii, assembly GCA_963681835.1. Taxonomy (NCBI): domain Eukaryota; kingdom Metazoa; phylum Nematoda; class Chromadorea; order Rhabditida; family Meloidogynidae; genus Meloidogyne; species Meloidogyne enterolobii. Next base: position 2,031,219 of record CAVMJV010000039.1, on the reverse strand, counting down.
TGGACGTTATTTTATAGTGAGAGTATCTTATATAGATGTCTGATATAAGTTTATCTTATATATCATATACCTTCTATCTTATATACACATCAATTCAATATACGATTTATAAAATTTGTTTGCCCAAGGAGTGGGGGGCGGGGGGGGGCTACCTAAACGACTCCCAATATTCAACGTACAACTCATTATAAGAGACACTTTTAGGTATCTATAGAGAGGTCTGACTATTATAAACGACTGGTTATTCAATTTAAAAAGATGCCTTTGTTGGCAGAATTAATTTGTTTTGAAGAGGAGGGTTGTTGTAATTCTTCATCTACTTTTCCCTTCTCTTTGGATATTTTTGAATTTAATTGTGGTTCAATAGGGTTAAGCAATCCAGTTAAATAATGATGTTTTTGTTCTGATTTTGAAAGTAAAAAATTTGCGAGAGGGCGGAAAATAGAAGAAGGAGAATTTGTATTTGTTTGTTGTTGTTGTTTACCATGCTGGCAACAAAGTTGTTGAGAAGAAAATGAAGGGAATGAAGTTTGTTGAGAATTTATTGAAGAAGAGGGTAGAGGTGGTCCTTAAAATTAGAAAAAAAATTCTAAGAAATTCAAAAAATTTTCTTCTACCAGTAATTTCCAAAACAGTTTTTCTCTCGGGAAAGACAAGTGAGGGGTGAGGCAATTCTGTAGGTGGAGGAAGGCTTTCAGGAATTGTAGTAGTTAAAGGAAGCGGCTGTTCACATGCTGAGAAGAAAAATGTAAATTTACTTGAGCTCGGTTTAAGATACCCCCACTACCAGATAAACCTCTATATAAGATACCCCCAATATCAGAGAAACCTCTATATAAGATACTCCCAATACAAGACCTCTATTTAAGGTACGTCTCTTAAAATTAGGTCATCTACTAGGTAGAGCGGTTGTCTAACCGATACCTTCTATTTAATAGAACTTCATTATAAGATACGATTTTTCTGCCTCAATGGAGGTGTCTTATAATGAGTTTTTAGGGTCGAAAATTAATTTGTGGCATTCAATTAAAATTTCTTAAAATTCAAAACAAAAATTAAATTTTTTGCATTGACCCTTGTGTTTGTAACATGTTGAAGTTTCTCCTCCTTCATTTGTTGATGGAGTACAAATAACCGATTTTGTTTTATTTCTGGTCAAATGTTTTTTGATTCCATGCTTTATAACGCTAAAAATAATATTTGAGAAAATATTTTGAAAATTTATAATTAGATACCTAAAATCTAGAGGTATTTCTTGAGCTTCTTCGTGTCTCAATTCGTGAGTAAAATTTTCTAAATGTTCTTGTGTTGTTGGTTCTGATGTATCCAAAGTGAGAGGATGCGAAAACTGATTAATTTGTGAGGGAGATTGGGTATCATATGAATGCCCTTGGGTTTTAGTCATACCATTTGCCTAAATAAATAAAAAAATTTTATCAAAAAAAGTGTGTCTTTTGGAGGGTTTTGTGGGTCAGAGGGTGAATTGCCCTTCCAGAAGATGATAGCCAGAAAGTTAACTTTTAGAGGTGAACTTCCTCTTCAGAGGTAAATTTTTAGAGGGTGTTTGGGTGAATTAGTGAATTGCCCCTCCAGTAAAGGTTTATTCTTCCAATTGTCAAAAGGTGAACTGCCCTTACAGAAGGTGAATTGCTTTTGGTTCTACTCAAAATTTTTTTGTCACTATTCCAATTAAAAATAAAACGGACTAAAAATAATTTTTGGATTATTGAAACAAAAATAAATTTTAAAATGGAAGAATGAACAAATAAAAATTTTGTTAATATTAAATTTGAAAATAGGGAGATTGTATGGAATGCACTTTTTGGATATAAATTTTATTAAAAATTTTGGGAAAGAATTATTGTTGCGCAGAGAAAATTATATACCGGTTAGAATAATTTTACTTAAAATTATTAAAAATAAAATTCTAATTTTAATAACACCCTCAACTGAGTGTCGAATAGGGGGAGAATAAACTAAATTAGAGACTTTGGGCCGAGTTATGGCCGTTCAAAGTTGGGGAGGTGATCCAAAGGGAGGTGATTAATGCTCATAAGGATTGCCTGCTCATAGAGTTTTTGTTGTGGATCTGAAGATGAGGAGACTATTGAATTGTTGTTGTGTTGTTGTTGTTCATATATTTGTTGGTGTTGTTGTGTTTGGGAAAAAAGAGAAAAAGGGACTAATTGAGAAGCCAAACGGATAAATTCTAATTGTTGACTGTTGCTGTGAAAAGGAAAAAAGAAGGGGGAAGTTGAAAGTGTTGAAATATAAGGATTTAGGGAGGATTGCAATTCTAATGGAATTGGAGGTAATTGGGGAGGGATTGAAGCTGTTGAAGGGGAGGGTGATGCTTCTTTTTGCTAAATTTTAAAAATTTAATTTTTATTGAAGACAATGTCGGATACTCACTTTATCATTCCCCACTAAACTTCCAGCACGAATAACAGAAAAAGCAGAGCGTTCTGATTTTTGTAATGTGCTGCTGTTGTTGTTTGATGTTTCTGGAGTTGAAGAAGAAAATATTAAAGGTATTTCTGTTGCTATAGAAGTTGTAGCGATAAAATTTTGAATTTCATTGTTGTTTAAAGAGGAATTACTTGGAATTGTTGGAAGGATACATCCGAAATTATTTTCATTAGAGAAATTTAATGAGCTAGCCAAAGAAGGATTTGCAACAATTACCTTTTTAAATTAAAAAATTGTTATGGGCTTCACTATAACTGATTTCCCTGGGAATAGGAAATATCTTATGATAAGTTGTATGTTAAATAGAGGTCTTGACCCTCATTATAATAGACCTCCCTTGGTGTGTCTCTAATAACGAGGATTATAAAAGTTTCTTATACTGAGGTATATGTTTAATAGAGGGTTTAATCTCTCAATTAAGAGAGCGTATCTTAAATAGAGGTGTATCTTATAGAAGGGTCTGTCTGTATTAGTGCCTTATTTCCTTACAGAATTTAATCGAATCTGCTCCTCCAACTTTGATTTTTGTATTTCATTTTCTCTTGTAAGTTGTCTCAAGCACTCCTCAATATCCTGCTTCCCGCTTTGAATATTAACCGATTTCCTTTGTTTTTCCTTATTTGAGGAAGTTGTTGTTGTTCTTGCAAAAGGTTCATTACTTCTTTTTCTTCGTTGTTGTTGTTGACGGTCGTTATTGTTTTCAAGAGAGGAGGTTCTTTAAATTAATTATAGTTAAATCTCGATATTAGAGACTTCCAAGATTCCTGGTCTTGAGGCTTGACCCAAGTCCTTCCTTGGGGTCTTCTCGGTCCTGAGTCTTGGAAAATTTTCGGTCATAAGCGCCTCTTCCTTTCGATATCATATCTTCACGATTCACGTGTCTTCCATTAAAATGTCGGTTACTTCGGTCCCAAGTGACGTATTATCTAGGGGAGGATCTACTTCATATGGTGGAGGGGGGGGGGATTATTCAGAAAATACAGTATTAACTATTTTAAAAAATCCCATACCGTCTCAACAAATTATTTGAAGTATACTCAGTGAACTTTTGATTATTGCCAACATTATCGCAATCATTTAATAATTCACATTTTTCTCTGTTTAATCCAATTTTTTGCTTGGATATAAAATGTGAATTTGATTTATTCATTCCATTTTTCTAAATATTTTTTAATTTTAAAACATACAAATTGTAAAAAAATTATAAAAAAATTTCAAATTATAGGAGACAAGACAATTAAATAATGAAACAATTGGACATTGACCCTCGAATAATTCTTCATTCTCGACTTTATCAATTTCGATTTTCGATTAGTTCCTTAACTCTCGATCCCTCGCTCTCGATTTTCCCAATGTTTATTCCAATTTTCTGCACGGATTCCAACCCATCTCACTGATGAGTTGAAATCTAAATCCCCAAGGGGGAATTAATCGAGAAAATAATAAGCAATATCTAAAATAAGTAGATTAGAGAAGTTATGGCTCTAAGGTTGAAGATGATTTAAAGAGCGGAAATAAGATTGGAAAAAATAATTCACTTTTTAATTCTTGAATTGAGAAAGGAAAATGTTGAAAAATAATTTTAATAAATATGCAGATAATAAATTAAATATACATATTAATTTATTAAAAAACAAGTTTAGAAGGAAAGGAACAGGTAAAAATATTAAAGAAGCATTGGTCCGCTTAAATCCCGGAGATTGACGTAAATTAGATAGAATCTTTTTCCTATTTTAATAAATTATGTTTGTAGGTCACCAACTTTTTTAAATAAATTTTCAGAGAAAAAATAAAACAAAATTAATTAGAGGAAAAAATAAATGTATGTATAGTCTGACCCATCTATAAGATACCTCCAAGATACTGGATAAACTTTGTTCTAGGATACGATTTTATAAATTTGATTGACCATTGGGTGGGGGAGCTGGCTTTGTAAGATACTATCTCTTATTAAAGGCACCTCTGTTAATGATATCCTCTCGATTAACCCCACCTTCTATTTAAGATAACCTCATTATAAGATACACCTCTACTTAAGATACTGCCTAAAATTTGTGTTAGACACTGGGTTGAGGAGTTGCCTAAGCAATATAACTCCTATTTAAGATACCCCTCGTTAAGGATAAAAATAAAAAATTTTTATGCCCTAAGGGTTGATCTTATAGTGAGGTCCGAATATTTCATTAATTTGCTTGATATATTTTATTTTAAAGAAAATGCACTGAGGAAAAAAAACTTTTCAACAGAAGCAAGTTTTTTAAAAATAAAAAGGCTATTAGGGCAAGGGCATATATCCGGGTCTTTTTTTCTGTTCACCATCAAGGTCTTTCCCTTTCATTTTCTTTCCGATCGGTCAGACAATTTTCTTCAAAGCTCCGCCAATTTTTACAAAGAAGCAATGAAAAGAAAAAAATCGGAGCATTCCTCAACCTCTAGGGCAAATGAAAGTAAAATTAGTTTTGTTTGTCTGACTAGAAAGCCGGTCAAGGAGGAAGGAAGAAAACGGAGGTGCGCGGTGAGAGGAAAAGAAATGATTGAAAAAGTAGCTGGCTTGTTCAACTAAAAAAGATTAAAAAGCAGTAATTTTTAGGGTTTTTTAAAAATAGGAAAATAAAGTAAAAGAAAACTAGGGCATGGACAGAATAAGCAAGGAGGGAATTGAAATATTTAAAATTGAAATTTAATAAGTCAGATCCCGTTATAAGACAAAGTCTTGGGAAGCCCATTAAATGAGACCAATTAAAAAATAGAGGCCCCGGGGCTATTAGGACAGTTACGGTACAACAAGTGGCCGACAGGCATCTTATAGTGATAAACGTAGGCATAAAAATTAAATGAGGGGTCTAAAAATTTTTTTAATCTAAGGGAATATGAGTTGATAAATAATTTACTTAGCTATCCTCACTTCCAAGAGAATGTGGTTGATCAGTTGTTTTTTAAAAAGGAGGTATCCTTTAGGCATCCCGCCACCCCATGGCCGACCAAATTCTAAAAAGCGTATACTATGTTAGACTGAGGATCATTTAATTCTGTGTATATCTTATAGTAAAAAATAGGTTTAAAAATTAAAACAGAGGTCTAAAAATTTTTTAATATAAGGGTAGATGGTTGATGAAAGAAAAAAAACAAAAATCCTTCCCGATGAAATCCAAGAAGGAAAATAAATATTTTTTAAAAATCCTATAAAATCTTCACCATATTTAGTGATCAAAAAACATGGATAAATTTAAAAGAAAAAAAATATCCCTCCATCTGTCACCGTTCGAATAAACGAAAAAAAAATTAGGCCATCGGATTGAGGTGTATTTATAAAAAGAAAGTATTGGGAAAAATATAAAAAAATATTTTTTTAGTGAACGCAATAAATGACCGAAAATGACCGCCGCTAATGTGAAAGCTAGTAAAATTTTTTCATGTGCAAACTCAGACAGCCGAAAGGGGAGCTAAATATGGGTATTTTAAGGTAAGGGAGAAGAGATTACCAAAAATAGCAACAGAAAAGAGGCAATAAAAAAGAGTTAAGAAAAAAATGTGAAAATGAAATATGAGGGTGGGAAAATTTAAAAAATTTGAAATCTTTAAGGGGAAAATGAATTTACAACCGGACCTCAATATTAAAGACATCCAATATAAGTACAGCTCTAATTAGGATAGGCTTTCTTGAAATTCGGTTAGCTGGTGGGAGTGGAAAGCTTCCTATACGATACACCCTATTCAATCAACATCTCATTATAAGGTATAACCTCATTATTAATATCCCTACTACACCACTATTTAAGAGATGTCCCTACTATGTACACCTCTATTTAAAATATAGTTAATCATGGGGAAAGGGAAGTGCCTACACCCGATTATTTGGCACCTACTTGCTTATACGACACCCAAACTTCATCACAAAATACCTCCTATACTAGACATACCTCATTCTAAGATATGCTTGGGGTGGGGAATTGCCTAAGCTATACTTCCCTATTTAATATACACCTCTTCATAAAGCACGAATTTTTTCAATAACCAAAAGGTGTATCTAAGTAAGGTCCGACTGTAAAATTAAAATTTATTCGTAATCAAAAAAATGTAATAAAATTTGAAAAATAAAAATCTAGAGCAAGCCAAAACAAATAGGAGAAGAAGATCGCTTTTTGAATATAAAAATTCTTTGTCAAAGGACGAGTTATATGCCTCGGCTTTTTATTGGAAAGAGAAAGGGAAAAGAGAGAGCAATTCGGATTTGTTGAGGAGAAGCTAGAGCTGATTTTCCCTTTTTAAAAAATTTTTTTCTCCCCAAAAATATTCTCTCACTTTTCATTTTCTAAAAAAATTTTTTTGTTTCGCATGGCTTGTCTTTCTAGATAGTCCGCGCAAACGAAAAAAAAGTGAAAGTAGAACAGGAATTCACCCCCAATCGCTTAATCGCCTAAAGAGTAGATTTATATGCTGAATGACAATGTGAGTATGAGTTGGGAATTTATAGGGAGTTTGGAATAGAGTTGGGAATGGTCATCTGCCAAAATTAGAGAGTGTGTGAATTGGTGAAACAATTAAATTTTTTAAAAAGAAAGTTGGTTTAGGGGGTTTTAAAGTTTCTGGATTAAAAGTTTGTGGGTTGTTAGTGATAGAATGAAAATTAATGTCAAATCAGAAAGATACATATAATCAGAATTTAAAATCAGAACACTTAAAGAGATCACCCCTTTTTCAAGGACTTCAAGGGATAGATACTGGTCCTATTCAAATACAGCCTTACTTCAGTGTAGGATATCACTTTAGAATATAAAATACCCCTTTCTTCAAGGATGTGCCGATTCCTCAAGGAGAAAAATGGCTAAACTTGATTTAAAATCGAAATACGTAAGGCCCCTGTAGTTCCCCTCTCAGGGCAAGTCAATATTTTAAAGTTAAGTTGTATCTAATTTTGGAGGTAATAGGGTTGTCGGGACGGGAAAATCCTCGGATATCCGAAACTGAACCGAACCGAAGACCAAGTCCGAGGATTTTAGGCTCTTCAATCTGATTAGAACCAGGGGATAGAGCCAAGGGACTTGGCTTTCTTAGAGCTAACTGTCTTATTGAGAATAACTTATTTTTGAGAGTATCTTATAGTAGAGATTTGGCACATTGGTAATTAAAAATAAAATAATTTGAAATATTGAAATACGAAAGACCCCTATAGTTCCTATCACAGGAGAAGTCAATATTTTAAATTTGAGTTGTTTCTAATTTTGGGGGTAGGGTTGTCGGTTCTTGGAAAATCATCGAATATTCGGAACTAAACAAAACCGAAGACCAATGGCGAGGATCTTTCGGCTCTTAGATTCGGTTACGAACCAAGGGATAGAACCAAGGGGCATGGCTTTTTGGAGCTAACTGACCTTATTGAGAATACCTTATAGTAGAGATTCGGCACATTGCTAATTAAAAATAAAAGAATTTAAAATATTTGAAGGAAAAAATTTTTTTATTCAAAATTTACAAATTCCATTTGTGTGTAGCTAACTGATCAAAAAATATTTCTATTCCCGAATTTTTTCAATTATTTATATTTATTTATTTGTCGATTGTTGGTCTCTTCCCCCAATTTTTTTGCTAATTTTTTTGTGGGTCGTTCGTTTTCCTTTCCATTTTTTCTTTTTTCTAACCGATTGAATGTTCGGATTTTTTATATCTTTTTGGTTTGTCTGGGTCAAATTGAGGAGGGGGGGGGGTTTAAAATTGCGAGAGAGAGAGAGAGAGGGAATTTTTAAATACAAGAAAGGAGGTTGGGGATCGCTTTTCTGGAGTTTTTTGAAAAGGGGAATTGAGAGGGAAAGGTTTAACGAGAAAATAGAAAAAGGATCATTTCAATTCTTAAAAGTAAAATTTTAAATAAAAATAAAATTTTAATAAAATTGAAAAAAAAAGAAAAATTTAATGAAAATTAGGTTTACCGTATTTTCTCGATCAATTCCCCTGTGTGGTTCTTGATCGTTTATTAAATGTAGATGGGAATAATGCTAAAATCGAATTCGAAAATTTCTAGATTTAGACAAAGGAACGACGTACAAAGTTTGAACTCTAAGTATTCGAAATTACTCGATCGAGTATCTGAGTGGTCTGATCCTCCAATTTTCGGATTCAATCTGATTTTTAAAATGCTTGAGTTCTAGCCAAATCCTCGGTGGAATTAATAGGTGGTAGGGGATAAAATAGGGGATATAAGTGATCTAAAATAGGGGATAGGGGATCTCAGTAGGGATTTCAAAGGGGGATGGGGATCTAAAATAAGGGGATAAATAGGGTATCTCAGTAGGGGATTTTAAAAGGGAGATTTTAAAGTAGAGATCTTAGTGATCTTAAAAAATAATCATTTTCAGTAAATAAATATTTCTAATTTCCACTAAAACAATATAAAAATTAAAATTAATTAAAATATTTAAATTAAAAAAAGAGGACAAAAAAGGTCAAATATTTGCTATATTCTCGTTCGATAAATGTGCAATTTTTCTGAGTTTTTCACTAGTAATCAGAGGAAAAATAAAAACTAAAAAAAGGGCGGACGAGGTCAAATAGTACAAGAATCGACGGGAGATGGGTCACAACACACAATTGGCAACAGATGGGGGGCAAGAGTGGATTTAAGCAAAAAATGGGGGAAAGATTGAAGAGAAATGAGAAGAAAAATGTATACAAAAACTCAAAACTCTCTTCTCTTTTTTGAGCAACAGATGACGCCATTAGGGCCCGTTCTTCCGTTCCTTTTTATGTTAATTCTTGTTGAATCTTTGTAAAAGAATTTTTTTGATTAATAAACGGACAGAGAGGAAATCTTGCAAAAATTTGGATTAATCAGATGGAGATTTTTCGAGATACCTATCTTGAATTTCGATTGATCTTCAAGTCCGGTCTCTAATTTTATGAAAAATTTTAAATATTTTATGGAGAATAAAAGAGTTCTATTACAGTCAAACCTGACTATAACGTAATCTCTTTGGTCTTAATCAAGGAGCGGATCCTGGAAGATCTCCGAATATTAGGACTCGTTTCATACTTGGATATCCATATCCGCCAACCTAATCTGAAAAATATTAAGTAGGTTATCTCTTTTGCAGCTTCCCCGCGCTGTGTTTAATTAAATTCTGAAAAATGTATCTTATCTAGTATTAGGAATGTAAGTAATTATCTAACCAAACATTTACATATCAAATTTTGCTATTTATAGAACATCCATTAAGTAGGATTTGGATAGCTTTTGAGGCATTTGGTTTTTTCCTTCAATTATTAGGAAAGAATGAGAATAAATTTTGGAGGTCATTCCATTACTGATGAGGTCATCGTCGGCCATAACAATAAATGGGCCGATGGCCTAGAAGAATGCAAAAAAAAAGCAACGATGTTCGAGGGCGAGGGGAAAATGTAAATATGTTTAAGAAATGGTTCGAGAAGAGATGAACGAATATATTTAGTTGGACCTCTCTATTAGACACCTCTCAATATTAGATACCTTCTATGTAAGATACCCTCAGATTAAGACTCAGACCTCATTAAGATGCCCCAGCACTATAAAACCTCAATTTAGGTTATGTTTGTTTAAAGTGAACCCTCTATATAAGGTACCCTCATTATAACGGACGATTTCTGAGTCCAATGGGTTGAGGATTAATTAGATCAGACTGCATAGTTAAATATCAAAAATGCTTATTTTTCAGTATCAGACTTGAAAAAAATGAACCTTAGAACGAATAATAATTTTATAATCTACTACATAATACTCATATGTATTGTTAAATAATGTTTTATCACTATAATCAAATGCCTTTCTTTTTTCCAAAATCCTTTCTTTTTCCAGTCTGATTGCGCGGTTTGACCTCTGAAATTTAAAATTTGATTAAATTTTAATTTCAAAATACCTTCAAGTTCATGATCATTTTCTTCAAGTGATTTAGGCAAAAAAATTTTCTCATCATCATCACTTTGAACTACCTATATTTGTTTAAAATTAAACTGATCTTTAATGACCATAAATTGTCTGTGTCTAAACTAGCCGTGGCTAACAAAATTGCAATTTTTAGTTGCAGATGGGCGTTTGCGGGTTTTAAAATTAGATGGTGGTTGCGAAAAATTTTTTTCCCTTTCCCGAAAATCGCAGATTCATTTCTTTAATCGGCAGTATTTTTATGTCTAGCATTGGGAAGTATCTTATACATTTTGGTTTTGCTTACCTCCGTTTCTTCATCATTATCATTCTGAATTAATAAAATTAAATCTCTTTATCTTACTGAGGTCTCTTAAGCTTAGGATATCTGATTTCGGGTTATCTAACATGTAAGGTCTACCTAAATAGAGGATATCGCCTTCCATCCAGTGGCCAAGCTAATTTTAGAAACCGAAAAATACGCTCGTAGTACTGTACGGTCCGATCACTAATTGTAAAATCTTTGAACTCTCACCTGAATATTTGAACTCTCTCCAGAATGAGTAGTATTCCCCGGATATTGCATTGATGATTGAACCGGATTATTTTGGTGCCAATAGTGATAAAGTTGTTGGTCCCATCCTGGTTGATACTGGTGATAATGATGAGTGCCATAAGCCAAGTCGTCTTGAGGCAAAAATGGTGGTGGTGGGGGTCCTGGTGGGTGCATTGCAGGATAATAAACACTAAAAATATTTATGATTTAATCAATAAATTAAATTTGAATATACGCTGGTGGTGGATGAGGCAAAATTGGATGCAGTTGAACAGCTGGTATAAAGGGAGGAGGAGGAGGTGGAGGAGGTGGATGATGAAACATCATAGGTGGTTGAGGATGTAAAATAGGAGGAGCTAAAAATTAAAAAATGTAATCATGCAGATTAAAACCTCACTATAAGATGCCCTCTATATATTAGATACCCCGCATTTTAGAATACGAATTTTAAACCGCGAGCTGGACACAAATGAAAAATACCTCTGCAGATGCAATCTACGAGTCAAAAAACCACGCAATGCTCAGTCCGCAATCCGCTATTTCGTCCAGCTTTGGCCCCGAGGGATGTCTTATAGTGAGATTCGACTTGATAATAATTAATTTTTAACGTATAAAAAATAAGTAGATCACCATAGTATAAAGGTTGATGGGTGGTAATTGGTGGGGGGTAATTATGCTGTCCATATTGTCCATGTTGTTCATATAGATGATGTTGCTGATTACCTTGTTGACCTTGTGGTCTTCCTATAAAATATTTTTTCCAAATTTATTAAACAATAGGAACATATTCTTTTATGTTCCAATAAAAATAACTTACGATTACGAGGCATAGCATCAATCACAAACAAACAAAAGCTTGCTCCAAACATTAATTTTAAGAAGAAATATAAATTCATTACTCGAGACTTTTCTAGAAAATATTTAAAAATACAATCGGATCTTGTTCGTTTATAATATCCTTTTGGGGCCGAAAAATACGGAGTATATCTGGGGGTATATCAGAATGAGAAATATTTAACAAAAAATATTCTTGCCGCATATTTAGAGGCCAAGACTGTTTAGAAATCAGACTGTTTTAAACAGTAAAATTTAATTAAATTTTAAAGGTACTTGTTTGAATTTGCTATGAAATTCATGTGAACAACTTAATATGTTAAAAAATAATTTTAAGAATATTTTTATGAAATCAAGAAATATTTTTTGGGGGTTTTAATGAAGTCTGGACTCATCATGTATATGATTGTAAAAATGTCTCTTATAATGAATGTCTATTATATAGAGAGTGAAACTCTCTTAAATCTTTCTATCCTTAATTTAGAGAGATTAAGAGTCTCTTCAATAGAAAGAGCCATCTTTCAAAGACCGTATCTTCTAATAGAGGTTTGCCTAGTATCGAGTGTATATTATATGGAGGTTATTTCAAAATTTAAATTATTTTTAAATAAAAATTTATAAAGAAAAAAATTTATTAATGGAGAGACTTTAGCAATGCTATTTAATAAACAACAGCATATCCAATGCCTTCACTCAATATTATGAAATAATTTTTTAAATAAAAATTAAAGCAATTATTGGGAAAATTTTAATTGATTTAATTTTATCTTTAAAGGAAAATTTAAAAATAAAAATTAATTAATAGAAAAAAATAAAATTAAATTAAAAAAAATTAATTAAATTAGTAATTTCAGCAGCTAACAAGTTCAAGGTGTTCTTCAGTAAGTATCACTAGGAGGTAATGATTGCTGTTGGCACTCCTTCACCTTGCCAAAAGAAGAGAAATAAGCTGGAAACTCCCAACACTTCAATTTGCGTTAGCCACTGAGTTGGAGAGTTCCTGAAGCGATACCTTCTATTTAGTATACTCCTAATTATAAGGTACGATTTTTCTACCCGAAAGATGTATCTTCGAATAAGTAGGGCTGGGAAAAACTAGCAAATGCTTGTGTTGTATGCTGATATGCTATGATAAGAGAAGCCAAAAATGGTGTTTTTGCATTGTTTTGAGCATTTTAGTATCCAGTTCTTAATGATATTTTTGCAGAATTTGGAACTTACTTGCATAATTGAATTTTTGAAAAAATTTGTAGTCTCATTTTGCGACAACATCTCTCTTACAAAAAACATAAACTTAATTATAAGACCATTTTAAGATACACTGGGAAGGGAGTTTTTGAAGAGATACCTTCTATTTAAAATACAACTCATTATAATAGACAAGGATTTTAACACCTAGGAGTATCTTATAACGAAGCTATAGGGGAAAACAGAGTTGCAACATTGAAGGGCGTGTGTGTGTGGTAATCAGAAAAGAATGTTTACGTAAATTGCAACTCGAAAATAGTCGTAATTACTTCGAAACTCCTCGACAGGATTTAAAATTTTTTAAATAAATTTCTCAACTTTTTAAATTTTAAAATTAAATTTCAAAACTTTTAAATGTCTGTGGGAAAGGACAATAATAATTTAAGGCAATAATGACTTTTAAGAATAAAAGGACATATAAAATAATGAAATCGGGAGAATAAAAATAGATTTTTTGAATTCTTCGAATTATTATTAATAAAAATGCTAAAAATAATTTTATTTATTTTTTATTTTATTTTTATTTTGTTGAAAACTAGTGAAGGTGTTTTGGAATCAAAAAATGGTTTTTAATTAATTATAAAAATTAAAAAAATCCGCCGACCTCCTCTAAAGTTGGAGGGTTAAACTAGGGGAGAGTCGACTTTAAATAAATATCTTTATGTAAAACAGAGGTTTAATAGATTAATGTATGCAATTCAGAGAGTATAAAACAGCTCTCCCCAATAAGATTAACGGACTCTGGGGAATCCCGGGTATCCGAATCCGGAACCTACCCTTTAGAGGCGAATACAAATAGTTACGTAAAATAGATTGTATACGTAAATAGACTTCTATTTTATTGTCTCCGATAATGAGAGTAGATTAGATAGAAGTTGAACTTCATTATATGATACTCCCTTGGGGCTTAAAAAATTGTCGCTTATAATGAGTACAGATGTATCCTAAGGTAATGGGCTATTTAATAGAGAGGTTTGGCTATATATAATCTGAAAAATTATTTCAGAAAGCAATACAAATCCAAACAAAAATCCAACATCATCAACCAAACAAGAAAACGAGGACAAAGAAAATGTCCAAATTTTGGGTTGATTTTAAATTTAATTAATTGAATTAATTTACTCGTTTTTAAGCCAATTTACCAGAAGACATTAAAAAAGAAAAATTATCAGAAAATCGGAAAATAAAATCAGAATTTATTTTTAAAACACCGGAAAAAATTAAAAAAGAAAATAAAAATATTAAGAAACTTAAGAAGAATAAAAAAATTAAAATAAAGAAAAATTCGAGGGCTACTAGACGTTTCGCTTTTGAAGGAGAGAATAGTGAGGGAAAGAAAGAAGATAAAGATGTTACTAGTCCAATAAAGGATGAAAAAAATGAGTCCATAAAAATGGGTTTTCTAAATTTTTTGTTTAGAGTAAACCTCGGTATAAGAGACACTCAATATTAGATATATCCTAAAAATAGATTACCCAAGGGGATATTTAAGATACCTCTCATTATTAAAGACACCTCATTATAAGAGACACCTCTTTATAAGATACTCTCGCTATAAGATACTTAACCTCATAAGATACACCTCCATTTAAGATACCTCCATATAATATCTCCATATCTAAGATACCTCCATATCTCCATATAATATACACCTCCATATAATATCCATTTAAGATATAGGATCCATTTAAGATCCTAATAGTCTGCTGGCCATTTGGTGGTGGACGCTGTCTAGGCGATACCTTCTATTTAATATACAATTCATTATAAGAGACAATTTTCATACCCCTAGGGTTTATCTTATAATGAGGTTTTCGACTTTACGTTTGAATGATTTATTAAAGAAAATTTGAATGATGAAGAAATCGAAGTAACAACCCCAGAAGAATGGAAAATAGTGCCAGAAAAGGTTGACTTTTCGTTTTATCCAAAGGAAGAAAATCAGAAGGCTTCTGAAAAATTAAATGAAAAGGAGAAGGGAGAGAGTTCAAAAACTAAAAATTCTGAAGTTGATTTATTTTGTGATGAAAAATTGGATTTAAATGAAGGTTATTGAATTGAGGAGGAGTGTGGATGTATTTAAGATTTAAGAAATATATTTTTTGAAAAATGAATTTTAAGTAGTAAAATTATTTTAAATTAAAATTTGATGCAAAATAAATTTTTTTAAATTTATTTTTAATTTAAGTCAAAACTCAAGGATGCACCCTTGGGGATGAAAAATAGCCCCTTATAGGGTTGTCGTATCTTGAAAATCTTCGAATATCCGGAACCAAACCGAAGAACCAAACCGAAAAATCATCGGTTCTTCGGTTTGGTTTGGTCCAGAACCTAGTCTCTTATAATGAGGCGTTGATCAGCTCCCCAATAAGTAGGCTGAGCAGGCTGAATTTTAAAAAGCAGGCTGAATTTAGCAGGCTGAATTTAAAAATTCAGCCTAAAGCAGGCTGAATTTTAAGAAAACGTAACTTAAAAGGACGTCATCTTGTATTATTTTGAAAGCGATTTAATCAAAAGATTTATCCGATAAAGATTTTTCTACCCTCTTAGACCTTGTAAACATCAGACAGTCAAAAAAGCCGCTTAAAGAAACGGAAGGAAGTTGCGAAATCAAAATTTCATTAAAAGAGAATTCCGCCTTACCAATTTTATAGAAAATTTCTCTTTTAAAATCGCTTTCCGGCGGCCTATGTCCAAGAGAAATGATGGCCAAACAACCCTAATCGCCTAAAAACGAAAGTGCCTATTTTATGAGTTTTGAGGAAACCTTGCCCAATCGCTTCTAATTTTACTAAACCATACAGAAAAACGGTAAAATTGAAGTTCGTATACCCCCTCCTTTCTTTCCATAAAATATTAAAAATTCAGACTTTGCAAAAATAATAACTTTTAAAAATTCCAAAAAAACTTCCCTAATTTAACCAAAATCAACACCTTGAATTTTCATATCTTCCAGGGTTGTTAGGTCATCGTCTAGTATTTTGAAAATTCTAAATTTTGAAAGATTTGTTTGTAAACAAAATGTCTATTAATTCTCGCTGTCGCAAGACGCAAAGGCGGCATTTATACATATAAACACCATAACACAAACTACCTTACATTGACATATAAGGGCATTAAAGCAAATAACACTTGACTATATTTTTTTAATTAATCAATTTATTTGACAAAAAAATTTTTTTATTTCTTATAAAGATTTATAAATTTAAAATTAAAAATTTAAATTAAAAAATTTAAAATGTTTAAATTTTTTATTTTTATTCTCCTTTATTTATTTTTTGTTTTTGTGCTGAAAGTGGAAGTTGTTGAAGGTGGAATTACTCCTAAAGGTTTTAATCTAGTTTAAAATAATTTTTAAAATAGAGAGGCCAACCCCTTCCAGAAAAAAAGCAAAATATTAGAGGACTTGTCTTAAGAGCTCTCCAATTTAATTGGAGAGATTGATAAAGGGAGATAATGAAGAGAGAAGAGAAAGACTTGATAAAAAGAGAGAGATTAAATTAGATCTAATCATCTAATTATTATATCTCTTTTTCTCTCTACAAAGATAAAGAGAAACTTGATCCGAATAGCTCTCCGATGTCCCCCCACCCTCCAGAAAATAGCAAAAAGGTTAGCCGAGACTAAATCATAAGAGCTCTCCAGATTAGACGGGTCTTCCTACCACTCCTATCTCACACCATCCCACTGATCGGCTGATAGTTTCCATGTTTTAGCTTCTAGGCTTAAAGGAAATACGTTGGTAAACAAAAATATTTATTCTTTTTTTCAGCAAAACAAGGGCAGCAAAAACCTATAAGTCCAACAAAATTTTACGGGCAGAATGTTCATAACAATACAACAACAAATACTAACAAAATAGAGGAGGGTGAGAATTTGTTGTATTTAATAAATTAATTTTCATCTCTGGATTATTACTCCTCCAGATTAATTACTTCTTGCGAGAGATTGGGAAAAACCCGGAGTTAAGCGTAGACGTTGCAGGCGTCCTGTAGCTACAGGCGAACCTTATCTTTGGACCTTCCTGGAGAAATTAAATTTATTTAATTAAATTACCACCATTATATGCCTTTAATAACGCGTAAGAGTAACCCCAGAAAATAGCAAAAGATTAGAACTACCGACTTACGTTTGGGGGAAACTTTGCTTGTCTATAATAGTAAGTTGAAGCTCGTCTATAATTTTTTTTGTAATTTGAAGCGAAAAAACAGAAGGAAAAAGAGAAGGAAGTATCGAAAAAAGATGTTGAATTTGAAGCCAAAAAACATAAAGAAAAAGAAAAGGAAAAGGAAGAAACCAAGAAAGAAGATGTCGAGGTAGAATCCCCCGATAGTTGGAAGAAACATCCAGAAGAATTTGCCTTTTCTCCACCACAAACTAGCGAAAAAAAGAGAAAAGTTGAATTGGAAAGTAAAGATTTGCCAACAAAAAAGAAATTTTGCGGTGAAGAGGCTAAACGATTATTTCATTATGATACGCCCGAGAATGCTGATGAAAATTTAACAAAGGAGTTTCATAAAAATTCTCCTATAAAGCATGAATCAAAACCGAATATTTTAAATACGCATACGAAAATTGGTGATTTCTTTAAATATTTTTGTTTTAACGGGGTGAAAACCTCGTTTTGAGATATCCTATTAAGGCTAAAACACAGTCTCTTATAACGAGATTTATCTTAAATAGAGGTCGAGACAAATCTGAGGCTAGAAAGATTTGTATCTTAAATAGAAGGTAACGCTTAGAAGCTCCCTCACCTTGTGCCCAATCAGCTTTCAAAAAACGTTTCTTAAACAGAGGTGTATTTAGTATTAGGTCTATCTGATAATTTTATACACCCAATAGATATACACCTCTATTTAAGGTAAGTTTATTTAAATCCTGTTAGACTCTGGATTAGGAGAGCTGCCTGAGCGATACAACCCCCCTCCCTCGTCTAAGGTACACCTCATTATAAGAGACAATTTTTTGCCCCGAGGGGGTACCTTAAAGTGGGGACTTTAATTCTCGAAAGAAATTTTAATAAATTTCCTTTCAAGAGAATTTACAAACAGAAAATTTGGCAAAAGTTGAAGGGGGAGAAGTTGAGACACCAGAAAGTTGGAAAAAGCAGAAGGAAAACGAGGATTTTTCTTTCCAACAATCACAAGATTCGGTCAATTCAAAGAAGGAGGAAAAAGAGAAGAAAGGGGAGATGAATGAAGATTTTAGTAAAATTTTAGATTTGGGTTGCGATGATATAAATTTGGAATGCAATGAAGATTTGAGTGAGTTTATTCAACAAGATGAGGAAATCAGGGATGAAAAAATGACTGAAAAAGAATTTGATGAAGAATTTGATGAAGAGTTTTATTAAGAAAATGAAGTAAAAACAAGTATCCGAGGGAAAGAAAATTTTTAGAAAAATTTTGTTTAGTTTTTTAATCGTTTATTATTTGATAAAACGACCAGATTCAACTAGTATACAATGCTAGATAGAAGATAAGATTATTTAAGGCTAAGTTTTCCGGCTTATTCTGAGGTTCGATTCTGAGGTGTGAGTGCCACCAACATGCTGCGGCAGGGATGGGTCCTGTTTTACTTTAATAATTGGAATATGGAAGAAAGTGGAACTAAAGAAAAAGTGAAAGCGGAAGCGTAAAAGGAGGAGAATTCTAAGGAAGGCCAAAGTGGAAGACAGCATCTCTTCCATATTTTTTTCAAGCATAGGCAGTTTGGTTAAGTGGTTAAGTGGCAGTTTTTAGAAACACTAGCATGACGTCTCGGGTTCGATAACTTCAAACAATAGTCGACCTATTTTGGCTAAATAATCGACTTAATATGAGTAAAACATCAAAATTTAGTTAAATTTCAGGCCTTTAGAATTTTTTTTAAAAATTCAACAAAAATTAGTTTGATAGATTTTTGACCTTCCTAATAATTTTTTGCAATTTATCCACCTCTTCAAAAATTGTAAACAAAAAATTTGAGCAAACAAAATTAAAATACTTATAAATCAACACATTTAAAGTGTATTTATTTTGTAAAAAAGAAAGGAGAAAAACAAACTCTCGCGCTTTCCGCTAAGAAAAAAAAATTTTTTTTGTGGAACCATCCGTGATGAAAAACAACGTCGTTTGAATGGCCATTTCTGGGGATAAACAAAATTGAAGAAAAAAATATTTTTTTGGCTGAAATACGTCGGCACACCAGATCGAGAGCACTTTTTTTTGTTTTTTTCAATTCATCGGCCACTCCTTCAACCTCTTCTCTTGTTGTTGTTGTTGTCCTTCAATCTCCCTTATTCTTCCCATTGCTGCACCTCTCGTCCGTCTTCTGTTTGTTCAGGAAGGAGGAAAAAAGAGAGGTGAATCTAAAGGGTTGTTTGTCCGTGGACTCTGTCCCCGTCGACCCTTTTTTCGATTTTTGTTTTGAAAAGTATTTCCCATTGACCGGTGGTCCTCGCATTTCCTTTTAATTTTTTTAATATTTTTAAATCTTTTTGAATCATTTTTAAAGGAAGACACGGAAATTTAGTTTATTTTTTACGCAGTTTACTTCCCTTTTTATTAAAATGATGATCATCCTGTGATCAAATTTTGTATATAATATGATTAAAACATCGGGATATTTTATTTAAAATTTCATTGACAATACTAAGTTTAATTCTTGAATGTTGAAGAACATTACTTCAATTCCTATACACAGTCAGAAATCACTTTACAGGGTGGAAGTTGCTCTACCCTCTACATATTAGGCACACTCATTATAAGAGAGTTTTTTAAATTTGGTTGACCACAGGGTGGGGTGGAAGACGATTCTTAGAAGTGATACCTTCTATCTAAGATACACCTTATTATAAGATACGTTTTTCAATCCGATGGGTTATTTTAAAATGAGGTTTGTCTTCACTTAATTTTTGTCATTTTAAATTAGCCAAAAAAATTTGAATTATTTTGGACAGATCAAAATTATTCCCAGTGATCACTTTTTATTTTTCCCATTTTATCTTCTCTACATAAACTTTCAAAATTTATTTTTTTGTTTCTACTCATTTCTGACCATTAATAATAATTTTATCAAAAAAATGCTGATCATGCAAAGCTTTTTTGGCCAAAATTTTTTTTATTTTCTGTAAAAGACCCTCACAAACTAGCACCAAAAACAACCACCAAAAACGTCTTTTTCTTCTTCCTTTTTTCTTCCGCAAACACCGCGCCCGTGATGACTTTCCCGCTAAAAACATAAAAAAATTTCTGTTTGTCCAGCAAACATTCTCGGGGTTAGGAAGAAGATGCTTCAAAATAGCGTCTAATAAAAAGCCGTGAACCTTCGTACCGGACAATTCTTTTTTTATTTTTTTAAATTTTTTTTGTAGTTTTGTGATCATGGTCAACGACCTATTCTTGACAAAAAAATTATTTTTTTTGTTAAAAATATTTTTATTTTACATAAATTTTGCATAAATTTATATGACATTTTTTAAATATTTTTCTGAAATTCTTCTGTTCTTCCTATCATATTTTTTCTATCAATGACTAACCTGAAATTCTCAAAAATTCCTAGAATTTGACCTTAAATATGCTAATTAGAGTTCAGAGATTTCAGGAAACATGATTTTTTAAAATTTTCTTCTGAAATTTTTAAAACTTTAGGGCCTCGAATCAGGGTTTTTTTTATTGTTTTTACTAAGGCCAGGGCCGGTTTCAGGGCTAAAACATTGGAAACTCCGAAGCTCTGAAAAGCCTAATTTTCTTCAAAATGTCAAGATTTATTATAGAGGTCCGAAAAAACCCTGGTCAGGTCTCTTCCCTATATTTTTCAGATTCTTTATAGACAAGTCAGACTTTGTTTAATGTTCATATGTACAGGACCGGGCCGAGTTTCAATGTTAAAAACGTGAAGCCCGTGAGACCCTGAAAAGCCTGAAAAGTCTCGTTCTCTTCAAAATTTCAGGGGCTTTGATAGGGGTCCGAAAAACCCCTGGGCAGTGCCCTTCCCTATTGCCCTTCCCTATTTTTTCAAACTCTATAGACAATTCAACCTTTATTTCTGTTAATTGCCTGGTCAGTGCCCTTACCCTCTGTAAGCCCTCTGTAAGCAAGTCAACCTTAGTTTAAAAATATAAAAGTATAATTTTGCCTCAACTATTTATTTTCATTTTTATATTAAAAAATAAATAATCTCCAAATAAAAGATACCTTTCATGTGCAAAAATAGTGCATACATTTAAAAGAATATGCCCTCATAGGGCAGTTTCCATAATTAACGGATTAATAAAAACAAAAACAAGGCAGGAAGTTGAGGCAGGAATTTATAAATATTTGTATTATTATTATTTGCCTATTTTTCTCTTCAAGTCTTCATTTAATTCTTTCATTTACATTGTACATATTCTGTAATAAATCTTCAAAAATAGTATACACGGATACCCTTTTAATATTTGGGGTTGAACTTGGCTGCCCGAGATCCGCAAATGGCGTTCCACAAATAGTACTTGGTGGAAGGAGCTACCTAACCGATACCTCCAATTTAATGACACCTCATTATAGGATACAATTTCAGACCCAAAAATGTACCTTATTATGAGGTCCGACTGTATTTGTCTAAATTAACAGGGGTGGCTCCGGATCTATAAAAATAATCCGAATATCCTGCTATTTTTAGATATCCAGAACCGGATACCCGGGGATCTCCCAAAATCCGCCAACCTAGCTGCAGACACGGAACCCGGATTTTCTTTGGACCGTAACTCCGATCCGCAGAGAATTTTGGAAAACCGACCCGAACTCCAACTAGACTTGTTTCTCAACCTGTTGCCCATCTTCAATTCCAACCTTCAACAATAATTTGACTTTTTCTCTAAATTAAATTGTCTATCCAAGTCTCTTGTAAAATTTTTTAAAAAATCTATATAGCTATCGCTACCCAAATTTTATCGCGCATTGAAGACTTGCCTTTGCCTTTTGCTTTTCAAAATCCAATAGGGCTAGAATGCATGGGCAGGCATGCGCATGCCTCCTGTAATTTTATAAGTGAATGGAGAGAGGGAGAGAGGGTGATTGGAGAGGAGAGGCTGGCATTTTCTTTTTCTTCTTCTTGCCTTCCCAGCTATTTTAAGAGTTCAATCAACATAAATGAGTAAAACACAATTTGGCCAGCAGCGCATTTTATCACCCCTCTCTCCCCATCTATCGCCCACCACCTCCAATTCCTCCTCCTACCCGTTTATTGTCTTTCCCCCCTCCCCCCTCCCTCCCTGCCTTCAATCGGGCATTGCCAAATTAGAAAATTCAATATATTCCCTCTTCAATTATATTCAATTTTATTTAAAAATTTTATTTTATTTTTATTTAAAGTCAGGCATTGCTATAAGATACCCTCTTGGAGCTGGAAACTCGAATACTCTCCTTGGAGCTGAAAATCGACTTCTGTAATGAGGTGTCTATTAAATAGAGGGGTATCGCTTAGTCAGCCTCCTACACTGACTGGACGGCCAGGTTTTTAAAAAGCTCGTTAGACCTCGTTTACATTTAAGTAAATTTGCGAAGACGATTCCGTTACCTCTTATTATTTATCCTAATTCATGTATACCCCCTATTATGTTCATGTTCTTGAAACATCCATTGTATGGTAGAGGAACATCGTAAAATAATGAGGCCACCCCGAAGTACAACCAACTGTTTCCATCATCCATTCAGAAAGGACGGGTTACTCGAAACCCTCTCCAACCAAAATCTGACTTTATAGACTTGGGTAATTCCAAGGCTGGTCCCCCCCCCTTTTTTTCTGTTCCCCTGACCATTTTGAGTTTTTTTGCTTGGCATATAATTTTCAATATATCGTTCGAAAGAGCTGTTCGAGCTGAGTAGAATGATACTATGATCGGTTAGATTTGGCGAATCTGAACAGATTTATGAAGCTAAATCCTCGAAGGACGTTCTTTTTGTGATGCTGAAAGGGATTAAAACAAATGCTCATAGCTATGTTTATTTAAGTCGGATTTCGATGAATCTAGTACCGTTCGACTCAGCTCGAAGAGCTCTTTCGAATGATATGTAATTTGCCATAAAAAGTTTAAAAAATCGAAAAAAATAGAAAGGAAAAAAAGGGGGGGACCAGCCTTGGAATTACCTAGACTTGTAAAACTCGACCCGACTTAGGTATTTCCCAGCCCTCCCATCCTTATAGCCTACCCGGATCATTCCCATGACTCTTCTGCAAGTACGGAACAACAATAAACAGAACAATAAATTTTCAACCCAAGGGATATTTTATAGCGAGGTCTGACTTTATAGCAAATTAAATTTATTTATTTTTTTAAAATTTTTTATTTCAAAATTTCCTTGCACTTTATATTATTTTTTTCTTTGATTGAAATACATCGACTGTCGGGATTCCGACAAAATTCAAAATGCCCTTTTCTGTTTTCATTTGCACTTTCTTGTATTTTCTCGTGCCATCTTTTTATTTTTAAATTTTTTTTATTCTTTTGCCGAAACTTTAAAAAAATTTTAAAAGTTGCACTTGTAAAGTGCCTTCCTTTCTTATGACCGTCTATGTTGTTGTTGTTGTTGGACTTTTTTTTTAAAACATAAAAACACGTGAATTTTTGTTATTAAAAAAAGCTACCAAATTTAAAATTACAATTACCTATTTTCTTAGAAAACTTTTTTAATTTTCAAAAAATAAATTAGTGGGAAGCCATAAAGTCAGACCTCACCTTACGTGTGCCTCGCCTTACCTCACCCTTAAGGCTAAAAAATCGTACACTATATAGAGGTGTCCATAATACCGAGGTGTACATAATTCTGTAGTTGCTTAGGAGGCTCGACACCACTGGGAATAAATTTCGGGTACTAACGAACCTGTTTGGGTCTTTTGGGCCCTGGGCGGAATCGAACTCTGCCCCTAAAACTAAAATCGGAACCACTTAACTACAAGCACTATACAAATGTCTCGCTGCCCGCCTCCAATTTCCATTTGTTTATCACCAAAAACTATATTTTGCGTAATTCCCCAGATTTAAAATGTCAAAGCACTTTGAAGCTAAAAAAGGAATTACGAGGCATATTTAGTTCGCTTTTTATTTTATAAAATAGCCAAAAACAACAAAACATTTTCCTTAGGTAGAAGGAATTTTAACGGCTTCATTTATATTTTCTTTTGTCGTTCCATCTAAACTTTGTTTTCAACGTCATTGAGAGGTGTTATTTTTATTAGAGAATTAAAAACCAGAAAATATTACTTTGAAATTTTTAAAATTTTTGGAGTTTAAATTGTTTGTTGACTGGAAATTTTTGTCACTAACAAATAAGAGAGATATCCCATGATGAATTTCTAGCCTTCTAGATCCCTCTTAGACTCTTTCCCTTATCGCTTACTCCCTTTTCGACCCCCCTCCCTCCAGCAACTTTTAATCTTCAAATGTACATCAATATCGCTCCTAATCCCTATCTATTCCTATTAATACCTCAATACCCCCCTTCTATACTGGAATTTTTTCTAAGGTTTTTAATTTTTAAATTTTAACCTATCTCAAAACAATATACTGGTTTAATTTAAATTTATCTTTCCCCTTATAAAATATCTTTTCAATTGTTGTGTTTTACTCAAACATTTAATATTTAACTCGAGATAATTTCATATTTTATTTGTCTATATTTTGCAGTTAAAATTTTATTTATTTTTTGAATATGTCTGTTTAGTTTTTTTATTACAGTTTTTTGATCTTCTACTTAGAATAACTAAATATAATTTTAAATAACAAAACTTAGAGACATTCCAATTTAACAAAAACCCCTTATTTTGTTGCAAAATTTTTACGATTTTTTATTTTGGTTATTCTTTGAGTCCCCAATTTCCGTTGTTCCGCAACTCGAATTTATGATTGCTCAGCCTTCTAAATCAGAGTGTCACTCTACATAGGAGGGCCGTTCAATTGGAAAGGCCGTTCATTTGGAGAGGCCGTTCAATGGGAGAGAGCCGGATTTTACAGACCCTGTCCTTTCCCTAACTTTAGGAGGCCATCAACTCATTATCACTCTTTGCCATTCCCTCAATTCATTCTTTCTACAACCACCATTAATCCCGGTTGTTTTACAACCTTCATTATCTCCAATAGAAGGGCCCTCTCAATCACTTCGATTTATAGACCTGGTGGAAGCCTTTCCCTAACTGTAGAAGACCTTATCCACTTCATATCACTCTTCGCCATTCTCCCAATTTATTTTTCTACAACCATCATTATTCCCGGTTGCACAATGCTTCTCCAGTAGAAAGACCCTCTCAATCACCTTAAATTATCGTAACCAATGTCTCTTCTATTTATTTATTTTTCCCCAATTACATAATAAGGGCAATGCACTCTTCCCAGTCATTTTTGTGTTTTCAATTTTAAATACACAAAACACAACCTATAGACACGTTTATTATTAAAGTGCATGCTTCTTTACGATTTACATCAATTCTGCCCTTTTTCTTTAAAAAATGCCGCTTGCGCTTCCTCCTCTCAAAATACAAAAACTCCAGTCAGGCATTTCTACATTTATTTATCTTGCCCTTTACTTGCCCTTTATGGCTATATACAGTCAGATTTTATAAGATAAGCACCTAGTCACTTTAAAATTGTCGCTTTTAATGAGGTGTATATTAAATAGAGGGTATAGGTTAGACAGCTCTCCCGCCCAGAGAGCTGTTGACCGCTTTCCCATCAATCAGAATCTAAAGAAACCTTATCTTAAATAGAGGGGTATCTAACAGACTGGGCGGAATGACGTTTTGACGCTATTTTTGGCGTTATTTTTGGCATTCTGTCGTTTGGCGTTTTTTAAAAATTTGAAAATTTGGGGTTTGGCGTTTGATGTCCCGCAAAAAAATTGTGGCGCACAGCCCTGGTATCTGATATAAATAAGTTATTATATCGAAGGTGTATATTAAATAGAGGTCCAACCCTTGGCCATATCTATTTTCTTTAAAAAAAAATTTTCCCCAATTTTTCTTTCAACCGATCGCACTCTTTTGGTGACAGCCTCTACCTCCCTATATGCTTTACACTTTTCTTTTCCTCCTCTTTAATTAAGCAACATTATCTTTTATTTTTTTATTTACAAAATCACTAGGCCTGCGCAACATGCCCTTTTAACGTTTGTGAATTTTTTTTATTTCCAAAAAATTTTATTTTTCATTTTTAATATTCTCTAGTCTTCATTTAATATTTTTATTTTGTTATTCTTTTTAATTTTATTTTTTAAAAATTTTAATAAAGTCTTTCCTCATTAACTTATTTAAATAAAGTCCTTAGGACTGGAAACCCATAGGACTGGAAAGATTGTCGCTTATAATAAGGTGTATATTAAATAGAATGTATATCGCTTAGACTGCTCCACTACGCAACGATCTTGAAATGAGGTATGCCTAGTAATGAGGGTAATTTATCCTCCTTGTGGTCAACTAAATTGAGACATCTTACGATAAGGGTTAATGAGATCTATTATTGGGTGTATCCAATAGTGGAGGTATCTAATAACCAGGTCAAACTATATTTTACTTGTTGACGGGAGCAGGCCAATGTACCGCCGAGCTAATCGGGGTGTACCCTTAGTAGACATGCCCAATATTTTTTTAAATTTATTTTTATTAAAAAAATGACCAAAATATTAGCTGAACTAAATACATACATTTATTAAAAGAATTCTTTAGATTTCTCATTCAAAAAATTTAATAATTCTTTTAGCTTTTGTTGTGCAAATTTTCAGCCAGTTTACAAAAGAGAATTTGCTTTCAGCCAAAAATGGGGGTTTTCAACACATTGACCCAGGCGCGATTTTTTATTAAAAAGGAATGGACCGACCTCTCTAGTAAAGCTTTATTTTGAATGAGACATTTTTGGCTAAAAATTTATTTTTCCTCTTTATTAAAATTAATCTTCCCTTTCTAGTTGACTCGTTTAAGAAGAAATTTTCTTCACTGGCTATCTAATTCCTAAGGTTATACAGGAAGCGGCGTAGTGTAGTGAATAAATCAGCAGTGGCCCTGGAAGCTAGCTCTGAAGCCGACACAGGCCGGAGCCCGAGTTAAGATTTTGACTAGAGCGGTGGCAGGATTAGAAAGGTCGGAAAAATGAAATATAGCCACGAAGTACCTACTACTTACATTAGCACTGTACATCAGAACGGTCTACAGAAGACCGGCCATCAGAACCGCTCCCAAGGGCCTAACCTTTGCATTGACTAAAAGTGTCAGTCAGAGTTTTATTGCACTTTTAAGGGTTTCAAAAATTTCGTAAACTTGAATAAGGAAGTTTACAACTAAGTAAGTTTACACTTGAAACGAAGAAAGGGGAGGGATTATTAAGATTAAATAAATGATGAATATTATTTAAATAAACTTGTTAGTCTCTAAAATATTTTTTAACGTTAAATTTATACATATAAGCGGATTAATGCCAAGTTTAGAAATTCTCTGGAATATGTGGGATTTTAAGGAATGTGAGAGACTTTATGGACTTTAAATTGAAGATAATAAATTAATAATTGACGTAAACAGAGACAAATATGTATAACTAGGGAAAACAACCTCAAACTTGTTAGTCTCTAAAGTTAGTCTCGTGTTAGTCTCTAAATAGCCTAAGCGAATATTCTGACCTCAGCACCTTGGGTACTTATTAGGATGTACTCACTCAGAAAATTGTATCCTATGATGAGGTATACGTTAAATTGGAGTTCAACTTGAAGCACTATATAGCCTTGGGAAATCCCCGGACCTCTCTAATAGCCTTGGGAAATCTTTATACCTCTTTATAGATACCGCTCAATATAAGAGACTACCTTATAATTAGCTTTACCTTAAATGAAGGGTTACAGTAGGTTCCAAGTCTCGAGCTTGAGATCACAGCTCGGCACTGGCCCACGCAAGAGAGAAAGTGACGTGAGGGGGAGCGTGGGAGGAATAGGGATTTTGTCGTCAAAGACAAACTTTTTGTTTTAAATACGCAATTGATGGCATTATTAGAAAAAAATATTTTCTTTGTTTAAAAATTAAATTCTGTCTTCTTTTATCCTCATTCCAGCATTCTTTTAATTTTTCTGCTTTTACAGTAACTCAAATTATTATTTTAGTCATCCCATAGTGAAAATCCTTTTAATCTCCAACTAAGAATTGATGAGCGACACTTGCGAACACCCAACTATAACTAACTCTATATTAGCTTTAATTCTTAGTTTAGTCTTTTCTTGTGACTACTGTAGTTATACTAAGTAATGTACATACATCTAAAATAAAAATATAGCTTAGGGAGTACAAGACTCAGAGGCAATTTATTCCTATTTCAATAGGCTTTTAGTTATGTTCGCAAATGTCGTCATTCCAGTTATGTTCTCAAATGTCGTGCAACTGAAAGTTAGCTTCTTTTGGGCTGAAGGATTTCATACTGTAAATATTTTTCTTCATTAACTATTTTTGTCATTTTTTCTAATTTCTGAAGGCATATTTACGTTATCTCTCCTAATAGTTGTTCCGTTGACGTAAATCTTTTTATTATTTTTTAAAAGTAGAAGGTCATTTACTTGTCTACTATATTTTTAGTTTCCGCTAAAAGAGAGAGTTCTTCTGCTTTAATAATTTTTTAAAAATAATTCCTCCAATTAAAAGTTTTGTTTGGCGGTGTCGTTTCAACCCCCACACACTCATTTACGTCTATAAAGCGTTTAACAATCAAACTAAAAAATTGTTTTCATTAAAATCTTTTTCCTCTTCAAGGGTAGTCAACCGGATAAAGTGTAAAATCCCCCTATAATTTGTCTGAAAAAATGAGTAGATGAATCATATTTTTTACAAAATTTTATTTTTTTTTGCCTACAATTCCTCAGGTAAAATTACCTTTTTAACGACCCTCCTTTAATTATTAAAATGCAGCTAATCTTGTTTTTATTTTCTTTGAGCCAATATTTTAATTAACTAAAATGTGTAAATATTTAGCTAAGTTAGCTCTTGGTGTTATAAAAAATCTTACCTTTCATGAAGTATTTTGAATAAACAACTGTTGTTTCAGGGATTTACAAACATCCAGACTTGTTTATTCCTCCTCACTCGGCCTATGTACAATCGGCCCTTGTTTAGTATAAGATACTGCCCCAGGGGATGTTGCTAATTAACTTTTGAAAAGCAAATGGAGGTCTTTTGATGATGGACTTGAAAATGGAAAGGTAGGCGGAAGGCAAAAAATAAAGGAATCCGGATGAAGACGGAAGTATAAAGCGGAAAAAGCAACATCTTAGATATCCTTCTCTTGGGATTGAAAAATCGGGTAGCCCAAAACGGCGTGCGTAACGGCGCAAAGTCATAAATTGTTGGAAGATTTCTGGCCCTTCTTAATTTTTGTGCCAATCTCTATAGCTCGATTAGTGGAATCGTTTAATACTAAATTTGCGGAGATAATACTAAATTTGGTTTTGCTCCGTTATGGGCCTTTAGGCAGGTTATCCTTCAGGCAGGTTCCCCATTCACCATGGCCCCACAACTTCCCTTAATCTGTAAGGAGCAAAAGAATAAGTTAACTGCATTATTACGTAATTCATACCTAACAATGTGTATTACATCCTAAGAATTTTTATTTTTTTTTAAATATTTTTCATTTTCTTTTGGTTTCGTAGAAATTTTATTGTAAAGCTATAGTTTTGTTAAACGTTTATTTGGCTTCTTTTGCCCTTTTAAAATAAAAATATTTTTTCTTTTTCTTTCAATTAGCCGTCCACTTCTCAGATTTTTTCTATCATTTATAAGCTCCAGTCAATTCGCGCATTAATAATAATCCTTTAACGGTGTGACAAAATACTTCCTCTTTCGTATTTACCCTCAAAACCCAAACAATATTAATTACCTACAATTTTTTAATGAAATATTCTTTTGAAATTCTTTTTTAAATTAGAATTATGACTAAATAAGAGCACTATAGGATGCACTAGGGAACCTGTCGAATTAGTTTTCGATATCGAGAATTTATTTTTTTTTATGTAGGCAGGATCCCTATGATGGCCTTTAAGGTTGGATGAATAGTTACGGGATTAACCGGGATTTACGGGATTAATCCCGCGGGATCCCGTCCCGTACAAAATTTAAAAAAAAATCCCGTTCCGGGATCCCGGGAATGCGATTTTGCCGGACTCTAGTACATATATTTAGTTGTCTATTAAATAGAGGGTAAATTGCACTCCCGCCAAATCACTTTATTATGTGCCCTAAAACCGATCTTAAATTAAGCGGATTTTCTTAGTAAAGTCTGACAGTGTACTGCTCGCCAATGTTCGCCTTTTCCTGTTTTCGTCTTTCGTCTTTGCTATTTTTAAACAATTTCTGGCTTTTACTATAGAAGCCATCATTCAGCCCAATTTCAATATGTTTTTTAACATTTTATATTGAAATTAAACCATCAAAAAATGAAAATTTCCTTTCTCTAGAAGATTTTCCATAAAATGACAAAATTTAACAAAAAATAATTTTATAACAATAATTTTAGCAAACAAAAGCATCATCTTTACAAAACCAATTTTTTAAACTTTTCTTACCTTCAAAAATAAAAATGAAATTTTTTTCAGTTCTTGAATGTATTAAAATTCATTTTTCTTTTCTACTCAGCTGACCGAAAAATTTTTATTATTGAAGATTTTTTAACAATTTAGGAATTTGTGACAAATATATTTTTATTTTTGTTGGTTTTTAATGTTTTCTCATATAACCAGTTTTGATTTTAGTTCCTCTAAAATTCCTTTAGATATATCCCCTAATATCCGTCAACTCTCCCGAATATACGACCAAATCCTCTGCCACCCTCTGATATCCCTTCAGCTCACCTGAAGTTCCCTCAAATCCCTTCAGCTCTCCTGAAGTTCCCTCAAATCCCTTCAGCTTTCCTGAAGTTTCCTCAAATCCCCTCAAATCCCTCAAATCCCTTCAGCTCTCCTGATATTCCTTTAAAATCCCTTGCTATCCCTTTAAATCTCCCGCTATACCTTCCATCCCAGACATACTTCCAGCTCCCCTCTATCCTCCTTAATCACCCGATATCCTTCAAATTCTCTTAATCCCTTCACTTTGATATGCTCTTTAATCAATATATCTTTAATCAATATATCTCTTCAAATCCTCCTTAATTCTAAGGAGGATAACAAGGCTGACCAAAAAAATTTCAGCTTAAAAAATTTTCTTTCTAAACAATTTAGAAACTTATGACAAATATTTTTAATATTTTTGTTGGCATTTTTGTCTAAAAAAATAATTTTATTCCCCATAAACATCTGCATAAATTTTCTTGTTTATTTAATGAGTTATACACGAGGAATTTTTAACATAAAAAATTTTTTTATTAAATTTTATTTTATTGTTTCTGTTATCTTTTATACAAAATAAAACTTTTTATTTTAAATATTTCATAACAAAAATATTTTTTATAAAATTTTTTAAGTTACAGTATATGCTAAGATAATTGCCCTGCATAATTCTTGTCTCAACCAGTAGTAGGTCAGAATTTCGATTTCCGACTTTTGCGCCAGTTCCGATTTCCGGCTCTTCCGATTTCCGGCACCTCTGCCTGCTCCGACCCACCTCTGGTTTCAACCTCTCGCTAGAAGGGACAAAACTATTTTTATGAAATTCACTAAGGTTACCTCATAGCCTCACTTGCCCTGGGCAATTATTTTTCGGAACTAGAGACCGGCGCGGGACGGGATCCCGCGTGAGATTTTGCAGGATACCGCTCCTACAATCACGCACCTTTTTCTATTTGCGGTATTTTGCGTGAGTGCGAAATCGTATGAAAATCGAGATCGATAGCTCTTACTAGTAGCGAGATTTTTATTCGAGTTCTCTTCTCGATCCGGTCTCCACTTTTTTAATCATTTATGTATTTATTTCCACTTTTTTAATTATCAAAAATAATATATTTTTGACATCATTTACTTTTTACACAACTTTAAAAAAATCGTGACCGGACAATCCGTCAATGGACAATCCGGCAGTGGCAAATCCGTCAGTGGACAATCCGTCAGTGGCCGGACAATCCGTTAGTGGACAATCCGTCAGTAAAGAAATTCGTACTTCCAACCCATACCCAAAATATCGGGGCCAAAATTTTTGATTTTATCATGTGGTGGATCATAAGGGATATCGAAAATTTGGAGATTAATTATGAAATCGTCAGATTTAAGTGGATTAAAAAGATATCATAGGATTTGGAGGATATTGGGCAATTTGGACAATTAAGCGAATGACGATGAATTTAGAAGGATATAGGGAATTTGGATGGATTAGATTTACATGATTAACGAATGGGATTATATTGGATTTGGATGAATATCGTGGGTATTGTTGGATATCGATGAATAACAAAGATTATTTTTAGATGGATATCACGGAACAACTTCCAAATCCTTTTAAACCGCCTACATCCTTTGATATGCCAATCCCCGAAATCCATATTAATCTCCCAAATTCCCCGAGAACCAACATAATACTACAAATCTTTTATTTCCTTAATGCCACGACTTTGAAATTCCTGATATCTCCAAAATCCACTGATATCCTTTTAATCCACCTAAATCTGGCGATTTCCTAATTAATCGCCAAATTTTCGATATCTCTTATAATCCCCACGATAAAAATGAAAATTTTTTGCAGAGGTAGTTTGGGTATGGGTAAAAATTACGAATTTGTTTACTGACGGATTGTCCACTGACGGATTGTCCTACCACTGACGGATAGTCCACTGTTGGATTTTCCACTGCCGGATTGTCCACTGACGGATTGTCCGGGAGCCTAAAAAAATATCATAAAATACAAAATTTCTATCACTTGACCAAAAAAAATTTCAAAAAGCCCATTGTAAAATCAAAAGTTTTTTTTGTTTGTTTATTTTACAGTTTTATTATTTTATTTTTTATTTTCTACATTTCTTTTTCGTGTTCTATTCTGTTTCTGAATTATAACAATTGTTTGAACACTTCATTTTCCTTTTAAAAATTCTTAAAAAATATTTTTTACTCAATTTTTTTTGTAAATATTTCTTATGTATATTTAACGTTAAAATACATATGAATCAGACCTCTTTATAAGACACTCCCAATACTAGATACACCTCTTTTAAAAGACGTACCATTAAAATTTGGTTGGCCACTGGGTGGGGTAGTTGTTTACCAGCAAAGGCGAAATCTCTCTATTTAATATACCCCTCAGTATAAGGTACACCTCATTATAGGGCACACCTCATTATAAGGCACACCTCAGTATAAGGTCATTCATTATAAACCCCAGTATACACCCCAATTTAAGATACCTTGTTAGAATAGTTAGGGAGATACTGTAGGGAGATACCCTACGGAGATACCCTAGGGAGATACCCTAGGGAGATGCCCTCTATTTAATGCACACTTTCTCAGCGCCAGGGGATATTTATAATGAGGTCTTACTATATTTATCTAAAATCCAAATTTCTTACAAATTCCAGAATTTAATATGCCAATAGGTACTTTAATGTTTAATAGCTGATCATATACGATCATAATATTTTTTTAATTCCCCAACAATTTCTGCAGCAGAAAGGTCAAAAACACTCTCCAAACATTTCTCTCCAAACATTCTCCAACATTTTTCTCCCAATTTTAGAAAAAGTTGGGGAAAAAAAAAGTTTTTTGCTCTTTTACAAAAGATGAACGGCATTCCTTTCTTTTCCCTTTGCAAACTTTTCTTTCTGTCAGAACAAAAACAGAATAAAAACAAAAACAAAACAACAACAATTGCTTGTTGTCATCACTTCTTTTCTGTTTTTCTTTTCTTTTTTTTAATCTTTCTTCTTTTAATCACTTTAAATAAAAGTGTTACAAATATTTTTATTTATTTTTTGGTTTCTGTCAAATGGCAAAAAGCGGCCAAAGGCTAAAAAATTGAAAATAAATTGGATTTTGATAGAAAAAAGCAAAAATTGCCCTTTTGATCTTAAATGAACTTTTATCCTTTATCCATTGAAACGTTAAGGATCTACCGTATCAAGACACAGTTCACCATACGGACAATTCCTCGTATAACTGAATTGTTCAGCGAATTGTCCATATGGTGAATTATCCGATATATGGTGAAATGTCTTTTGGTAAACTGTCTTAAACATTAATGATATATGCTGTCAGGACAGTCACCTTAAGGACAATTCTTCGCAACCTCATTGTGAATTGTCCATAGGGTGAAATACCTCATACGGTGGACTGTCTTTCGGTGAACTGCCCTAATGCCTCAAAAATCGCAAGGATACTGCCTCTAGGCAAATATGAAATTTTATAATCAGCCAAATATGTGACAAAATGAGATCAAAAATTATTTCTTCCAGGCCAAAGTGTTTTACTTTTTAAGGAAGTATATTTAAACATCAATTTGTAAAGTGTCATAAGGAAATGATTGCCATCTTCAATTAAAAATTTTTATGAATGATAATAAAAATTGGGGTGACACTAAAGAGCACTTGTGTGTCAAATTTTAAAAACATTCTTGGGGGTCGAGAAAAGAGGAGGAGGAATTATGAGGGCAAAAAAAGGTGGAGTGAGGAAGTGAAACAACCAGCCGCCACCTACCACCACCATCAACTACAGAGAGATTTGTAAACAAAACATATAATATTTTTGTTGGAGAAAGACGTGGTGTGGCCATAAACTAGAGAGAGTAAAAATAGCCTTTGGAACACAAAAATGAGAAAAAAATGAACGGGGAAGTAAATGGACATTTGGTCCCAGCTGAGATTTTAAGGAAGAGGAAAAATTATTTTTTAGTCATTTAATAAGTGGACTTGGCAAAAAATAAATTTTTTGCTTTCTTAAAATAAGTATTATTTTACACTCAAGCCTCTATTTAGTATACACTCAATATTAGGTACACCTCTAATATAAGTCTTACAAAGTTTGTTTGTCAAGGGGAGGCCTATTTAGGATCCTCTCATTGTTAAAGACACCTCATTATAAGATACTCTCGCTATAAGCTACTTACCCTCATTATAAGATACCCCCAATACTAGACACACCTCTATTTAAGATACTTTTTTATTTTGATAAGTCACTCGTTGGGGAAGTTGACTCAACGCTTATCCTCTAAATAATATACCCCTCATTATAAAGGACCATATTTACAGGCAAAGCTCTATATAAGATACACCCAATACTGGGTACACCTCTATTTAAGATACGCTCCTTAATGTGCTTGGTCACTGGCTATGAGTGCTGCCTAAGCGATACCCTCTATTTAATACACACCTCATTATAAGAGACCTTCCTTCATCCTCAAGAGATTGTCCAATAATAAGGTCCAGCTGTACTTTCATTTCTGCTAATTTCTTAATTTACTATTTATTTATTTAACTTTTGCTTGTAAAAAATAACAAATAATAAGCTTGTTGTTTTTGGATTTCTACTAAAAAATGAGAGGAGAAAGTTCACGTGCTTAATTCTAATAAAAATAAATTCAATAAATTCCAAAACAAAAATATTTTGTTGTAAACAACAGATCGATTCAGTGAATATTTTTGTGCTTTCTCCTTGTTTTTGTTTCTTTCCTATTTTTTAATGTTCTGTCATTAAGCCAGAATTCTTTTTAATTTTCAAAAAAAAATTTTTCTTGGGATTTTTTACCCCTGTAATTTTTCTTGGGATTTTTTACCCTGTATTCATCCTGTATTACCCTTTATATAGAGAATGTCCGCAAGAAATATCGCAAAGGATTAGCCAAAAGAAATTTGTCCGCAAAAAGTGTCCGCAAAATTTGTCCGCAAAAATATTGTCCGCAAAAAAAATCCGCAAAATATTTTGTCCGCAAAATTTGTCCGCAAAAATTTTGTCCGCAAAAAAATGTGTCCGCAAAATTTGTCCGCATATTTTACTTTTTTTAGAAAACAATATTCATTCCAAATTAAATTCAAAAAATGACATCAATTTCCTCTTCTTGCTCTTCCTCATCTTCTTCATTTTCTTCATCAAACAATTCAAAAAATAATAAAAGCGTTAGCCCTCTAACCAATTTTATCAACGAAAACTACAATCAACCACAATTTTCTGAAATAAAATTTGAACAAAATCGGAAGTCTTCGACAACAGAAAATCAACAAAATTCAACACAAATTACCCAACAACAAATACAATTATTGGAAATGTTGGCTAAAGCTGGCTTGATTCCTTCAAATTCGTTGCCTAATAAGCAAGAGAATGGGGATGAACAACAAAAAGAAAGTGAAGGAAATAATGAGGGTTGTGGTGATTTGTTTGAACCGAATTCGCTTTTTGATAATGTGAGGGTTTTTAAACTGGAAATAATACTAATGTCGAACCTCTCTATTGTAGACACCCTCTGGGCTAGAAAAATAGTCTCTTATAATAAGGTGTAGCTCAAATAGGGGTTGATCCTCACTATAAGATAACACCTTGGAACTTAAAAATTCTTTCATTATAATGAGAGGCGTAGCTAAAATAGAGCTTGAACCTCTCTATAAGATACACCTATGAGCTGGAAACTAGTCTCTTATAAGGAGGTGTAGCTTAGATAACGGTTGCGCCAAAGATTGAGGGAGGTATCTAATTTTTCTTTAATTTTTAGTTGTCTGGTTTACCCAATTTTTCTGAAAAACAATCAGAGCAGGACTTTCAAAATGAAGAGAAAGGACCACTCGGGCAACGCAAACGACGCCGTCTAATTGGAAATTTGGATAATACGCTTGATGGTTTGGTTGCTAAAAGGGCTGATTTGCCGTTAAAGAAACGTTATCAATCAGAAACAGAAGCTATTGAATTGCCTGATGATGAACAGGAAATGAAGGTGGAAAAGAGTTGAATGTAGTAAAGCCTCTATAGGATACTCTACAAGATACCCTTAGGGCTGAAAAATTGTCTCCTATAATGAGGTGTATCTTAAATAGAGGGTATAGCCTGGGCGGCCTTCTACACCCTGTGGCTATCAAATTAAAAGTCGTACCGGGCCGGAACCGGAACCAGAGAATCCCGAAACTTCCGGCCTACCGGAACCGGAACTCACTGCGCAACTACTAGATACGCTCTCTTAAAATAAAGTTGGCCACTGGGTGAGGAGATGTTTAAACGATTCACCCTCTGTTTAAACAGGGGGTTTAGAGATTATTAATAAAATAATTTTTAAATCATTTTAGCGAATGGAAACAGATCCAGATGTGTGTACCCGAATGTGTTCTGTCTGTGGTTATCAAGGCAAATGGGTTTCTGAAATGATTAGACACAAAAGAGTGCATACAAACGATAGGGTAATTTAAATGAATTTTTTGTTTTAAAAATTTTTTAAGCCTTTTAAATGTAAATATTGCAACCGAACAAGTAAATGGAAGGCAGATTTGATTCGTCATGTAGCAAGTAAATTTTAATTGGCGGTCGTGTGTGTGGCCTGAGGGGATTTTTGCGAGCTGCAATTTTTCTCTGCAAAAGATTGTCCGCAAAAATTGTCCCAAGGTTGTCCGAAGGAAAAAATCCGCAATTAATGTCCGCAAAAAAATTTGTCCGCAAATATTGTTCGCAAAAAATGTCCGCAAGGAATGTCCGCAAAAAATATCCGCAAAATATTGTCCGCAAACCCCTAGGCTACTCAAGTGCCATTCACTCTACTCAAGTTTTCCCTACCCTTTTAAAAAATTATATTTTAGAAACTCATGGTATTCGTGTTGTTTCAAAATACAGCCGTTCTAAAGCTTTCGATTTTGGTAAAAACAGCAATAAATCCTCAACAGAACAACAATTAACAATAGATGATGTAATAATGGACGTAAGGGCCGATGAGGACAATTGTTCTTCGGAAATGACAACAAATATTGTTGATAATAATGATGATGATAATGTGATGACAAATAGCAATAACAATAATAAAATTGGAAGGAAGGTGAGAGTTTTAACAGAAAAAGATTTTGTTGTAAGGGGGTTATAAGCGTATACGACACCTTCACTAACCTCTCCTCCTCGTATCATTATAGAGTTTTTTCTGCTCAAATGGTATTACTAGTGAGATCACACATGCACCTATCCAGCACTCTCACTTTAACTTCAATTTGCAATGAAATGACGTATAAGCGAGATCCTCAGATTATGTGATTAAAACAACAAATTCAATGTTTCGGAAAGCATTTTTAGAGTTTTCTAGCATTAGAGGTGTCTTATAAGTGAGGTCGTACCTTCGCTTATACAACGACAATTTCCTTATAACATCAATTTGCATGGGTTGTCGTAAAATTGAGATCACACTAGTATAGTTTGATTGGGTTATAACAGTCCCTTAGGTCGAGGAAGTCGTACCTTCTATTTTAGACACACCTCATTATAAGAGACTCTTTTTTAGCCTCGGGGCAGAGGTGAATCGGGGGTATCCTCAGGGGGTATCTATACATTCTCTATCCCAATTTCTATTTTATAGCAAAGCACTTCCTCCTCAACAGCATTTTCTGAGTCGCTCAATTCCATGTTTCGGAAAGCCCAACGTCTCAACGGATTAAATAAAAATACTAGTCAACCAATAAATAAATTAACAAAACAAAAACAACAACGAAAAATCAAAACAGAAAATTTAAATCAAAATACCGAGGGGGAAGCTTCTTCAATTTTATTCAATTTATTGTCCCAACAATTGGCAAACAAACAATTAATTAATGCTACAATTAGAGAACAAATACAGCAACAATTATGTGCTAAAAACAACAATGTTTGTAATAATCAGGAGCAGAAACAACAACAAATTTACAAGTGTGGATTGTGTATTTTTCAGCAGGTAAAGTTTAATTGAAAAAGTTAGGAGGCTTTTGTCCTTCCAAGATGTCCGCATGTTTTTCATCAACTCGAAAAAAATTTTTTTATAAGGCAAGGTTCATTTAGTATTACAACAGAATCTGGATAATAGGCTTCTCAAACACGCAACATTCATAAAAATACCAAAATTCGGCCACGAGGGTGTCAGGGGAGGGTGCAAGAGACAATTTCCAAAACGCAACGCAAGGCCAAAAATCAACGCAATGCGCCTGCTCCCTGATGGGTGACGTATAAGCGAGATTCCACAAAACTTCTAGGAGTTGTGGGAGTATCGCTTAAGTACCTCCCCCTCCCCCACTTATGAGTTAATCAACACCCCCCCCCTCCCGTGGATAATCACATTAAAATGACCACTCAGGTGTGGTTGGTGTGAACATAAATGAGATCCGAGTGTAATTTTCAATCTAATCTAAAATTATTTTTTTAGCCCTCCTATCCTCTACTTGTCTCTCATTTGCTTGGAGTTCACAATACTTCCCCATTTTGTTGTCAGGTATTTTTTGATTTTTTAAAATTTTTAATTCATTATCCAATTAATTTTCAAGTCTTGTAATCGTTCTTTTACACAAATTGTTTCTGCTGCTGATCATTTTACTACAGACAAGTGTCCTCCTAATGCATTAAAGTGGAATTTTTTGGTTGATTCTGTTGTTGGAAATGAACATTATGAAGCAAAGTGAGAGAAAATTTATTATGATTTTTGGACGAAATAACTTACGGATGAAATTTGCGGATAATGTTTGCGGACAATTTAAAACTTGCGGACAATTTTTAACTTGCGGACAAATCTCAAAACTTGCGGATTTAACTTGCGGACAAATTTCAAAACTTGCGGATTTAACTTGCGGACAAATTTCAAAACTTGCGGACAAATTTTTATCTTGCGGACTTTAAAAATTTTATTTTTAAGCCAAACCCCATTAAATTTGTTTGGACAACGTTTAGCTGCATCAGCTTCGAATAATATTTTATTTCATCAAAATATGCATCAAAATGCCAATTTTAATGGTTTTGGAGGTCTTTTGCCTCCGGCAATATTTCCCTATGGATTACCAACAATGGCATTTCCTCCACAATATTCTGGTCATTCAATAGCTCAATTACATGGAATTGGGTAAATTTTTTTTAATTAGTCGACGCTCGCTATAAGCTACACCCAATAGTAAATACACCTCCATTTGAGGTACGTTTTAAGAGGTAGTTGGCCACGGGGTGCTGCTTATTTAAAAGACGCTCCCTAGAAGGTCATAGGACACTCCCTTTAAGATACTTACTCTTATTATAAGGCACTTTCATCATAAGAGACACCTCTATTTAACACTTGTTTTTTAAAGATTTGGTTAACCAATGGGTAGGGGAGCAGTCTAAGCGATACCCTCTATTTAAGATTACCTCATTATAAGAGACAGGAGGGTACGGTTTTTCCCAGGGTGTCTCTTATAATGAGCTTCTCTCTATTTAATCAAAATAGATTAATTAAAAATATTTTTTTATTAAAGTCAAAATTGTTGTTCTCCCGGTTCTGCCATTTCTACTGCACCATCTTACGCCTCATTAATTAATAATAATTGTGAAAAGCCAAACCACATGGAAAAGAATAATGAAGATGATAATGTTGAAATTGTGGAGGATTTGAAGAAAGAAATAAAAGTAAATATTCGAGTTTACTACTGTAGACTAGGGCAAAAACTTGCAGTTATGTCCGCAAAAAATTTAAAGATCCGCAAAAACTGTCCGCAAAAAAATTTGCAGAAATCCGCAAAATTTGTCCGCAAAAATTTTGCGGATTTTCTGCAAAAAAATCCCCTCAGTCTACAGTAGTGCCGTCTTATTTGGTAAAATAGTCTATAATTAATTTTATTTTTTAAAGTCTTCCCAATCACCAGAATTAAAAATTCCAGCACCCATAACAACAACAACATGTCCTCTTCCATACAATTCCAAATTGCAGCAAAAACATTCCCCGTTGGAGGCAGAAACTGCTAATAAAAACGAACAAAATTTGGATGATACAGAGGATTTTTGTGTTAATGTTGATGATATTAAAGTCGAGGAAGAAAAATCTGGGGATGAATTACAAAATGAAGATGCCATTAAGGTAGTTGAATCTCCCCCGCCTTTCCTCCTCTTTCTCCTCCCTTCTCCCGGCTCCTATACAACTCATCTAATCGTTAACTCATCTACTCGTTAACTCATCTACACGGCCAAAAAGGGTTAACTCATCTAATCGTTAACTCATCTACTCGTTAACTCATCTACACGGCCAAAAAGGGTTAACTCATCTAATCGTTAACTCATCTAATCTTTAACTCATCTACACGGCCAAAAAGGGTCAACTCATCCAATCCTTCGGAACGAGACTATTGAGTACCGGCCGTTTGAGTCCATGGCCAGTAGAGTACCGCCGGTTGAGACTCAACTGGTCATGGACTCAACTGGTCATGGAATCAACTAGCCATGGAATCAACTGGTCATGGACTCAACTTACCAGAGACTCAGACGGCCAGAGACTCAGACGGCCAGAGACTCAAACGGCCAGAGACTCAGACGGCCAGAGACTCAGACGGCCAGAGACTCAAACGGCCGGAGACTCAGACGGCCAAAGACTCAAACGGCCGGTACTCAATAGTCTCGTTCCGAAGGATTGGATGAGTTGACCCTTTTTGGCCGTGTAGATGAGTTAAGGATTAGATGAGTTAACGATTAGATGAGTTAACCCTTTTTGGCCGTGTAGATGAGTTAACGAGTAGATGAGTTAACGATTAGATGAGTTTACCCTTTTTGGCCGTGTAGATGAGTTAAGGAATTTTAGCCGTTTAGATGAGTTGAACGTTTTTGGCCGTGTAGATGAGTTAACGAGTAGATGAGTTAACCGGACACGCTTCTCCCTGCTCAAAAGCTTGTTTCGGAATGTGGTGCGATAAAAATAAATTATAGTCGAACTAAGTCGAATGGTAGTGAGAGATAGGGTCATTTTGAACATGTTATGAGAAGCAATAACAATAACGGCTGATCCCCTACCTTTCCAAAAATTAAGAAGTACCCATTACCAGTCTGGACATGGATTTTGGTATCCTGATCCGGATATTCGCGGTGGATACAAGCGGATATCCGCAGGCATTTTTAAATTATCTGTATCCATTACCAAGTCTGTTACGACCCCTGTAAGGTTAGTATGTTCAAGCTGGGAAAAAAATAGCAGTGGTTTTGGCTACTGGAACGTTTCCTTAAACCTGATTTTCTAAAATCTTGACTCTTCATTTAATCTATTAATTAATAGAATACTTCGTTGGCTGCTTTAATGCTTCTTAATGTTGTACAAATGCAGCAAAAATTAACGGCTTTAGATGATACTCCAAAAACAACTCAACAAGAACAAGTAAATACTTATAGGTTCTTTTGTTCGTTATCACGGCAAAAATCTACAAATTTTATCCGCAAATAAGAGTTGTGGAAAGAAAAAAAGGCTTCCAAACCCCTCCACAAAAGAATTAAAAATCCCTTCCGCGAAATCAGTTTTTCTGTCTTTAAAAAAAAATTTTTTTTTGCAATTTTTAAAAATTGATAGGATTAACAATAATGTCTGCTGTTGTTTGGGGTAAAAACATCTTTCAAAAGAAGGCCCTCAAAAAAAAAACTTCCTTATAGTCAAACCTTTATAATTCAAATTTTACCTTTATATTACCGCTTATTTTACAATCAGTTTTTTTTTTATTATTTTCCCATCCTTTAAATTTATAGCCTTTTAAATAGCCGACTAAAATCTAGCCTTTTCCCCCTCTTTTTCTCCTTTTGCCGTCATAACCGTCTACAGCCAAAATTACCTTTTTATTCATTTTACCTTAATTTCCCTTAATTTCAGTTAATTTGCCCAACAACATCTACCACCACCACAACATCAGCAACTACCAACAATAATACTCCATCGTTGGCTGCTTTTAGTCAATTTTTGGCTGAATTACAACAGCGAACTTCTACTGCTTCTTTTCAATAAAAAAAATTTAAAAATTATGTGTTCGAGAGCTTTATTATTCCAGTCGAACTTCTTTATAAGATACACACACCCTTAAAGCTGGAAAAATTGTCTCTTATAATGAGGCGTATCTTAAATAGAAGATATCGGTTAGGGAGCTCCTCTCTAGTGGTCAACAAAAATTTTTAGGAGGAGTATTTTATAATGAGAGACATTTGCGGACAAAAAAGTGTCCGCAAAGATTTGCGGACAAAAAATAAAGTCCGCAAAAAATTTGCGGACGAAAAAAAGTGTCCGCAAAAAATTTGCGGACGAAAAAAAAAGTTGCAATAAATTTGCGGACAAAAAAGTCCGAAATTTTTTGCGTCCATGGCCAATGCCAATTTGATTTTATTGGAGGTAAATGATGTATCTTATTAATGAAGTCCGACTATAAATTAAATTATAAATTATTTGGTCTACTAGACCAACAAAAGAAAAATTATTATAAGCATTTTTAAATAAAATTTTAAATAATATTTATTTTAATTGTAAAAAAATATTTTTTTTCATTTCTCTTTGCTTTAATTTTTGGTTTCTTCTGTCTAAAAAATCAAAAAAAAAATCTCTCTCAAGTATATAAATCTCTCTTCTTTTCTTTCTTCCATTTTAAAAATGTGCAATTTATTTTTTGAAATTAGTTAGTGAAATAATTA
This sequence comes from Meloidogyne enterolobii, assembly GCA_963681835.1. NCBI lineage: Eukaryota > Metazoa > Nematoda > Chromadorea > Rhabditida > Meloidogynidae > Meloidogyne > Meloidogyne enterolobii. Next base: position 1,987,742 of record CAVMJV010000039.1, on the reverse strand, counting down.
AATTATGTAATAAACCTCACTTTATGTATACACCCTTAGGGCTGAAAAAATCGCCTTTTGAAAAAATTTTCCTAATTAAATTGACTGGTACCATTTTGTCCGATTTTAGGCGTTGTACCATTTTGTCCCATTTTACCCGTTGTTCCATTTTGTCTTTGTTACATTTTTTGGGATATCCTTTAAGCTCCAACCTAGTGACCAACTTGAGATTTAAAAAAAGTACTCTAAATCGAAAGTGTACAGGTTTGGGGGAGGGGGAAAATACATAAATGAGGTTTTTAATTTTCCACATTTGTATCTTCAAAAATCGTTAAAAAATTTTTTTTCAATTTTTTTCAATTTTTAATTACTCGTTATCTTTTGGTTTCTTTCTTCCTTTGTTTTCTATATTTATTTATCTAAAAAATATTTATTTTCCAATACATACTATAAAATATATTTTTATGTACATTTATTCGAGTGATATTTTCCTTCAACTGAAGACTTTTCACATATTTATTTTTTCAAATTTCATTGACTTTAAATTTTAAAATATTTTCATGGTCATTCCTTTTTCTAGTTAAATTGTTCTTTCTTTTTTAAATAAATGATTTCCTATAGAGTTTTGAAAATAAATTATTTAGTCTACACGCAGTGCCAGTTTGCCTTAGAGCTGTACCATTTTGTCTCATATTACCCGTAGTTCCATTTTGCCTCCTTTTAGCCGAGGTTCCATTTTGTCGTACTTTACTTATTGTTCCATTTTGTCTTATTTTACCCAAGGTTCCATTTTGTCGTCTTTACCCTGTATTCCAGTTTGTTGTCTTTACCCTTTGTACCATTTTGTCTCATTTTAGCCGAGGTTCCATTTTGTCTTATTTTACTCTCTGTACCATTTTGTCGTGGTTTACCCGTAGTTCCATTTTCTCAAAATCTACCAAGGTACCATTTTGTCTTAATTTGCCCGTGTTCCGTTTTGTACCCTTTTGGCCGATGTGCCATTTTGTCTGGCACGCGCTGTACACTTGAGTATGAATTGTGATTATTTTTTAATTTATAAGAGTTTTTGTTAAATCAATTTGGAGTCAAAGTCCAAGCGTTCATCATTTTTCCTCCCTTATTTTCCTCCCTCACTTTACCCCTTACATTTTTGTAATATTCAGTTTTATTTCCTCATTCATTGATTTTTTGTTTGTTTACCAAACCAATTCGGCTGTAGTGTAGTGTACCGGTGGTAAAAGTTCGGGACGTGACATATGTCATTCGATTCGTCTCGACGAGCTGAGTCGAACGGTACCACTCCCTACTTTAGGAAATAATTCTGGACCGAGTTATAGGTCCCGAAAAATCGAAAAACCAAAGGGGGGACCAAGCACTTTTTTGGGGTGAAAAATTCGAAAATGCAAATTATACCTCATTCGAAAGAGCTCGTCGAGCCGAGTCGAATGACACCAAAATCAACAAAATCCGACTTGATTTGACAAAGTTATGACCGTTTGTTTTAGCTCCTTACCTATGTCATTTGTGGAGATTTTTGCTGCTACGGAGGCCCCAAATACGTCCAGAGCAAGGGAGATAGGAATAGGTTTATGTTACGAGCCCAGACCCAGCGCCCGTAGACTCCCCGCGAGGCGCGTGCCGCAAAACCCCGCGCGAAGCGCGGGGTTTTGCACAAGCGCCTCGCCGACGTTCCATAGGTTTAGGATTTTTTGTTTTTTGTATCATAACTTTGTCTAATCTTGTTCAATCACGGTGATTTTGATGTCATTCGACTCAGCTTGTCGAGCTCTTTCGAATGAGCTAACATTTGTGGAATCGAATTTTTGACCATAAAATCCCCTTATGGTTTTTGACCATTTCGAGCCCTATATCTCGACTCAAACTTGTTCAATCAAGCTGATTTTGGTGTCATTCGACTCAGCTCGACGAGCTCTTTCGAATGAGGTATAATTTGCATTTTCGAATTTTTCACCCCAAAAAAGTGCTTGGTCCCCCCTTTGGTTTTTCGATTTTTCGGGACCTATAACTCGGTCCAGAATTATTTCCTAAAGTAGGGAGTGGTACCGTTCGACTCAGCTCGTCGAGACGAATCGAATGACATATGTCACGTCCCGAACTTTTACCACCGGTACACTACACTATATCCACCAATTCTATTTATTTTTAATTTTTTTAGGATTTTTTTAAATTTAATTCAATTTTTCAACAACAAATCAAATAATGCCTTCAATTCCACCTGTTATGCAAAAAGTAATTACGGATCTCGACAAGAAACTTCATGAGCCTGGGGCTTTAACTTCCGTATTGGAGACGATTGAGAAGAAGACCAGCGTTAAACGTCTGCATGTGTTTGCAGGTTTCTTTTTTCTGATTTCATTATAAGACACCCTTCGGGATAAGATAGTCTCAGGTTGGGATACCTTTTTAGTTGGGTTGAAAATTGATTCGGATCAGAAATCTGATTTAAGAGGGGTTGGCTGTATGTAAGGCCTGCCTTCGTTATAAGTACCCCATCCTCAGCCTTTGAGGTGGCTACACATCAATTACTTTTCCTTTTAGTCAGCTCTCACCAGTCAGTTGACTCGCATTCAGAAATCTGTGTTCACTGGCTGCGGAGAGGCTTAGAACATAAGGGGCTGCTGAGTCACTAGGTGTGCAATACCTTCCCCATTTTGAGAAACCTCCATTATAGGAAATCATTTTCGATTACCTAATTGGGTGTCTTATATTGAAGTCAGATTGTGCTAATTTAAGGTTTTGTTCTCGTCTACTCGCTCTATTTGCTTTTCGGACACTGGGCTCAATTGGCATGCAATATAACAGGATATCTCTACCCAGCGTAATTTTTTTAAATATTTTACATTTTGTTAAATTTTTTATTTTCAAGTTATGTCTCAATTAAGGCTATTGAAACCCACACAAAGGAGGATGACACACAATGGCTGACCTATTGGGTTTATTTTTTATTTAATTTTGGAGGTATTAAAGGACATGCTTTCCTGGGAGGCTTTCAGGAATTCGATTGATTTTGGGTCCTAACGTTTTCTTTATTTTTGGTGTAAAGGTCACTGGGTCTGGGACAATCTTGAAGAGTAACTTAAGAGTTTATCTCTTTGAATATTTGAAAAGATAAGCCGGCGGCCTGTCCAAAATCAGAGATAATCAGTGTTGGGTATGACCGAAAGCTTTTCCTTTGAGCCAGAACCCAGCTCTGATTCATGGTTGTTGTCATTGACCTTAAGTCCTTATTGTTAGAATCTCATGGATGTTATGAACCTCACTCCTTTTGCTAACTCGTGAGGGTTCACAATGACTTTTGGGACACAATCAGTTTTGGAACCAGGGGTGAGGTCGGCGTCAGGCCCGTAACTAGGATTTTTTTTCGAGGGGGGGAAATTTTATTGCGCCAAATTTTTGGCGCCGAAGGCGCCAAAAATTTTTATTTTCAGCGCCGCAGGCGAAAATTTTTTTAATTTTAGAAGGCCGTAGGCCAAAAAAATTCACTTTTCGGCGCCGCAGGCGCCAAAAATTTGATTTTCAGCGCCGCAGGCGAAAATTTTTTGAATTTTGGACCTCAAGAAGCCAGATTTCGTCCTTTTTTAGCGCCGCAGGCGAAAATTTTGAAAATTTCGAAGGCCGTAGGCCAAAAAAATTCACTTTTTTGCCCCAGCCCTTCCCCAAATTTTTTCCTTTTTCCCATTTCGGGGGGGGGGGGGGAATTCCCCCCCTCACCCCCCCCCCTGGTTACGGGCCTGGTCGGCGTACAAACTTGCGCACAAAAATCACCCTTGTCCACCCCCCCCCCCCAAAAAAAAGTAATCCTGGTTACGGTCCTGTTTGGACCACATGTCCTACACTAACTCATCAACCCTTACTAATTCAACTTTTATTTAGGTCGTTTTTGCACTCCTCAACATTATCGAATTCTTTTCCGACTCAATTCTCTACTACTTCCCATTTTACTTTCTTTTGAAGGTTTTTTTAAATTTTTTTATTTTGAAACAAAAATCTTTTTTCAAGTGCATCTTCCTCCTTTGGCTCTACATGCCATCGACTTTGGGAGCTATTCTTATCTACGACCGCCTCATCCGACCGTTCTGTCTTCAATATACGGCTCATGTCGAGGAGAAACTCAACAGTGGTTCGTAATTACTATTTTTTATCGAGTTTGGGATAAACTACTAGAAGACTTCCCTGGTTCATGCGAGTTGAATTCCTTAAATTTTTTGGGTCAGACCATCCTTTGAGTTATTCATATCAGCTTTTAAGACTTTGGGAAACTAAAAGCATCCGTCTTTGAAGCCCAAAGGGACAAGAATTGGCTTGAAAAGAATTTTATTTATTTAAAGATCGGTCCGGTAAAATTGTTCGTTACTGAGTACACCAGAGTTGTACCCTTGACGGCATATATCCTTTTTGGCTGTTTTTGTGTCGAAGGGATAAATTCGGGAGGACACCCGGGGAAAATGAGAAAGTGAGTCGGATAAATGACAATTCCACTATTAACCCCCCTCATGTAAAATTTTTCGAAAAAAATTTTTTTGGGGGAGAAACAAAATCCAATTTACTGCCTTTTTAGGCGCATTAGATCCACTCACGTTTGGTCTAACTTCTTTATTATTTTTAAAAATTTCCCTCATAAATTGTACATTTTGTTTTTTCAGCTCGTGATGGGTTCAATAAGAATGTCAAAGAAAACTGAATTTGTGAGGACGGCACCATATACACTTGACTGACTTATTTTCGAATCAGTTTTTTTCAAACAATATTTTTCATTTTATTCAATTCGACTTAAAAATAAATTTGTTTATAGACCCACATTTTTGACCTCTAGCATTTAATTTGGGTTGATCTTTATTTTTTGTTATTTTTCTGGATTTTTGCTATTTTTTAAATTACCAACCCAAATGAGGAAAAGTTTGCTTTTTTTAATTTTTTTTTTGGAAATCGGACCTCTCTATATAAGGTACACCGTATATTGGCTACGTCCTCTATTTAAATTTTGCTTCTTCAGTTCGGTTGACAGTTGTGGTGGAAGTGAAGGAGAAGGGGCTTCCTAAACGATACATCCCCTATTGTACACCTCATTAAAGTCTTTTACCTCTAAAGGGGACCTAGAAGTCAGTGGATATGATTGTGAAAGTCATATCGCCCCTATAAAATATTCGACAGAAAGCAACCTTTTCCTATGCAAATATTCATTGTCCTTTTATATCGGATATATTAAACCACACACATTTAATAAAAATCAATTTTTCAAGTTAATCAATTTCTTATAAAGAGTCTCAAAGACTTCGTATCTAAACTTTAAAAAACATTTTAAATTTGTCTGATTATCTTATTTTAGCTTCTGACAAAACTGGAACTCTTACAAAAAATATGATGACTGCTTGTTTTGTTATTTCAGCAGATGATTGTCAGGCAGAGGTTTTTTAATCTTTATTTTTTTCTTTCAAAAAGTCCCCAATGGTAAAGGTACCTTAAATTTTAAGGTAACGGGTACTGGTTATGCCCCTTTTGATGGGGATTGTCTTCAAAATGGAGAATTAGTTTCTGGAAGTGAACGTCACCCTTCCATTGCTTGTGTCATTGAAATTGGCTGTATATGTAATAATGCACAATTGGCAAATGGAACAGTTATTGGACAACCAACAGAAGGAGCTTTAATGGTTTTGGCTATAAAAGTAAATAATTTTGAATTTAAAGAAAAAATTTTTTTATTAAAATTTTAGACAAATATGTACACTTTATGCAATAATATTCGACGTCTTCATGAAATCCCTTTCACTTCTGATAGTAAATGGATGGCTGTTCAAGTAGAACAATTAAATAAGGTTTGTTAAATTTTAAATCCTACACCCCTCTGGATAAGCGCCTGAGTGTTTGAAAGCTCGTATTAAAAATCCTACTCGGGGTAAAATAGGCAGATGGAGTACGAGTCTATTGAAAGATCGGACTAATTACGTTACGAGCAAAACCGAAATTTCCAATAACCGTCTTCAAGGACTAATTTTGAAAAATCTCCCTAAAGTCTCGATGCTTGACTTGGTTAAAAAAATTAGCCACGAAAAAAATAAATCTAACAGCTTTAATAAAATATTTTTTTTAGCCAGGCGAAGTTGAAACATTGGTAAAAGGAGCGATTGACAGAATTCTAGATATCTGTATTGGCTATTTGGAAAATGGAAAAATAAAAATGCAGATGACTAAAGAGAAGTATAATCAAATAATTCAAACAGCTAGTGGCTTGGGTCAATCTGGACTTCGAGGTTTTTTTTGAGAAAAAAATTTTTTTCTATCAAAATTTCTAGTGATTGGAATGGCTAGAGGTTCAGATATGCGTTCTCTTTATTATGCTGGACTTGTTGGAATATTGGATCCTCCTAGACCTGGATGTCTTCAATCGATAGAAATTGTTCAGTCAGCAGGAGTTTCTGTAAAAATTGTGACTGGGTATGGGCTGGAAACTGCAAAAAGCATTGGTATTTCTATTATTTCTTTGAGTTTTGTTTAAGTAACATATTATACTAGAATAATTGCTAAAGTTTCAGATTTTTAGAATTTTTTCTAATAAGTTATAACGCTAATCTTACGGATCCTGCAAAGTAGTAGCAATCTATCTGGCAATAAGGGTTTCTGTAAAAATGGCCTGGGTCAATAGTAGTGTATTCGTCTTGTCCCCGAGCCCTCGAAACAGTTCGGGAGTTCCCTTACATAGTAAAGTAGTTGTCTTGTCCCTTGCTGAAATTAATTTATAATTTTAAAGTCTTTTTCTTTTCTTATTACTCAAACTTTTTTCAGGTATTCGTCTTGGACTCTACAAACAAAACGATATTTGCCTTTCTGGTCCTCAAATTGATGATTTAAAAGATTCGGAATTGGAGCAACTTATTCAAAATGTTACAATATTTTATAAAGCTTCTTCTAGACATAAATTACGAATTGTTAAAGCACTTCAAAATATTGGAGAAGTTGTGGCAATGACTGGGGATGGAATAAATGATGCTGTTGCTTGTAAAAAATCTGATAGAGGAGGTTTTTAATTTTTTTATTTTAATTGTGTGATATGAACATGATTTAAGTATAATTAAGGGGCGATATCAGGTTTCCTTGAAATCGCGTTAAGGAGAATTAGGAGTTGTACAGCTATGTAAATTATACTTTTCACAATCAGTCTGACCAGCAAACACGTATCTGGGGGGGATTGCGTTCGTTTTTTGGGCTTGATCCAATTCAAATGAATTTTGTGTGTTTTTTTTGTTTTTTTTTTTTGGATTTTTAAAATTTTTCTAAATTACCAACCCAAATGAGTGAAAGGTTGATTATTCTACTAGTTTAGTTTAAAAGTCGGACTTCCCCCACAAAATACTCACAATATTGGGTATATTTAAAATAAAAATTTTAAGCGTTCTATTCTCTTCCAACCGAAGCAAAACTTGATGTCTTTAAATGTCTCAACCATCAACAATTATGTGAAATCAATCAAACAAATGTGTACTTTTATAACTTTATCAATAATTTTGAAGGAGAACTTGCTCGGGAGGAATTTGATGAAATTTCTATAGTAATGTTTTTTAATTAATTTAATTATTAAATGTTTTTAAGGGATATTTAAAGCATTATGACCATTATTCTCATATTTTACTTAATCCTGAAGAAGAAAATTTTGACTTTCCATTGAATGAACAATTTGAAGAACAATTTGAAGAGAAGGTTAAATTAAAATAATTTGAACATCAAAGTTTCTTTTCTTTTTAGTGGAAAAATGGATTAGAAGACCCAATTCCTTTGTATTTGCCTAATGTTGAGTCGAACAAAAACATTGTTATTCACTTAACTGAAGGTTAAATTTTGTTTAATGAAATTTTCCTTGTCAGGGCACTTCGACCGACAGAACTCTGTCGGACAAAACTTAGTCTTGCCAAAACTTCGGCCGAACAAAAATTTTGGACAAAACCTAGCCCTCACCTGAAAATTATTAGCTATATCAGTCCGCAAAAGGAAAAAAACAAAAAAATGGGAAACGGCGAATTTGGCCCCAATTTTTTATTTGTTAAATTTTAGAAACCTTTGTTTTTTTGGGTTAGCCTTGGGATTTATAAAAAAGTTTTCATTTTTAGATAATGGAGATATTACTCAAATAAAACTTCCATCAATTGTTCAAAACAAAAATCAATTGAAAATAGCTTTTTATTATTTAAACAAATTATTTAATTGTTCTTTTAAAGAATCTAATTTAAAATCTGGCGAAATACCTACATTAATATTCAATCCAGAATTACTTCAATTATTATTTAAAAATTCAATTTATATAGAGACATGTCATCTGTATTTTACGGATGATAATACTGAATATTTGTTACAATTTATTTTGAAGAATTATCTGGCTTGTGAAGATCTTCATTGTTATTTTAAACAAAACAAAGACATTATGGAAAATTATAAAAATATTTTATGTAAAATTTTAACAAATGGAGGAGACAATTTTGAAGAAATTCATTTGAATTTTATTACTAAGGCGGATCATAAAAATGGTGCATTAAAAAATGTGGTTTTGTTTTATGATTATATTGTTGAAGTAAGTTATTGGTAAATGTCTAGTTGGCTCCCCAAATGTCCGCAAAGAAATTGGGGAAATTGCAATTTTGGAAATTTCACTTTCCTTTGCATTTTTGGCGTTGCGGACCAGAGGGGATTTTTATTTTATTCCCTGGACATTTATCTACTAACATGTTATTTACAAATAAGCATAAATTCAAATTTTAGTATATAGCAACATCTAGAGACTGTTCAAAAATGGTGGCTAATATTGGTTTATCTTTTGTTAATTCCACAAATCTTGAATTAAGTGGAAGAGCAGAGAAGGTTGAAATTAAACAAATAAAGGGAACAAAATATACAAAATACCAAATTGCCAATATTCACAATCCAGAAGTGAGATTATTATTTTACAACGAAGAAATTGCAACAGGATATTTATTTAAATCCAAAGAAAGCATGTATGTGGATGCAATGATTCACTATCGTATATCGTAGACCACTGTCCTATATTTTAGACCATATTTAATAAAATTAAGTTTGTCAATTTCTTGTAAAGAGGCTAGTTAAGTTGAAGTCGTCCCCCTTTTTCCTTTCTATTTTTCCTACTTTGTTCTCAATTTATGGCAATTTATATATCATTCGCAAGAAAAATGCCTTAAGTGAGCAAAGTTGTGACCGTTTAATTTATTCCCTTGCATTGGCACAAAAAATTTTCCCAACTAGGATTTGGACTCATAATTTTGGTAAGAATCATTAAAATGGAATAGGATATCAAACAGTTCTTCGTATACACCTCATCTCTCAAAAAATATTCGCCCAGAAAATATTCACTAATATTAAAATACTCCAAAAAAAACAAAGATTTTATCATGTAAAGCTGAAAGAATGGGCAAAGCTCTCACAATTTTTAAAGGGCCAAAAAAATCACTTGAAATTTTTCAAAAGTATCAACATTAAAATAAATAATTTAACCAAATTCTGGTGTTTAAAATTCTTTTTCAAAATTAATCATCTGGATGGCATGGGCAAGTGTTCTTACGCAAGAACCATTCATCAATACAACTAAAATTTAAAAATTTTTTCGAAATTTGTCAGATTAATGAAAGCATGGCTCTAGTGCAAGACATTTACGCGGCATTGAATGTACTCCGTAAAACAGTTCATTCGATTTCCCATGTTTTTAAATTTGCTTTTAGGTTCGTGATTGGGATACTAGTACCAGGATGACCTTCCTGGTGTTTTTCCTAGACTACAGGCCCATAATCCGGCCCAGGTCAATAAATCAAACCCAGGAACAGACCCAGGCTTTTCAAAAATCTCATCTCTAGTTGCGACCATCATTGGATCATAGCTTGTAGTTGGTCACAGACCCGTCGCTTCTAGGAACTAACAAGAATTTACGTCCGGTAGACCCACACATTGATCAAAATCCCCAGGAACAAAAAATTTTAAAACCAAATATTTTAAGCAGAAATGAACATTAATGTTGAGGGACGCATGTCATGCACTAGAACCCCCAAAAAACCTCTCCAATTTATAAAATCAAAAAAAAAACCTTTTATGAAAAATGCAAAGACAAGGAAGTCTAGCAATCAAATTTCCACTATCCATATCTTCCAAACAAATAGGACATTCATCTTTTTTATCAGCAAGAATTTCTTCTAAAAATAAAAGTTTTTTCAAAAAATTTTGAAGAGAAAAATTCAAACCGTTATATTTGATACGTGGTTGTTGAGCTTTATATCCGTTTTTAACATTTGAAGTATGACAACCTAAAAAATTTTTCCTTAGTATTCTTTAAGAGACTATTGAAAATCTCGTTTTTAGATTTTTTTAAATTTTTGGTTAGCCGTAGAGGGAATTCCAAAAAAATTTCCCAAACGCCTAAATACAAAATCCTCAAAATACTGAACAGTGGGAAAAAATCAAACAAGGTCTTTCAAAAAAATACAGAAAAGCTTCAACTACAAAGGTGAAGGTTGTTCCCCACCAACGTGAAAAGTTGTCAACGAATCATATTTTGGTATTCTCGGCTTGTCTTCTGAGGGTTTGGATCTTCCTCACCACCCCCGAAAAAATCTTGGCTACGGGCCTGACCTAATTATAAGGTATGATTTTTCAGCCCTGGGAGTGGTTTTCGAGGTTTTCGACTATATCAAGAATCACTGGGAAAATTTTTTAAAAAATTATCAAAAAATCAAACCAATATTAGTCAACGGCCCTCGTCCAAAATATCCTCCCGGACGATTATAACCATTTAAACGAATAATTGTAGTCCCTCCAGGTCGAATAACAACAGTTGGCATTCGCAAAATAGGTTGTTGATGTTGCACTCGGTTTGTATTAGTTGGAGGTTCACTAGTAAAAGACCACCCTACGGCAGGCGAAAATAGTTGTTGATTAATACAAGCTGGAGGCTGATACGGACAGAAGTTCTTTAAAAAAATTTGTTTAGAGTAATGGAGCCAAAAAGAGGATAGTTTTGGAGACTTTAACGACAAATTCGGCGCCGAAATTTTCTGAAATGCCCTCCCCCCTTAAAATTTTTGTTGGCTACGAGCCTGATAGTTACGTTTACGGTCCCTTTTTACTATGGAAGAATCGGAAGATTTAAGTGAAGTCGAAAACTTTGACAAAATGACGTGGATGTGTAGAACACATAATATGGTCGGCACCCGCGAAGGATCGGGTAGGATTATGAAAAATCTCTTGAGTCGGGGTTTGGAGTTGGAAAAAAGCCCACCCACCCCAAAATTAATAAAAAAAACCACATGGTTAAGCGTTACAGTCGGTTGAGAATGCGGTTGCTGACGACCATTAACCGTTAAACTTATGTGCGCTGGCGGTGGATGCACAGAAGGCATTGGTGGAAAAGAAACAAAAGACATCCGCGGCGGTGAAATCAAAGCAGGAGACGAATTTGTTGCAAGAAGAGGATAGGGCGGTTGAAGTTGTTGTTGTGGCAAATATTGACTTGATGTAGTCGTCATTTGATTGGTTTGAAGAGCAAAAACGTTCTGGTTAGAACGGCCCAAATTAATGTTCATATTTGTTGTGTTGGCAGGTAGAGGATTGTTGTAATTCTTAAAAGAACAAGAAATAGAGTGGCAGAATTGGGGATAGGAAAGTTTGAAAGACCTTTGACTGGACAGAGGGATCAAATGTCGGCCATAAAGGCGGAGGAATGCAAAAAGTACTTCGAAATTTGAAAGAAAAAATTTCTGGAATCAGAAAAGGACAACCCTCTGACCAATCTTGAGTCAAAATAATCAAGATCAGGAGAAACCAAGGAACCCCGAAAATCCCTAGAATGAATCCAAGCAAAATCAAGACTAGAATCCAAGTCGTGTTTAAGACCCAGCCCCATTTCGGCATCAAGAACCCGTGTCTGCCATTTCCCCAGTCCCATGATGAATCTGACCAAAAAAACAAGCCAAAAGAATTGACCTCGAGTCAAAGAAAAATCAGGAAAAACCAAATACCCTCCTGAAAATCCCTCAAATGAATCCAAAATAACAAAACCTAACCTCTGCCCAATTAGAGACTCAACCCCGATCTCTAATCAAAAATTTAAAAAACCTGTTGAACCCCAAAACTTGGAATTGGTTGAACAACCCGTTGAGGCATCATTTGTTGAAATTGCACTTGAGATTGAGTAGCACCTTGACGCATAACAGCACCATAAATAGGCGGAGTAGATTGGTGTTGAACAAAATTATTACGAGGTTGACCATTTTGGACCCCAAAATTTTGGGTCATGGAGAATGAAGGAATCATATTTTAAGGCAATAATGGAATGTGTGAAACGAACTGAAAATAATAAAATTAAAATATTTTTCTCAAATAAAGACCGTTAAATGACTTAAAAATCAATTTTAAAAAATTGATTGATTTTTCATAATGCCAGCAAACGTCCGAAAGGGGACACGCCCATTTAGGCGCGCGGCCATAACGGCGCAGAGCCATAACTAACTTGAAAATTTCTGGCCCTTATTAATTTTGGTACCAATTTCTTTAGCTCGATGAGAAGAATCTTTCAATACTAAATTTGGTAAGATTTGGATACTTGAAGCAAGTTATGGCCGCGCGCCTAAATGGGCTGTTAGCTCCGGGGAAAAACTTGTCTTAATTTGTTTAAGGACTTATCAAAAAAATTTTTAAAAAATTTCCTAAAAATTTTAATTCAAATAAAAACCACAAAATAATCAAGTGGATAAATTTAAAAAAAAACAAAATTAAGAAAAAATATTTATTAAAAAAAATATAGCAAAAATGTGTAATATATAAGCGCAGAAAAATTAAAAAGAATTGTTGATTGAATAATCAACGGTGTTTGTGTTGATAATATTTATTGAAACCTGTTTTTGCTTTAAAAAAATGTTTTTTACAAGGATAGAAAATTTAGTAAATGAGCGAAAAAAAAAGATTTTTGTTTAAGATAAAAATCCATGTTTTTAAGGTAAAAGTTGTAAAATTTAGACCACTTAAACGCGGCTTTGAAAAAAGAGAATTTTGTCAAAAGGGGAAAATTAAATTTAAGAGCCCCCGCCCCTTTGAATTCCCATTCCTTCATTCTTTCGTCCCAAAAAATACTTGAACCGGAGTTAGGCCGGGTGAGATTGCTTGGCGAACCTGACGCAGATTTTTAGACGCCCCTTGATTACTATTCTCTCAATTCTTCCCGTCTCCAAAAAAGACTTGGACCAGGGGTAGGCCGATTGAGATTACGGGTCAGAGATGGAATTTTGGAGAAAATAGGAGCCGAGAATTTCCGTGCCTATAACTCCTATCGCCTCAAAAATGCCCTGGACAAGGGTCGGGCCGATTCAAAGCATACGAGTTTTGCGGAAATTTCGATTAAGAAGCTCGCCTCTACCTTCTACTAATATTTATTTTATAAATAACCTCCGGAGGCCAAAAAAAGAGAGGTTGTAAGAAAATGAAGATTTAAATATAGTGTAAAATTGCAAGATTCCACAAAAAGATAAATTTTTCAAAATTGTATTTGGAAAAGAAAACTCTTCGATTGAATGCTCTTGTAGAGAAACAAAAATTTTAGTAATTGAAACGAAACTTTTATAGAAGAGAGAATGGACATCCAGAAAAATTTCAATAGTTGCATTCAAAGATTAGTCATCCTCAACTGGTGGATGTTCAGGACAAGTATTCTTCCTTTTAAACCATTCATCGATGCAACTAAAAAATATAAATAGTTATTTGTTTTTACGTTAGAAGTGCACCTTACTATAAAATACCCTCTTGAAAAATCGTACCTCATAAGAGATGAGATAACTATTTTTAAATTGAGGGATATTGCTTACAATTATGTGGAAGCTATAATATCGACACGGACATATAAACAAATTTCAAAGTCCGAACAGCTACTCTACTGGTTTAAGGACCCTACGGCCAATGAGTCGTGAACATCTATTTGTATGTTTCAGAACCAAAGTTGGTTCTGTTTTAGAACCAACGTAAAAGTTATTTTTGTCACAAAAATTCAGATATGTCGATGTCTCCCCCTGGCTACGGGCCAGTGTCTCCCCTACCATCCAAGTAGCCATCCCCAACAATATGCAAATAAATTAAAGAAGGGAGGTCCGACAGTCTAAGAGAACCGATCTTAAAGGTTCAGAACCTAGAACCTCGTTTGTTTCATGGCGTGGAAAGAAAATTTTCGGAAGGGCCTTATTATCGGAAGGGCTCCTTTAGAAAAACTTAGTTATCCTCAAAACTATATAATCAAAAAAAACCTCTCACATTTTGTGATAAATACATAGACAAGGCAATCGAGCAATATTATCTCCCTCAGACATATCCTCCAAACAAATGGAACATTCCCCTTTATCAGCGGTTAAAACATCATCTATTAAGAGAATTTTTAAAGAAAATAAAATTTAAAGAAAACCATTGTAAGAAAGCACTGGTCTAGTAAAACACATAACCAAATGCATCTCTACATCTTTTAAAGGCACAATTTTATGGCACACTGGACATTTTATATCACGACCTAAAATAAATAAAGTAGGAGGATTTTGAACTTTCTAAAGTTTAAAAATTGAATCTGGGTGATATTGAACTTGATAACAGCTTTTATTTTTCCCCAAATTAACAGTTAAAGCAGGGTTTGTTAATTTGTTAAAGAGCGGTTAATTTTTGCCGACGACGTCTCAAATTAAGAATAAGAGCATTTGAGGTAACACAAGCAAAAGTTAGCCGGTCGAGAGCCACCCTAATATTAATAAAAAAAGGATCCATTTCTGGAGTAAAATTCTATCCCCAAGCCTTAACACACTAGTGTACTCAACAAAGTTTTTTCTAAATTAATTGTCAAAGGCATTCTTATCAAGGATGGCCAGGATTGGGATTAGGTTTTGGCCGGATCGGGTTTTGGGCTGAAAAAGGTACGGGCGTTGGGTTTCGAATAACCCGTACATTCCTGATGATTTAAAAGAATTTGTGTAGTAAGGTATGAGAAATCAAAAAAATTTTATACCAATTAACTGCAAAAGTGGAAGAGATTGACGCAAACGGCCCAACGCTGCCTGTTGTTTCTGTGTTCCCATCACCCGCATTGAACTGCTAGAAGCAGAATTTGAAACAGAAAGGCTATCTTCCATTCCACGTAATAAAGCTTCGAGACGTCCACTAGACAATAATTCCCCTGCAGAAGAGGTTGAGTTACTAACCAAAGCACGACGAGACCTGAAAATTTTTTAAAGTTTAAGTGAGTATGAAATAGAAGTTCCCTTTTTCCTTCCCAAGTTTTTCCTCAAGGTCAGTTTTCCTCCCTTTCTCCTACCCAAAATAGAATAAAAACTAGAGGGGGAATTTGGAAGGGTAAGTCTGCCCAAACCTGGGAAAGAAAAAGGAGTCCAGCGGCCATTTATCCTAAATTGGGGGTCCTCATAGTACTGCGTGAGCTTTGTGTAACAAAAAAACCTTTGACTACCACCAAAGCGATTAGTTCTAGGGTTTCTGTTGTGGAAGAACCCGTTATTTAGTGTACTCCCTCCTTCACTACGTCGAACATTAGTACGTTGAGCAGAATTAGAAGACCCAGTTGTTGATGGTGAAACACCTAAAAAAGACAAAAATCACAACCATCAAATTATTTCAAAGCCAAGGGAAAAATTAAAAGCCAAGGAAGACAAAAATGTATGTAAGGCGAACATCCTTATAAGCAGCAGATGAGGCTTACAGCCTACTGGGGCTCACAGAACCACCGGCTCAAGATCAAGCATGTAGCCTGGATGAGTCTACATCAACTTTTCGAGTCTTACTGGGGCTTAAGAACCACATGCCAACGGCCTCGAAAAAAATTCACTCCCAGGATACTTGTTTGGCCAGGATCCGATCCGTGGTTGTGGACTTAACAAACATTACAGGCCCAAAGTCTTGAAGATCTCAAACCCTACTACGCCGACTAAAGCAAAAAGAACAAAAATATACAAAACCTGAGCTAAGGCCAAGATGGCTCATCAGAATAGAAGCAAAATTAAGATCGCCAGCCCCATCCTCTTCACTCCTATTATCTTCATCAGTTGAGGTTCTATTTGAAGGGGACGATGAGGAAGAAGACTAAAAATGAGTAAGATAAATCCCTTGCTTGGTCACAAACCGTATCATTCTGTTGGAACCTTGAGCGTTGATTGTTGCTTCTATGTCTTTGGTGCCTAGAAGCCAAACCGTTGGAAATATCGGAACTGGTACGTGGCCTGTGCTAAAAAACAAAAAATTTAAATTTGAAAAAATCGAAAAAAATTTATACAGCAACATCAGCGCCAGGTTGTTGAACTGACGACCTTTGTCCCATTTACAAATTAGTTGATGAATAGTGAGAGGCAAGTCCGGTTAGAAAAATAAATTTGGTAAAAATAATATTTCAGCTCCTGAGTTAAAAAAACGTTGATTTGACTTTAATCTAAAAAAAAAACAAAAAACACGTTAAATTGAAAGACACGTTAAATTTAGGTAACTATTGAATGGAGAAAGCTCCCTAAGTAAACCCCTCAAGTGAAAATACCCCTCATTATAAAATAAACATCATTATCCAAAAGTTGAACATTTTGAACCCCTGTAACCTATGTTTTCTTGATTAACTTGAACGCCAGTAACTAGGCTCGAAGATCTCTCTACTGACTAATCTTGGTGTCATTCGACTATCTCGACGAGCTCAATCGATCTGTAAAATGATTGACCATTTTGTACATCTCAAACAAAAAACCGGAATGGAGGAAGGATGAGATTAGATAAGTCCAGGATTTTTTGGTACTACTGCCGTCATCCAGCCAATTTCTTTCTTGATGTACAAAATGGTCAATCATTTCCCCAAGGGGGTATTTCATAACTACCACTGATTTATGAATTCTAGTTGGATCTTGACTAAAAATTAATCGTTCAAAGCTCAATTAATAATATGTAATTTTTATCACCCTATTAAAACCCTAACAAATAAACTTCCTTATCCAAATAAAACGGAAATGAACGCAATGAGGACTTTAAATGAAACAAAAAATAAAAAAAACAGTGAAGAGATAACTTGCCTCTTTGCTGTTATTAAAGGAAGAAAAATAGAGTAGTAATAGGGGCAGATGGGATGAAGATTTTAAAAAAAAGACGTGAGCGACTGGCTGTTTTGTGTGGAGAGAGAAGAGAGGTGCTAGGCAAAGCGGTCGAATATTGCACCAAAGCGACAATAAACAATCGATTAAAAAAATTTTTTTAAAAAAAGTGACAGAAAATATCTGTTGGCGCCGGTCAGCGGGAGGACATTTATGTCACACGGGGGAGAATAACAGGGTATAACAGGGAAGGAGGGGGTAGGGAGGGGGGGGGATAAAGACGCGTAATATCAACAATATTGCTTCCTTAGTTGGATTAGATTGATGGTTGTTTTTATCGTTTTTTAGCTTGAAAAGTTAGCTTTTCTAAAAATGGAATACATTAACGTTGGGTCAGTTAAACCGAGAAATATAGCAAGTTTACACCTTTTAATGACTTTTAAGAAAAAAACAAGAATGTTTACAGTTACTGGGAATTTTGCAAATATTATTTTATATGTGTGGAGTTCTAAATTAACAGAGAAAAAAATAAAATAGCTGATAAGGAAAGTTTATGGTAACATGAAGATAGGAACTTTCAATTATTTTTTTATTTTTCATAAAATAGAGGCAATAAAAATTTTTTCTTTTAAAACGAAAACACAGTTAGACCTCACTATGAGATAAGATATAAGACACCTATGAGATATTCTAGGGTATGAGATGAGAGGTGACGATGAGAGGAGACGAGATAAAGTTTCTTTCTTGATGTACAAAATGGTCAGTCATTTCCCCCAAGGGAGTATTTTATAATTAGTACTGATTTATGCATTTTAGTTGAATCCTGATTAATTATAGAGATGAAAACACAGTTGGACCTCACTATGAGATGAGATATGAGACACCTATGAGACACCTATGAGATACTTCAGGGTATGAGATGAGAGGGAGAGAGCATATCCCTGAGAGATATGAGATACCTATAAGATACCCCTGGGTATGAAAAAATGTCCCTTATTACGAGGGGTATGTTAATTAGAGGGTATTGTTCAGGCAACTTCTCCCTTCCAGCGTATCTTAAAATGAGGTACGCCTAATATAGGGGGTATCTTATAATGAGATTTAAGTGTCGTATGAGATTAAGTAGCTTCTCTCATGCAATAGCCAACCAAAATTAAAGAGAGCGTCTATTAAACAGAGGTGTATTTAGCATAGAGGGATATGTATTTATATCGAGGACTAAAATTCGGTTAATGAGAAGTATTCCCTTGGTTTTTAAACCACTTGTAGTGAACATGCTTAAAAATTATTTTCGTCAAAAATTAAAAATCGAGTACACAAATGTTAGTATATTTACCTTTGATTGATTATTTTTTAAATTTAAAAAAGTAATAAAAAATTTTTAAAGTAAAAAATCTTCATTTTATTACCCAAAAACAAGTAATAAATTTATAAAACTGATTTGTAATCTTGTAAAATTCTTTGTGTGATTGACTAAAAATGTAGAAAAGGCTTGCTTATATTCAAAATATTACCCTTCCATAAATAGAAAAATGGAGGGGGAATGTTGTAAAAATAAGAGAAAATGTGATTGCTTTGTGAGAAAATACCAAATACAACAACACAAATTTTCATGTGGAAAGGAGGGGAAAAATAAAAATATTTAAACAAAAATGTTGAAATGAAATTAAAAATTGATTTTTAAACAAAATTAAAAAACTTTGAATGTGGAGGGAATTTAATTATAGAAACTTTAGATTTTGTTTAATTTTGCATTTTAGATTTTTTGTCTTTACTAGAAAGACGCGGGCGTCTATTTTATGAAAAAGTAAAAATACCTACTTGGACTGGAATTATGTATAAGAATCGATCCCATATTAATTTTTACAAAATTAAAATTGTATTTGCATAGATGTCAGGGAGTAAGGTTGTCGAATAGTTAGAAATCTTCGGATATCCGGATTAGGCAACCTTATCAGGGAGGTGACGAAAGGTAATTTAAAAAGCGAAAGACGAGATTTGAAGCACTAAAAAAGACGAAAAATGGGCGAAAGACGAAACTGGCACACCCCAAAACTGGCATACCCTTGGTAAAGACGTGATACACCTCTTCGGTTTCTACACACAACCCATTATAAGGTACAATTTTTCAGCTCCAAGAGTATCTATAAAAGAGGATTTCCACTCTTCACAATTAGTCTACAATTTAACTTGTAAAATTTTCTGCAAAAGAATGAAAAAATTCAATAGTTAAAGGAAAAGGATAAAAAGCAGTGACAAAATGAGCCTTACGAGATAAATAAAGAGTGTGGAAAGATATAAATTACAAAGAGAACAAGGATTAAAATAAGCTAAAAAAGAATGAAGTTGGTAGTTAAACGTTCGTTGTGACAGCAAACCAAATATGTGGAGAGAGAGAAAAGTGAAGTCAATCACGCGAGAAATCCTTCAATTAAGCTAATAATCCTTGTCAATACTCGTATGCTTTAGTTATATAAATTTGAAAAGGTAATCAGATAATCAGAACAGAACTTTGGCTATCTTTTAAAAAGCTTTCTTCATTTTGCATAAGACCTATCAATAATAAATGTATTATAATTTAAAAATATTAAAATCTTAATTGAAAGCCTGACTGAGTAAAAATAAAGCAGGAATTTCAGGAGAATTGAAGTTTTGCTCAACAGTTACAATCTTCATAGACAAATATTGAGCAAACCATTTGTTAAATTTTTCGCCATCTTCCTTCACGAGTTCATTGATATCTTGGGTCAAAAAATGTTTTGTAATTATCGTTAAAAAATAATAGATTTTTCGGGAAATATGTCAACTTTGTTAGTTTTGTTCGGCAAGAGTGTATCCATGCCCCTCCCCCCGAAACCGACCCCCTGAATACGCCCTTGTTGTTTTGAAAAAAGCCCAATATTTTTATAAAGAAAAAAACCTTTTCCATGAGGTTATTAGTACGCAAATTGTTGCAAGTAAAAACAACTTCAATGTCACTATCATCACTATCATCAGGTGATCGCCTTCTCTTAACACTTCTCGGAGTTTTCTACATTTGATGACCCGTACGGGCTCCAAATGAGACGACCAGACAAGACGACCAGACAGATTTGAATTTGTAAAGAAAAAATATTGAAAAACTTACTCAACAATTTCATCCGGTGTGAGTATTCTTTAAAAAAAGAATAATTAAACAAAAAATATTAAAACCAAACCTAGCACTTTCACAAAAATATTGTCTGTATTTGGGTAATTAAACCACAATTCACTATTTCTTCAGGCAGTTTCTTCTTCACGCATTCCATTTCAATTGCTGCTCCTCAACTTTGGCTATTTCTTTGAAGTTCAATAACAGACTTTACGCAATCATACTTGAAATCTGGAAGCATTTGGAAGAGAATAAGATGTTGTGGAATTGTTGTATTTCGCATAAGACCTATCACAAATAAATGTACTATAATTTAGAAATATTAAAATCTTAATTGAAAACCTGATTGAGTAAAAAGAGTCATATCAGCATAATTAAAAGCAGCAATTTCAGAAGAATTCACGTCTTGCTCAACTTCTCGAGTTCTATGATTTCTTGGGTCTGAAAATGCTTTATGATTATCGGTCGAAAATAATAAATTTTTCGGGAAATATGTAAACATTGTTAGTTTTGTTCGGCAAGGGCGTATTCATCCCCCTCCCCCCGAAACCGACCCCCTAGATACGCCTTGTTGTTTGGAAAAAAGCCCAAATTTTTATAAAAAACGCATTCCATTTACAATTGCTGCTCCTCAACTTTGGCGAGCTTTCTGGCCGTCTAAAATTATTGACCCATTGAATTACTCCCTCGCCTGTGATCGTTTTCTCTTAGCACTTCTCGGAGTTTTCTACATTTGATGACCCGTACGGGCTCCAAATGAGACGACCAGACCTGTTTACTCCACCAAACATAGACATTCCTGAATGGAATGCTTGCTGAATTGGTCCCATAGAAGATGACGGAACGGGTGAAAGACCAACCAGTTTGACATGTAAGAGTTTTGGCTAGAAAAATAATTAAAACTTAAAAATTTAAACTTTTTAAATCCAACTAGTCTACTAGATTCCTTCAAATAATTCCCAACTTCCAAGCTAATGTCGACCAATGGTGTAGGATGTTTATTAAATTTAAAAACAAAATTGTATGGATCTTCAGGACCATCAAAATCGATTGACTTGTTTCCCAATGACTTGTTTCCTCGCACGTGATCGCCTTCTCTTAACACTGCCCAGAGTAGTAGAACAGGAGTATTCCCACGTCTCTTATTTGTAACTCGACGTAGTTTTAAAGAAGACTTAAATGGTACAGCCCAAGTAGGCGCGTGGCCATAACGGCGCAAAGTGATAACTTGCTTCAAGATTTCCGAATCTTAACAAATTTTTTCAAAAAATTTCTCTTAGAGAAAATACACATTTCTTTTTTCAATCTCTTTAACATTTAAAAATAGATTAGTAGGTATTAGTCTTCAAAAATAGAAAAAGAGAAGGGTAATTTGGTTCTGGTTAGTTTTCTGTTATTGTTGATCCTTTCCCTTCAATTATTCTCAAGAGGGCCAATAACTTGAGAGAATTTTTTTACTTTTTTTCTTCCAAAAAATCCTTCAAAGAGTCGATACAAAGTAAAAAATAATTTGAGGGAAAAAACAAAAAAACGGGAAGAGTTTGGGACCTTTGTGTAAACAATCATTTTTTGTATTGAAAGGGAGGACGTTGCGAGTTAACGTTTTTTTGCTGTGTTTGTGTAAAATATAAGTATATTTTACACACAAATACTTGCCTATATTATATAGTTTATTTAAAGATATATATAATCTTCTAGAAAAAAGTTTCGGTTCAGTTCCCTTTATGATTTTTAAAGTCCGCAAGTTTTGTCCGCAAGTAAATTTGAAATAATGGCACAGGAACCCAAAACTCCTTGGTCGAGATGGGATCTTCCTTATTCAGGTATTTTATTACGAATATATTTTAGTGAGTTATAGCCGTGTCGAAATGCTACAAACAAGACATCGCTAGACCTTTGGGATTGAAAAAATCAAACGTTATAATGGGGTGAATCTTAGCTAGAGGGTATCGCTTATTAGGAGCCTCCCACACCTAAGGGCTAACAAAATTCAAAAATGTGTCTTAAACTGAGGTGTTCTAGTATTATGCGCATCTTATAATAAGTTGACTTATGCTCTTATAATGAGCGTGTCTTATAGAGAGGTTTGGGGGTGACTTATAGAGAGGGGTTTGGAGGTGTCTTATAAGGGGGTATCTTATAATGAGGCTCAGCTGAAGGTTTTATAATGATGGTATTTTATAGGGAGGTTGGGGGTATCTTATAAAGAGGGTATCTTATAACGAGTTTATCTTATAGGGAAGTTCGGGGGTGTATTTTATAGCGAGTTAAAAAATGATAATTTCAGACCCAGCTCAACAAACAGACCATTTAACAGATAAGGAAAGAGAATTACAACTATTTGACCCATCCTATTCAAACTCGGCTTCAGGCCCTCCAAACGATGCAACATTCGAAACCATAAAAGACGCAACTTTAGTAACAAAAGAAATTAATGGTTAAAAATAAAGCTAAATTTTGAAAAATGTTTTTTGAAATTCAGAACATGATCCATCATTTTATAATTGCATTTATGGAATTCCAGACAGCGTACAACAGGTAGCATTCTTGAAAAATCTGAGTATTAAAATTAAAAGATAAGAGCAATTGAAGGATTTCTCAACGAATTACTACAGTTTAGGAATGCCAGGGTATCCGAAAGCTCGACCCGAACCTTCCCTTTTAATCCCTAAACGGGACTTTTTTCAACCCAAATCACGATCCGAAGAAAATTTTTAAACCCTACACAAAGCCCAACCTAACTCTTTTCCTAACCTGTGACATCCCTAAAGAGGAGTCTGCCGAAGGGCTTCTAACTAGCCTTTGCGATAGAGGGGTTTGAAGTAGACTAGTAGCCTCTTCCTTTATCACTTTTGTCTTAACTTCAATTTAACTTTTTTAAAGGTTATTCAAGAGTGTCATATCGATGTTGATTGTTGTGAAAAAACTTGTTGTGATTCTAATTGGTAGGAAAATTTTTGAAAAATACAAACAGACTCTTCACTATTAGCTACACCCAACACCTCTTTAAGAGCCGTTTTAAAATTTGGTTGGCCCGGGAGGGGATCTATCCAAGCAATATTCTCTACTTATAGTACCCCTCATAGTAAGGTATCCCTCTATTTAAGACACCCTTGAATATAAGGTACTCTCTAAGTCAAATCTCGTTATAAGCACCGATTTCTCAGTCCCGAGGGAGTATCTCGCGGGTTGCTTGTATTTTCCATTTCCAAAATTTTTTTAGAATTAATAATTTTATTTTAGGAGATCAAAATATACACTTGTTATTGGCCTCTTAGCTCTATTTTGTCTTCTCGTTTTAATTTCTCTAATAGTTTGGCTAATTGTTTGGCTAATAAATCGTGGAAAGGACAAAAAACAAAGGCAAGAAATTGAAGATGCAAATAATATTAATAATCAAAACCCTCCAAATCATTTAAATATTGACACGTTAGAAAGCAGAATTTATTAAAAATTTTAATTAAAAAATAATAATCTCAAGAAAAAATATTTTTCTTTGAATTTTTAAAAATTGAGGTGACCAATCTTGCAGAGATTTTCCCCTTATTTTCCCCTTAATGTAGGAAAAATCTGCAAATTAGAAACTTCAATTTCAAGAATTTTTTTTGCTCAACTTAACAAAATTAATATAGCCGGACCTTAATATAAGATACCCCCTCAAGCCTGAAAAATCGGACCTTAAATGGGCTGTATCTTAATTAGAGAGTGTACCTAAAATGCATTGTTTAGACAGCTTCCTACACCCAGGGTAAACCAAATTTTGGAGATTCTTAGTGGTGTACCTAGTATTGGGGGGGGATTATTTTATAGGTAGGTCCGCCTTCATAACTACCTAGTTCATTTTCAACATTTAATAATCAAAATGTGTTCAATAAATTATAAAATTAATTTTAAATCAATTTCTCTTTTTTTTTAATCTCCCTTTGAAATCTAATAAATTAAATCTGTCTAATCTTCAAAATATTGACCTAGAATATTTTTCGATTGATGAAACGCCTCTTTTTTAAAATTAAAAATGTTTCGATAAAATTAAAAATTATTGGTTCCTTTCCTTTTATGCTCGAGAAAATCCGCAAGTTTTATCCGCAAGTTGTACAGTCAAAACTCATTTTTAAACACCCCAGGATTGACTAGAATTTTTGATCACCCCAGGATTGGCTTCGATTTAAGATACGTTTTTTAATTTTGTGGGAAACTTGGCAAAAGGAGCTGTCTAAGCTATATTACCCTCTATTTAAGATACCTCTCATTATAAGAGACTGCTTTTCAACCTTAAAAAGTATCTTATAATGAGGTTCATCCTCTATTTAGGATACATCCAAGAGTGTATCGTATAATGAGATTTGTCCTCTATTTAAGCTACCTCTCATTATAGGAGACTATTTTTTCACCCCCATGAGTGTATCTAAAATTAATTATGAAGTATGACTTGTGGATAAAGCTTACAGATTTTGGGTCCAGTTTTTAAATTAAAAATTAATCTCAAAAAATGAATTCAAATCCTATTTTCTACAAACAATTGGGAATTTTATTATTGACTTTGCAGCAATCAAGGCATTAAAAAAATTAAAAAAATTTCTTAAAAAATTTTTGTAGCATGCCTTTAATGGTTAGAGCTTCAAGAGATAGAGATAATGCATTCATAACGACAGTGTATTTTAGCTTGGGCGTCTAAACTAAAACACAAAACTTAATTTTTAGGAATGTATTTTTTATGGATTTGATTAAATTATCTGCTTGTTCCATATTGCTTTGTTTTAAAGCAAAAAGTATTTTCAGGTAACAGAAAAATTTGTGGATAATTTTTGCGGATCTTTCATGTAAAATATTTCACTGTCGGAGCTGATTCCTAACTTCCTATTTAAGATACACCTCTGGGAAAAAATCCGCAAAAAATTTGCGGATATCCGCAAAAACTTGCGGATATCCGCAAACAACTTGCGGACTTCCCGCAGGATACTTCGGACTTCCGCAAAAATACTTGCGGACAACTTTTTTTCTTAAAAATGCAGATTTTTTAAAGATTCTTAAATGATTGTAAAAATGCAATATTTGGAGATCCAATTGAAACTGCCAAAGTTTTTTCATTAAAAAATAATTCAATAAAAATACGCCTCTTAAAGGTTTGTGCCCCCTCTTTAATATATAATCTACAAAATAATTTGTATTACGTTGCTTTATCCAATTTGGAATCCACGACATTTTGTGTTTGATTTTTAATTAATTAAATTAATTTAAAAAAATATTTTGAAGGTTATTTATCAATTGAAAATTTTAACAACAGCGATTATGTTGAGAATATTGCTTGGGAAACTAATTTCTAGAATACAATGGATTGCTCTTTTAATTCTTGTTAGTAAACCTCCATTATTAGACACACCCTTGTGAGATTAAAAATAGTCTCTTATAACGAGGGGTAGCTTAAATAAAGGTATCGCATCTGTATGTTGTAATATTTTTGCGGTTGTTATATACAACGGACAAAAAATAATATATATATGTTGTAATATACAACGGACAAAACCCCGTCCAGACAAAAAACAGTACCCCTAAAAACTCGTTATAAAGTATGATTCTGCCCAAGGGGTGTATTTAATAGTGAGGTCTGACTTGCATTTAAAAAAAGATTTAAAAAGGTATTAGGAGTTGCTATAGTCCAAAGTCAATATGAGCCTCCAGCAAGCCAATCCAGTAAAGAACAAAGCTTCTTTGTTGGAATGCTATCCGTTCTTACTATGTGTATTTCATCTGCATTTGCAGGTAAATTTAGTAGAAAAATTATGCTTAGAAAGTCCGCAAGTGCAATTGCCTTTTCCCCTTTTATAAAGACATGTCTTGCAGGCGAACCTCACTTTAGATACCTCTTTGGGATTGAGAGTTAGTCTCTTATAATGGGGCGTAGATTAGATAGGTAGTATTGCTAAAGTAGCTCCCTCACCCTGTATTGGGGGTATTTTTAGCAAGGTTGACTGGAAACTTGCAGACAAAACTTGCGGACTCTCGAAAATTTGCGGACAAAATTTGCGGACTTTTGGAAACTTGCGGATAAAACTTGCGGATTTTCGAAGCCTAAAGGAACATTAAAAACTAATTAAAAAAAGGTGTCTATCTGGAAATGGTATTAAAAGAAAGTTCTGTGAACATTTGGATGCAAAATATAAGGCTAGCAATTTTTGGTTTGTTTATTGGGGCAATTCTTATTTTAGTAAAAGATACGAGAAGAATTTCTGAAGGTTCTTAAAGCTAATTTATAAAAATTTATTTGTATTATAGAAGGGTTATTTGTTGGTTTTGATGTTTTGGTTTGGGTAATGACTGCAACAAATTCATTGGGAGGGCTTTTGATTGCGGGTAGTTTAAGTAGAAGAGATTGAAAATTTTTTTAATTTCCAGTTGTGATTAAATATGCGGATAATATATTGGTAAGCAATTGGGAATGATTACAGTCTGCCCTCTTTATAAGATACTCTCAATACTAGATACGTCCGAGATTAGATACGGTGTTGGATGGGCGAGCTTCTGAAGCAAAATAGCCTTGTTTAAGTAGACCTCGTTATAAGGCACGATTTTAGCCCTAGCAACCTCTTTGTAAGATACTCTCAATACTAGACTAGATACGGTGTTGGAGGGGCGAGCTTTTGAAGCAAAATAGCCCCTATTTAAGATAGACCCATATAAGGCACGTTTTAGCCACACTGACCTCTTTATAAGACACTCTCAATACTAGATACTCTTTCTAAATAAGACACGATTTTTTAAAATTTGATTAGCCACTGGATGGGGGAGATGCTTAGACGTTATACTCCAAATTGACACTCCACATAAGATACACCTCCATTTAAGATACGTTTTTAATCTGGTTAGCCAAAAGACGAGGATACCTCGAATGTAGGATAAACCTTTATAAGGTACATAGGCCACAGGGGGCATCTTATAAGATTTGACTCTAGTTGTTTTCAAAATATAAGGCCTCTGGTTTAGGACATGAATCCCATGTGTCTTACGAAAGCCCAGGGGTCCCTGAAAATGTATGGGATGCAAAAATAACACCTGCGTCCCTTTTGGGACCCAAACTAGGACACATTCCCATAGGATTCATGCCCTATACCAAAATCAATTTCAGAAAGCTTATGCTCAAGCAGCCGCAATTGTTGGAGCAGCTTTCGGTTCCTGGCTTTTATTCGATTTTTCGCCTAATAATTTATTTTTGTTTGGAACTTTAATGGTTGCAGTTTCTGTCTATTTATATAATGGATATCCCCAAGAGAGAAGAAATATGGAGGAAGAAAGTAATAAATTAAATTCTTTTTCCTTTCTAAATAATAGATTGGATAATGAAGTTGAGGATGATTTTAGTGAAAAAAGTGTTCATTTAATACTCTAAATTTATTTGTTCGACTTGTATGATGTATAAATATTTTTCAAAATTTTAAAAAAGTTTCAAAGGAATAATTAAGGAGGGATGAATAGGAGCACTTCGACAATTTGAAAAAATTTCCCCTTCTGACCATTTTGAAAAATATGCATTTAGTGTATTTTCTCCTGTAGTCATTTTAGCAATAAAAGAAGAGTGAAAAAGGAGAGTGAAATAGTAACGAAGTGAGAAAAAAAGTGAAGAAGAGTGAAATAGGCAGAGAAATGGAAATTAATCAAAGAAGGACTAAATAATTATTGTTCTATATTTATCGTTTGCATACCGTCCAAAAATTATAAATCTTCAAATGTAAGTGTTTAAATTTTTTCGTCAAATTTTGGGCGCCCCATAAAGTCCTCCTGCCTCGGCGGGAGGCAATCAAGTCCCCCTGCCTTCGTGCAGGGGGCAACTCAAGTCCCCCTGCCTTCGTGCAGGGGGCAACTCAAGTCCCCCTGCCTTCGTGCAGGGGGCAACTCAAGTCCCCCTGCCTTCGTGCAGGGGGCAACTCAAGTCCCCCTGCCTTCGTGCAGGGGGCAACTCAAGTCCCCCTGCCTTCGTGCAGGGGGCAACTCAAGTCCCCCTACCTTCGTGCAGGGGGCAACTCAAGTCCCCCTGCCTTCGTGCAGGGGGCAACTCAAGTCCCCCTGCCTTCGTGCAGGGGGCAACTCAAGTCCCCCTGCCTTCGTGCAGGGGGCAACTCAAGTCCCCCTGCCTTCGTGCAGGGGGCAACTCAAGTCCACCTGCCTTCGTGCAGGGGGCAACTCAAGTCCCCCTGCCTTCGTGCAGAGGGCAACTCAAGTCCCCCTGCCTTCGTGCAGGGGGCAACTCAAGTCCCCCTGCCTTCGTGCAGGGGGCAACCCAAGTCCCCCTGCCTTCGTGCAGGGGGCAACCCAAGTCCCCCTGCCTTCGTGCAGGGGGCAACCCAAGTCCCCCTGCCTTCGTGCAGGGGGCAACCCAAGTCCCCCTGCCTTCGTGCAGGGGGCAACCCAAGTCCCCCTGCCTTCGTGCAGGGGGCAACCCAAGTCCCCCTGCCTTCGTGCAGGGGGCACAAATTTTGGAAGTCCCCTGCCTTGTGCAGGGGGCACAAATTTTGGTGTGTCCATGTGCCGTTTTGTACATTGGACCTGCCCCTTGCTTCGGAGGGGGCTTTTAATTTAAAAAAATATTTATCAGGGTTAATTTTTGATCCTTGCTGTCTATACAAGGGGTAAAATGTTTCGGTTGTTTAATTTTAATAACGATTATTTTTCTTACCATAAGACTTTTTGGATTATTCGGCTTTCTATTCCCCATGTACTTTTGAAATTCACGTTATGGTCAACGAGGAAAAGGCAGAACGAATTAAACAACAGAAACATGTTAATTATCAACATCAATGATCGTTATAGTAGTTACAATCTAAACTCTTATCTCCTTGCTTCGGCAGGGAGAAACTGAAATCCCTCTGTTTACGCAGATGGCATTCAAGGCCCGGAGATCCATTTGGCGCCAAATCATTTAGTGCATTGCTATTAAAGTGCATGTCTATAGGGTACTTGCATGACGCCTCGGTGGTTTAAGGCTAATATCGGATTTTATTATGTGTTATAGCTACCAAAAAATATTTCTTATTGATCTAATTCAAAAAAATTTTTTTCTTTAAATTTATTATTAAATCATTTTTCCATTTTATATTCTCAATTGAGACAAAAGTTCTCTTTTTTCCTCTCAACTTTTTTGATGGCAATTGGAGAGGATAACAAAGAAGAGGCAGCCATTCACTCACATCGGGCTAGATGCCAGCCATCCCCTCCACCCTTTCCTTTCGTTTAATGTTAGCTCATTTAACATTAACGCCAAAACAAAGCGTTAATAAAGACGCTCTCCCCGATAACTTTATTATCGTCAGACTTGCCTTTCTTTTAAGCATTGGAGGAAGATGACACTTATTAAGTAGGGGCTAATAAATAGATGGATGAATGTCGGGGAGTTTTTCGAGGCTCTTAGGATAGTGCAAACAAGGAAGAAATAGGACGCTTCAATTAGCAAAAGGAAGGAGCTTTTTGTTCGGGAATTTTAGAGCATAAGTTGGCCCCTATACCTTCTTAGCTTGATCGATAATTAAGGAGGGATTTGGGGGGATGTTTAAAAAACACAAGTTATAGTATTTATGATAGATTTTCTGACAAGTTTTTAGTTTAACTAGATAAATGGCTGGAGGAGTGAAATCGATTTTAGAAATTTTTTAATAATCGGACCTCACCTAGGTGTACATTTTTTTAATTTGATTGACCACTTGGTGGGGATCTGCTTACATGAGGATATACTCACATTTGTGTAACCGCATATATTTAGTTTCGCATCATATTGTAGTTTTCTAAGCCCCAAGAGTGTACACCTTAGCAGAGGTGGGTTGGAATTCCAATTCTCGAAAAAATTTTGATTTCCGAGTTCCGACTTTTGAGCCAGTTCCGATTTCCGGCTCTTCCGATTTCCGACACCTCTGACTGTTCAGCATCTTATAATGAGATGCTGAATCCACCTCTGCACCTCAGGTGAGATTTTAATCAACGGTGTGCCAGTTTCGCCTTTTCTCTCTTCAGTTTCGTGTTTCGTCTTACGCCCTTCGTTATTTAAATTAACTTTCGCATTTTCACATTTTTTGTTTCGTTTTTAAAATTGACTTTCGCTTTATAACCGGCAAATCCCAGTCTGAATATACCAACACCCTCAGCTGTTCCCCCTCTGCAAGCGATCAATGAACAGTTAATTATCATGTGTTGTCTGAACCAAAAAATATTTTTATTGAAACATTTAATTAATTTAATCCAAGCTTATTTAATGATTTATTTAAAATATTTTTTTTTAATTTTATTATAAAATATTTTTAATATTTTTACCAAGTGAGGGGCCGTATAAGCGTGTGTCACCCCTATATTGTACATATTATTTACAAAAAATGAACAATATTTTCAATTACACATTTTTATTTTTATTTTTAATAACGATGAATGTAATTTTTATTTAAAATAAACAAGAAATGAATCAGCTTTTCATATATTTTTTAAAATTAATTGGACAATTTATTTATTTGTTAACAGCCTTTTAATTGAAAAATAAGTGTATTTTTATTTTTAATCGCGTCATTTTAAATTAATTAAAAAATTTGGCTAAATTAAAATGAAATATTCTGAAAATACAAACATTAATTGTATTAACCAGAGCTGGACATGGATACGGATAATATCCGGATACGGGCGTATATGGATGTTTTTTAAAAATCGGATAGTTACGGATATGATGCTCCAAATCCGCGGATATTGCGGATCTTTAACTCAGATCGATGAGCATTTTCAAATGACAAATAACTTTTATGGAGTCTGACTATATAAAAATTTTTTCGGAAAAGTTCGTACACATAATAGACACATAAATTGCATTTTGAAGATTTCAATGTCTTATTGAATTTCAATATCCACCAAAATAAATTCGAATCTTTAATGGCAGTTAGAGTGTCCTAATCTTTATTTCCATGTTTTTTTTTGTTTTTTATTTCCGAAAAAATCCTTTTAATTTCCAATTTCCACCATTTCCTAAGCCAGCCTTCTTCTCTGTCTGTTCCAAAATTGCAATTTAATTAATTTCTTTTTTCTAAAAAATGTGTTAGCAACAATCAACACCCTTCTCAATTAACTGTCCTTTTCCCCTCTTTAATCGGCATCTCCCTCTCTAAATGAAAAATTGTTTTGTGTTGTTTGGTGTCTCTTTTATTTTTCCCCACTTTTTATCACCCCCAAACAGGCAATGATTGAAGGCTTCGAAAAAATTTTTTTTATTTGTCTTCACTTTACGGCCATATGCCTTGCTATATTCAATATTTTATTTATTCCTTGGCCAAATCGAATATGTGTTGTTGAATAAAAAATGGAGAGAGAGAGAGGATGGAGGGTGATTTACGTAATACTCCTCTCTATTATTATAGAGAAGAAAAGTGTATTTATTAAAAACAAAAAAATTTTTTCGTTTAAAAAACATTTCTTTTTGATTATTCCAAAGATATGTTTTTAATTAATCTCTATTATCATAGACAGATGAACCTCATTTTAAGATAGGGGGAGCTTTTTAAAACAGCATCACTCGTGTGGGTTAGAAGAGCTACTCCACGACTGGGTTGGAGAGATACTCTCTTATACGTCACCTATTCATTATAAGATACCCCCAATACTAGCCATAACTCATTTTAAGATACAAAAGGTAGTACAAGAGCTCTCTAACCCAGTCGTGGAGTAGCTCGTCCAACCCCCACCCAGTGATGCTATCTTAAAAAGCTCCCCCTATCTTAAAATAAGTTTTATCTTTTTTAATGAGCTTCATAAGCAATACCTTTTTTTGGTAATCTTCTGCTTCATTGGTCCCTAGAAAAAATGTGGTAGAAATGCTTTTTCGATATTTTTGAAATCTGCCAGTAGGTAATCGAGTGTGCTGAGTCCGAATCTGAGCTTAGAATTTGCTTATTTCGAACCCCGGACCCGAATTCGACCAAGTCGAATTCGGGGTAAGAATTCGAAACTATTAGGCTATCGCTATTCTGACGCGCTCTGCAAGCTGAGTCGACTGATATCAAAATTATTGTGTTTTGTCAACCTTAGACTGAGTTATGATCAATTAAATACATGCTTGGTTAGACTTCCGTATATAAATCATCCACCATAACTTAGTCTAAAGATGTCGAAACGTAATAATTTTGATACAAATCGACTCAGCTCGAAGAGACGAATCCGATTAAACAAAAAATTTGAAATTTTGAATTTTTATCCCATATCCGACTTGGTCGAATTCGGGTTCAGGGTTCGAAATAAACAAATTCTAAGCTCGTATTCGGACTCAGCACACTTGATTACCTACTGGTAAACCTCAAAAATGCCGAACTAGCACTTTTTCCTCATTTTTTTCTAGGGACCAATGAAGCAGAAGATTACCCTTTTTTTAACACACACCTCGTTATAGGAGACAAATTTTCATCCCTAAAAAGTATCCAAAAATAAGGTTTGATTGTTTATAAATTTGAAAGACCCATTACTTTTGCATATTTATTTTTCCAAAGTTTTTTCCCTATGCATTGATCGCTTAAATATTCAACTTTTCATGTCCCGATTTTTAAACTTTATTTTATTTAAATTAGCTTCTAATTAATAAAAATAATTTTTAAAATACCCTAGTATGTTCTTCAATTAATTGGCTCTCAATAAATAAATTTTAAAAAATTAATTAAAACAACACTGCCAAAACAAACATCATTTAAGACAATAAATTATTTTTCCTCAATTATTGGAAGCATTTTTTCCCTTTTGTTTTATTCTGGCACTTGCCAAATATTTTTAAAACCCCCTTTAAATTCCCCATTTAAATTCCCCTTTTCTTCAAAAAAATATTTTAAAGCCTTAAATAAAGGCTCAAGTTTATTTAAGCAAAAAATGCGTTCTCATCTTCAATAAACAAATAAAAAGAAGTGCCATACAAAGAGGATTGCTTTTGCGCTAAAAAACAAAAAAATTTTTTTTGGCAAAAAATCCTTTGCCTCATCCTTCCTTGCCCTTTTTGCCTACTTTTCGAATTATTCAAGAGGACACACACTTTTTTAAATGATTATGACGACAACAGAACAACAACAAAATGCTGTTGGGGCATTGCTTGTTGACAGTGCCACACCTTCTGTGAGATTGACAAAATATTTTTTAAGGGAGGGAAAAATTAGGAATATTATAGGGTATTTTAGTTCATGCCCCTAAAAGTAGGGTTGCGCAAGGTCGAGGCCTCGCCGAGGCCGAGGTCGAGGTCCTCGCCCATTTTCCAATCTCGGTCTCGGTTCGACCGGTCCTCGGTCTCGGAGCCTCGGTCTCGGTCCTCGCCAAAAACCTCGCCGAGGAACGAGGCTAAATATACACCCCTAAGAATGGACTTTTTTGGAGGAAATAGAAGAATTTTTGTTTATTGCCCTTCCAAAAATCTCAAAATTTTCGCCTGCGGCGCAAAAAAGGATGAAATCTGACTTCCTGGCCTACCAAAATTCTAAAAATTTTCGCCTGCGGCGCAGAAAAAGGAACGAATCACGTTGGTTGATTCCCAAAATCCTTTCGCATGCTCATTGTTGTTCCTTATACATATACAAATTAAACGATATCTCCTGTACTTTCATTATCCACCAAATCGCTTTATGGCACAAAAAATAGTAATGAATTAAAATTAACCATCCAAATCCCCTAATATCTTCCTTTTACCGATATCCATTAATTCCCTCTAATCCAACTACATCCGCTATATACACTTTATCCTTACAAGTCCCACGATATCCTTCCATATATCTGATATACTCCTTGATCCCCAAATCCCCTTAATCCAATTAAGGCGTTCAACCCCCCTTATATCCTCCTTGGTTCCTTTTTGCTACCCCATTGATTCTTCGATATAAGTCTTAATCCGCTGTTTCAGATGATCAAATATTTTCAAAGTATTTGCTATTTGATCAAAGCTTAGAAAAAAAATTTGATCAAAGCTTAGAAATTATTTGGCTAAGGATATGAGTTGTCTGATCCATTGTATTGGGTTTTCTACTGGATCTGAATATGATGGAAATAATTAATTTGAAATTATTTAGCAAATATCTGATAAAATTTACCAAATTTAATTAAATTTTCAAAGGGTCAAAATTTTTTTAAAAACCTCGAAATCCTCGAACCTCGATCTCGGACCTCGCCTCAAATTTGACCCTCGACCTCGAACCTCGCTTTTTCAGTCTCGGTGATCCTCGGTCTCGGTTTTTTCGAAAAACCTCGACCTCGCGCAACCCTACCTAAAAGTCCGCAAATTTTTGTCCGCAAATTTTGTCCGTAATTTTTGTCCGTAAAATTTCTCCTCAAGTTTTTAGTCCGCAAAATTTATCCGCAAGTTTTTGACTAAAAATATGTCCGCAGATTTTGTCCGCAAGTCGTATCAAAAATTTTTCGCAAGCGGAATAAATTTGCGGACATCTAGGAGCAAAGGAAAACAAACAATTCCTTAATAAGTATGATTCAAATATACCTATCATTTAAAAAAAACCTCCTCAAAAAAGGTCTCAAAATCCAAAGAAACCAGCCCTGCCGCCCCTTCAATAAAATCTGGTGAATCAACAACATTAGAGGCAACAACAGCCAATCATTCCCCTATGCTTGCAGAAGAAGCAAATTCAACAACATCAGTTTTACCTCTAGTAGCCATAAATAACAAGAAAAATAGCCTGGAAAAAATCCCCCTATCCTCCCCTACATCAATGACAACAACACGTACAGCAGTTGAACCACCCAAAAAGAGCAGAAGAAGAAATTATAAACGTTTATTGTTGGGAATCTCTTTTTTAATTATTTTATTTTTTCTTATTGCCCTAATTGTTGCTTTGATTGTTTTGTTGTATAAGGAGAAGAGTGCTGTTTGTTTAACACCTATTTGTGTTCATACAGGTGAGTGCTCTTTTATCATTGACGGACCTCTATTTAAGATACGCCCAGTATAGGATACCTCTACTTAAGGCACATCTCGGTATAAGGCACACCTCTATTAAAGATACTCCCGATATAAGGCACCCTTCTATATAAGCCACACCTCATTATAAGGCACCCCCTATTAAAGGTACTCCCGGTACAAGGGACACCTCTCTATTTAAGATACGCCCTCGAAGGGCTGTCTAACTAATAACCCCTATTTAAGATACACCTCGATTATAAGATACTATCTTTATAGCCTTGAGAGCGTACGATATGTTGAGGTCCGACTATTCTATTATTAATTTTATTAAAATTTTTTAGCCGCAATAATTTTAAATTCCATGAATGCAACTGTTGATCCCTGTGATGATTTTTTTGAATATGCTTGTGGTAATTGGATTAAACAACATCCAATTCCAGGTAATTATAAACGACGATTGCGAACGGGACATTCGCGAACACCCACTAAGCTTCCTACAACCATACCTCTGTGTAAGGAACACTCAGTATTAGATACAATTCGGTTGGCTAGTGGGTAGGGGAGCTGCTTTAGCGACACCCCCAATTTAATATACACCTCATTATAAGGTGTAATTCTTCAGTTAATTTGAAAAATTTAAGATGACGCTCCTTCTGTTTCAAATTTTGAAAATCTTGGACAAGACTTGGAATTAGCATTAAAAGATTTATTGGAAGATGGACCTGACACACTTATCAATATGGAAGAAACAAATGAAGAAGCAGTCAAAAAAGCCAAATATTTTTACCAAATGTGCCTGAATGAAAGTAGGAATTTTAATCCGCAAAAGATTTGCGGACAAAATAAAAGTCCGCAAATAATTTGCGGACTTTCTACCTTTAGACGCATTCACAATTTAGGTGAAATAATGACCTCTTGGAGAAACGTGTTCGATCAAGTTTTGCATACTTTTGGTGGCTGGCCTTCTTTAGAATCTTCATCTCAACCTAATATTAGAATAAGAATTGAGCGACTTTATGGAATTATGGTGGATTTTTAGATCCAATTCTTAATGAATTTTATTTTTTTTGAGGTTTCAAAGTTTCGCGCAGATTCACTTTTTAAAGCAACAGTTCAACCAGACGACAAAAATTCTGACAAACATATTTTGCTGGTAAGGTTCTAGTGAAGTTCGACAATAATTTGATTAATTAGATAGACCAACCAGCACTTAATCTGTTTGCTCGTGACTTTTATATGCTTACTGAGACGGAAGTTGAACGGCTAGCTTACCGAACTCTGTAAGAATCGAATCTTTTATCAAAAAATCCGCAGAAATAAAAATGTCCGCAAAAAATTTGCGGACAAATCCGCAAATATTATGCGGACATCTTACCCCTAGCTACTTTAGTTTTTCAACTACTTTTCGTTTCTTTAAAGTATTCGTGATGTATTAGTGCTACTTGGAGCAGATCATCGGATAGCAGAAAGGGATTCTCTCGAAGTTCTTCAATTTGAAACCGAACTCGCAAATGTTTTAATAAAATGTTAATATTATTTGTATTTTTTAATTTTATTTTAAAGATAACAGTGTCTGAGGATCAAAGACATGATGTTTCTGAACTTTATACAAAATATACAATTGGAGAGATTAAAGAAAGGTGGAGTTAATTAATATTTTTTGGGAAAATCTGTGGGCATAAAAAATCCGCAAAAAAATTTGCGGACAAAAAAAAGTCCGCAAAAAATTTTGCGGACATAAAAAAGTCCGCAAAAGATTTGCGGACAAAAAAAAGTCCGCAAAAAATTTTGCGGCAAAAAAAAGTCCGCAAAAAATTTGCGGACATGAAAAAACAAAAATATTCTTAAAAAATTTTTTTTTCTAAAGATACCCAAATTTTGATTGGCTCTTATTTTTCAATACAATATTTGAGAATATTAACGAACAAAAGGGAAAAAATCCTATACAATTTGAACATGATGAACCGATAGTTATATATGGAGCTGAGTTTGTTGCGAGATTAGATAAATTATTACCAACATTCGAACCTAGGTGGACACCAAAATTAGGAAAAATTTTAAAATATGTTTCAGAGTTGTTCAAAATTACTTAACTTGGTGTTGGTTCTTTAAAGCAATGCTAAGAGATTTGCCTGATCCTTTTGCTTTAACTATGTTTAAATTCTACAGAACACTTAATTGTTAGAAGGCTTTTTTAAATTTATCTGGAAAAAGTCCGCAAGTTTTGTCCGCAAATATTTTATGAAAAGCCTCACTTATGTGATCCTAGTTGACAGTATAATACCAGCGATATGCCAAAACAGATTTTAAAAATAGCGAAAGACGAAATGCGAAACGGCATACGCTGGACTTTCATATACAGTCGGGCCTATATTGCCCTTAAGTATTGCCCTTAGGGCTGAACCATATCATATACTATAAGGGGTACTATGAATATTGAGTATAGCCTAGGGGGCCAACAGAATTGTTAATGAAATTTAAAAGAACGTACAGTAAGTGAGAGTGTAATCATACTAATTAGATGGTGTACCCACGTAAGTGAGGTCCGGCCTTGAAAAAATACGACTTGCGGGTAGAATTTGCGGACTTAGCTGAATTCAGAAAATTTCAAAAAAAATTTTCCCTCAAATTTCTAAAGTAATGATGGTACAAAAACTAAGATGGCATGGATGTGTTACTCGAGTTAATAGTCTAATGCCTATGGCAACATCAAGTATTTATGTAAAACATCATTTTGATAATGAAGCAAAAGCACAAGTTGAAGAAATGATTGCTTTGGTGTGTTTTATTTTTTACTGTTGGACCTAGTTTTTGGATACCCAAAAATTACACGACAGTTTAAGATACCTCTTTTTTAAAAGTTGGGTTGTTGTAGTAAGAGGCCCTCCATTAAATGTAATACCACTTATGATAAGGTATCGTTTCATTTCAGGCCCGTAACCACTGCGTGGAGGGGGAAGATCCTGGTTACAGGCCTGCTCTATTTAATCAACACCCGTTCCCTCATTATAAGGAGTATTTCTGTATCAAAGGACCTAAAAATGAGGCTTGAGTGTAGAAACTGGACTGGGTGGGTCGGATGAGAATCGTGCGAGATATCTTATAAAAGTTCGATCTCAATCAGGCGTTTATTTTGTCCACGAAACGAAATTTTCGCCCAGGTTTGATTTCAATAACCGAGATATTTGTTCGAGAGTCCGTCTCAAACCGGTCTTTACTTAATTGTATCAAACAATTTTTTATTTTCAAAGATAATGGAAGCATTTGTTGAGTTATTGGACGAGGAAGAATGGCTAACTGGAGAAACTAAAGCCTATGCAAAACAAAAGATAAAAACAATGCATCAAAAAATAGGCTACCCTGACTATTTGGAGAACAACACGGCGGTTAATAAGGAATATGAACGGTGTTTTTTAATTTCTAAAAATTAAAAATAATTTTTAATTAATTAAAGTTATATCGTATATGAATCAGATTATTACAAAACAAAATTCCAATTTTACGAAATGTATCAAAAAGATATTTTGGAAAAAATTAGAATGCCTGTTGACAGAAATAGGTAAATTTTAGTAGAGTGTGTAGCTGAGTACCAGCCAGCTTTGATCGACCATAACTTCCTCCAGCTTTAGTATAATCGAATGAATAACATACCATTCGAAAGCTCTTGAAGAGAGGAACATTTATTCCAACAGGATAGATTGTGTACGATCATTCCTTAAAAAGTTATGACTTGATAAGTGTAAGAAATCGCTGTTTTTCGCATTTGACGGGTTCTAACTTTTTAATTAGTGATCAGACCGGATCAGTCCAGTTAGAAAAAATATTCCCCTCATTAAGAGCTTTCGATTGATATAAGATCCATTCAAATCCGATCGGAGACAAAAAAGTTGTGGTCGATCAAATATGGGTGGTTCTTCACTACAAATAAGTCTTTAAATAAAAAATTTTTTTTCAATTTTAAAAAAGATGGGTAGCCGGTGCAGCTTTAGTTAATGCTTTCTATTCACCAAATACAAACGAAATCAGTAAAAAATATTAAAAATTTAAAAAATCAAAAAAAATTTTATAGTCTTCCCAGCGGGCATTTTACAGCCAGTCTTTTACAGTAAACATTTCCCCCGTTCAATGAATTTTGGGGGAATTGGTGTAGTTATTGGGCATGAAATAACACACGGTAATTTAAAATTAAATTATAATATTATAAACATTTATTTTGTAGGATTTGATGATAGAGGAAGGCTTTATGACCAATTTGGTAATATAAGGCAGTGGTGGTCAGTTAATTGAAATTTTAAAGGGATTAAAAGCCTAAATTGGGTCATTAGATCACGTTATCTTAGGAAATCCAATTGTCAGCGTTGTCCAATTGTTCTAACGAACAAATGTTCTCACTGTCAATATGTCTTATAGTCCAATTTTTTGTCCGATTGTCCTACTTTCGTTACTGTCCAATTGTCCTTGCCAGCCAAATGTCCTTTTGTCCAATTGTCTTCATGGCAAAATGTCCTACTTTCCAATTGTCCCTACCGTCTATTTGTTCCCAATGGCAAATTGACCTAGAGTCCAATTGTCATGACTGTCCATTTGTCTTACTTTCAATTGTCCTTAGTGTCCAATTGTCCTCTCCAATTCCTTACTGTCCAATTGTCATACTATCCTTGCAGTATTAAACTAAAAATTAATTTTTAGGGATAATGCTACAATTGTTAAATTTGAAGAAAAGGCAAAATGTATTGAAGATCA
This sequence comes from Meloidogyne enterolobii, assembly GCA_963681835.1. Taxonomy (NCBI): domain Eukaryota; kingdom Metazoa; phylum Nematoda; class Chromadorea; order Rhabditida; family Meloidogynidae; genus Meloidogyne; species Meloidogyne enterolobii. The sequence goes on along the minus strand of CAVMJV010000039.1, from coordinate 1,947,892 downwards.
GGCATAACCAAATTAAAAAATAATTAAATTTCCCCATAAATTTTCAAGTATTCAAATTATGTTCTCGATCAAATTTCAATGAAAATAAATGGGCGCAGTACAAAAGGAGAGAATATAGCAGACAATGGGGGGCTTAAACAGGCATACCGTGCTTATAAAAAATATGAACGATACCGATCTCTTCCCCAACAATTGCCAGGAGTTAATTTAACACATGACCAATTATTCTTTCTCAATTATGCCCAAGTAATTTAAATTTTGGAACTTTAGTGGAATTAAATAATTTAAAGATTTGGTGTGGTATAATGAATGATAAGGAGGCGGTTAGAAAATTGAGGACTTCTGAACATTCGCCTGGTCCGATAAGGTAGAAAATGTTTTTTTTGATTGTCCGACATTTGCGGACATGGCGAACTTTACATAAGATACTCCAAAGATACTCCTAGATACTCCAAAGATAGTCCTAAGCCTCTATAAAATATACCCTCTCACTATAGAGACCCCTGCTACCTCCAAACTTCATTATAAGATCCCTCGGTATTTGTGACTTAGAGGGGGGGGGGGAACTACACAAGACTATATACCCTCAAAACTAGATACACTTCATTTTAAGATAGGTATGTTTTTTTAAAGTTTATGTGGTTAATGGGTAAAAAAATTGCTGTAGGCACCTCTATTTATGATACACTCATTATAGGAGACAATTTTTTCAGAAACTATGTGGTATCTTATAGTAAAGTCTCTCCAGTGAAGTTTCAAAGCTTATAGGGAAGTCCTAATATGTATAAGCTAAGAAAAAAGTTCAGTAAGTGTCCGCAAATGTCAGTCCTCAAATGTCGCCTTGCCCTTTTGTCAATTTAAAATTTTGTTTTTAGAGTAAAAGGTCCTCTTTCAAATTCTGTTGATTTTGCTGCTGCTTATAATTGCCCTGAAGTATTTTTTAATTTTATAAAAATATTAAAAAAAATATTTTTAAAGGGAAGTCCAATGAATCCAATTCAGAAATGTAAAGTTTGGTAAATGGAAAAAAGTGGAATTTCCCTTTATGTACTTAATATTCAATGAAAATACATTTTTTTCGTTTATACGACATTTGCGTCCCTATTTTTATTTTAATACGATTAAGCAAAGAAAATTTTTTGCCTACAGCTAATGGGACCCTTCACCCTCTTTCAAGCGGCGTTTGCCCCTTCTTACCTCTTTGTCTCATATTCGCCGCAAAGTGTCACCCTTATAATTGACACAAATGTCGCTCCCTGTTTAATTTAGTATGCAATGTTTAAATCAGATCCCAAAATTTTTTAAAATTTTATATATTTTCTCGCCATTTCTAATACCAACTTTTATTACTACATTAATTGTTCCCTTTTTTAGAACATATTATTTTGTTACCAATAAATTAATTTCAAATAAATATTTTTTTTAAATTTTTACATGTACATATTTGATTTTTTAATCAGAAAAATAAATTTTTTACACGACATTTGAGTATCCGACATTTAAGCACACGACGATTGAATTCCCGACATTTGTGTACTTGACATTTGAGTGTCTCACAGACGGGTACCTGACATTAGAGTACACAACATTTACTTCCGGATATTTGAGTACACGACCTTTGAGTATTCGACCTTTGAACACACCACGTTTGCGGCTACATCTGGAAGTCTTTTTTGTTATTGATACGGCAAAAAATGAATTAACAAAAAATAGGAAACAGTAAAAGTTAAAATTTTTGCATGTTTTATCGAGCGTAAGAGATTATCGAATTTTGACCTAAAAATTTTTTAATAATAAATTTATTTTGTAATTCTCTCTTGTTTCTTCTAAATTCCTTCCGAATCGTTTTAAACATTTGCTGACCTAAATATTTTTCTAAAAACCAATTAAATATTGAGAGAATATAGCGCTAAAATTGAATAATTGAATGGTTCATTTATTGTTGCTAATGAAATAATTTAATTAATATTTTTTATTTGATAAAAATTCAGTCTGACTAAATATGAGATACCCCTTTAGGTCTTAAATAGAGGGGTACACTCCAGCATATTTTTCAAAAATTTAAAGCACGCCAATCGCCAAACGCCATGATGCACATCCCTGCTAATGAAGTTATAGCTCGGCGTTATGCTGGACTGATCCCAAATAGAAGATGATTAGGCAGCTTCCCACACCCAGGGGCTTGTCTCTTAAATAGAGGCTTATCTTATTTTGGTTATCTTATAGTGGGATATAACTCATTTTAGTGTACGATTTTTTCAGCCCTTAGGGCTTACTCTATAACGAGATTCAACTGTACTTTAAAATTATTTTCTATTAAAATAGCAAAAATAATAACAATATCCTCATCCAAAATCCTCTTCTCTCAAAATAAATCTACTCAAAATCTCCCCATTTATTCCCATTTTTGTTTGTGTAAAAGATATGCTTCGTTTCATTTTTAATAATTTTTAGAGAACAATTTTTACCAAATTTATCCTTTCAAAATGAAGCAAAATAATATTTTATTAATCCTTTTTTTATTTTATTTTACTTCAATTTATGCTTTAAAGAATGCTGTTAGGGGGAAAAAGTGTGCACAGAATCAGGCAATTTTTCCTAGAAAGTTAAAGGAAAACCTCTTTATAAGAGACTCTCAATATCAGCTACACTCTCTATTTAAGAGACGCTCTTTAATCATGGTTGTCCATTGTATAGGGAGTTTTCTAAGGGATACCCTCTATTTAATGGATACCCTCTATATAAAAGACACCTCATTATAAGAGACCATTTTTCAATTTCCCGAGGGGGTATCCTATGAGGGGTCTGACTAATTTGATTAACAAATATTGAGTTTAATTGTTTAGGTAGTGAACAAATTAACAGTTTATGAAGACGGTGCCATCGAAGCTGAATGTGGACCCTTACCATGTGGTTCTACTGGGGCATGTTCAGATGATTTAAGCTCGTGTAAAGCAGCATCGGATATTTTTTCTGGAATGAAATGGGCTCGTAATGGTCAAAGGCAATTAATTAACCTAACTTTTAGAAATAAAGTGAAAGTCCGCAAAAAAGTTGCGGACAATTTTTGCGGACAATTTTTGCGGACAAAAAAATTTTTTTGCGGATACCTTAATATTTACAAACCCCGATTTAGCCTCTTACTTCGTTGCTGTTCTTTACAAGCAGGCAATAAAGTATATATTGGAACAGATTTGGTAACTCTTGGATCATACTATACTGGTAGGGTCTTTGGTTTTGCTGATAAAAACCCGCATTTCAGGAGGTATTGTCCCCGAAAAGGATATGATGGGAGCGACAGGAATTGAATACGATTTTGTTGCGAATGCCAGAACAGAACAGTTAGAAAATTAATTTTAATTTGGAAAAAATTTTTTCCAGAGGAGGGGTTAGAGTTTGGGTTTATAGAATTGTTTGCCAATCAGAACGTCAACAATCACAACAACAACCATCAATTCCCCACCCTTCAATGACTCAGCAGAAAATAGAAGATCAAATGTCTAATGACGAACAACCGTAAAATTTTTTAAATGATTGTAAGGATGATTCACCTAGCAGCATTTAAAACGCTTAGGCGGGGGATAAACGATCTAAAAAGGAAAAAGAGAAAGCATTAGTCGATGCCCCGGTAGCTCAACGGTAGAGCTCCTGCATATAGTGAGCGAAAGCCTAGCAACAACTAGCAGGTGGTCGCAGGTTCGAATCCTGCCCGGTGGCTAAACTTTTGCAAACTCTTTCTTGATAATCTAAGACTGAGGGGAAGTAGAAAGATCTGCAAAAGCCTCTCAAATGTTGAATAGATCCCAATTGACCCCAATATCCGTCCCTGGTCTTTTTAAAGCCGCAGATAACAAAGGGGTTTTCAATAGGAAATATTAGAGGTTAGGTGACTAGGATTCGAACCGAAATTTTCTGGATACTGAGAACCTCCCTTTTGATCCTGATATTCATTGCTGGTTATCAAAAATGGCATTAAAGAGTACGTACCCTATCAAAGACTAACTTTAACTAAAATTTAAAGCATTTCCGAGAGTCAAGACCAAACCAGACTGCAAAAAGACGCTTCAATCGAAAACAAAGAGGAGGAAGAGGAGGTCCCAAATCCTCTTCAATATCGGTAATTTCGTGAAAAATTTTTTTAATTTTATTTCCCTAAAATTAGCCCACGAAGAAATCATCAACAACAAACTTCTGTAAATTCGCCTGCTAATCGAGTGATTTAAATAATAGAAAAAAATTGATTCCCAAAATCTTTTTTTAAAAATAAATTTAAATAAATTAAAAGATAAATAAATTGTTTGGTGATTTTGATAATAAAGCATTTACAGTGACAACCAGTGCTGGGTATTGTGCATTTTGTGATTCTGGCTCCGGGAATACTAAATTCTAGCTAGCCGTTCAGGAGCTAGAGCCATACCCAGCATTGGTGTCACCCCCGAATATCAAAAATAGAGACCGGACCGGAAGGACGTAAACAAAAGATGCTCGTCTCATATTGAGAGACTGCAAGTACCATCGAAAAGGAACAATATCCAAGAATTTTAGTTCGAGAGTTCGACTGGTCCGGCCGCTAACCAAAGCCCTTATACAGTCTGACCTCACTTTTATGTCACCTTATGGTCCTAAAATAACTGTCATTTGAGTGAGGTCCAACTGTATATCGCTTTTATGCCGTATTTACTCGAATAATTACGCACTCTCAGATACCCCTTCCTATTAAGTACCTACTTCAGCGAGATATTCAAAGAATAATTCTTGGGGAGAGACACCCCAGAGAGACCCCGGGGCGCCCAGAGAGACCCCTCTTGGGGAGAGAGACGCCCCAGAGAGACACCAGGAGAGACACCCACGAATTATTTGAGCAAATACAGTATGTACGGTAATTCTTTTGAGAAAAAAATATAATAAACTTGCGGATTTTGGGGAATATAAACATAAAAAACCAAGAGAGACACCCTCTAATATCGAAACCCCTATAAAATGTCAGACCTCACTTGTACGTCATCTTTCAGCCCGAAAGCTGTTGTTTAAATAAGGTTTTCGTGCAAGGTCCGACTTGATATCAGGGATGTCACGGGTTACCCAAAACTCGAAATTTCATTCGACAAGAAGCCCGTCCCGACATTTACCTCAACTCGTGACATCCCTGATATACATATATCGAACCCAGTATCAGGAATCTAGCCGATATAAAAAATAAATCCCCGATTTGAGGTACTAGGGATTCCGGCCTAAAAATCATTTATTTCTGGGATTGGGTCGGCTAGATCCCTGTCAGCTAGTCATGTATACTCTCACTACTTTCAGATCCCTCAGTTCCCTTTCGGTTTTCGTGGTTTTCGTTCTTTTTTCACTCTTTTAGCATCAGGAATATCCAAATCAGGAGATTTTGAAGCCGAGCCACTTTCAAGGTGTTTTGGGGATAATTTTGGTTTTGTTATCGTCTAAAGGCTTATATTTAAAAAAATTTTCTTCAGACTTTATACCTTTAATAAATTTACAAATGCAGCATTGAATGGCCCTTTAGAATTAAATCCAACTAAGCTACAAAAAGCTTTGACAATTCCATTTGCGTCATTTTCAAAATTAATATAATACAAATTAATTTTTTCAACAAATAGAGCCTCGTCACATTTTATAATTAACTTTAAAAAATTTTTTTAATTTCAAAAATATTTGGCTCTTGTCCAGTTTATACGTCCAATCGCATATTTTAAGTACTTGTCTCTGCACTATATTACCAAAAAATCTAGGGGATGCAAAATCTAGAGGATGCAAAATATATTATCTCCCCTACAAACATGAGTAATCTCTTCTCTATAAAAAATCTCTCCATCCTTAATTGGCAAAGCCCATTCTGGATATGTACAACTGAGCATTATTGGAGGTATATGCTCATTTCTAGGGGAATTTACTCACCTAGAGTTATGATTAGTGTTCGGCAAATGGATTTTTTCAATACCAATACCAGTACTACCGAAAAGTACCGAATACTAGTTATGATACACACGCACCATAGGTTGTACTTAAAAAATGTGATTGGACGTATAAAGGTTGATTGGACGGCTAAACTGGACAAGTTCCAAATATTTTTATTTCGAATTATTTAAGCTAACCGGAAACACATATTCATTAAATGAATATTGCAAATGCAAAACATATTCATCTCCCCTACAAACATGAGTAATCTCTTCTTTATAAAAAATCTCTCCATCCATAATTGGCAAAGTCCATTCTGGATATGTACAGCTAAGCATTATTGGAAGTATATGCTCCATTTTTTCAAATTTAAAGGAAAAATAGCGTTGAGGACAGTCAAATTGTAATGGATTGTAGAGAACAACTTTTAAATCTTTGGGTTTTTTCAAATTTATTTTTACAATATTTGTAACAAGATCCAATTCAAAAAAAGTTTTCAACTAAAAAGAAATTGTAGAAATAAAAGACATAAGTAGGTAGATTTTACGGTATGCCAATTGAAAGGGCTTATCGAGCTGAGTCGAATGAAATGAAAATTTTAATTGAGACGGAACTATGGGCCGAGATGCATGGCTCAAAATGGTCAAAAACCATAGGGTGTAGTAAGCTCATTTTGAACGGAGTCTGTTTAGAGTACCGTTATTATCCCCGATTTGACACAAGGGATTTAATAAGCATAAAAGACAATATAAATTTGAAGACAATGACATACTTTGGCAGGATAATGAATAGAAAATAAAATGTGGGGAGATACCCCTTTTAGGCGGATTCAAGGCTGTGCCATTTTGGCCTTTGACCAAAGTAGGTCCTTCGACTTATCAGTTCTGTTTTATGTAAATTTCCGTAAATAGACTTTTAAATAAAGGTAGCAAACCGACCCCGAGAGGTTGGGAGTGTCGGAGATCGGGGTTTGTCTATGAGTTCGGGTCTATGTAGAATCTTCGGAGTTTGGGTCAGAGTTTTTGCCAAAAAATCGTCGAGGCAAAGAGGTCCGGCTGCCACCCTACTTTTAATAATAACCTCGAAGTTGCTCGTAGAATTGATAATATTTTTAGAAACATAAATTGAAAATTTATTATTTTTCTTATATTTGTATAATCCTGTATCTGGTTCAACATAAACTTCCATAGATTCAGCCAATTCGTTAGGCAATACAAAAGTTATGGTATCGTATTTTTGCGTAATCTCTGTCCCAATTAGTCGCCCTCCTGGTAGAACAGTATTATGTTTGTCCAATTTTAAATGATAAAGCATGACTCTATATCTTTGATCCTTGACAAGCTCCTCTAATTTGACACCATTTCTGATTAATTCCTCAGGAATAATTCCAGACTCGATTTTTATGTTTATATATAAGCTATGTATAGCTTAAATTAAAAAACAAAAATTAAATTAATATTTTTTAAATTGTCGGAACTTGAAGGTAAATACTTGACTGGAAAAATCGTTTCTTATAATTGGGAGGGGGGGGGTTGCTTTAATTTGAAGTGCCGCAGAACCTTGGGGTTTTGCACAAGCGTCTCGCTACTCCAATAGGTTTACTTTATTTGGACTAAGTAATTTTTTATTATTGGACAAGGATTTTTTTACTAAATCCTCACAAATCCCCGCGCCTGTTTTAGAGCCAAATTTTCCATTTTTTCACTTAGAGTCCAAAGTTCTGAAAGACCTTGAAGCTTAATTTTCCAGAGCCCAAATTTCCGGGGCTCTTTTTTAGTATAGGGTGTATTCTATAATGATGTACCGTATTTTTTCTAATAGAGCGGTCCACTATAGAGCGGCCGTCTCCACTATAGAGCGGCCGGCCGCTCGATTAGAGAAGATACGGTATTCAAAATCGAGGTCTGACTGTATTTCTTTAGCTTACTTGGCAACAATTCATTTATTTGTTTATTCTCCTCCTCATTTACCATCATTATACCTTTTCCTTTATGATCTACATGCTTCTGTTTACTAGATTCCCCTGTAGATTTAACAAGGGACGAGAATTTCAAAATAATAATTAAAATTAAAATAATTTTCCTCATAATAAATCCAGAAATTTTTTTTTAATTTTTAGAGCGTCAAAAAATTTTTTAATGTAAAACTATAAAAATTTTTGTTAGATTTTAGCGATTTAAAAAATTAAATAAAAAGAATAAATTGAAATGGATGTAGGGGAAGATAGATGGAGGAGAGGAGCTCGTTATGGGGAGGAGGGGAAAGAGAGAGAAGGAGAAGGTTGTGAAGGATGGGATGAGGGGATGAGGGGATGGAGGGGGATTGGATTCAATGGTGGTGGGCATGTAAGTGAGGAGAGGAGGGGAAAATTGCTTAAAAATGTATTGGCCACGTGAAATTTTTTTATCAAAATACGACATCGATTCCTCGACAACTCTGCTAACCGAAAAAGTTAATCCTCAACGGTGTTTGGAGATGGGGAACCTTGATAGGGTAAGTGCATTCAAGTTTTCATGAAAACAAACAATTTCTGGCATCTCTCCTGTATTCTTAGTCTAAATAATCGGAGCAATTTGATCAGCAAAGTTGGCTAGTAGAGAAGAAAAAAACATCTAGGGTGAAGTCACATCCATATTAGGGCTCGCCAAGCTGTTCCGTTTCGGGTTAATTTACCTTGCCTTTAACAAGTGGCAAGAATTTTAACAAAATAATTAAAATAATTCTCCACATAAAAGTAAATTTATAAGGGTTTTTAATGTTAAGGCGGCACAAAACAAAAAATAATTTTACAAGTGCAAGTCTATAAAATTTGGTTTAAAGTTTTAGAGAAAAATAAAAAAAATAAAATACATTAAGAAAGAGTCCCCCCTCCATATTAGAGAGTCTCTACCATCTCCCCTCTTTATTCCCTTATAAATTAAGGGGATATAGAGGGAGATGGCAAGGAGGGAGGTGAAAAAGATGGGGAAGAGCGAAGAAGGGAGGGAAGGCGAGAGGGAAGATTACGAAATTAAAATTATTGACTGACACGTAAATTATCAGTGTGGGGAAAGCTCTGTCTTGCCAAACTTTGAACGGCGAAGCTTGATACAAACAAAACACTGTCTGCGCAGAAATCTGTGCTACATTTTAGTTCTAATAATTTAATGAGATTAAGAAGGACTTTGGGGGAATATCAGAGGATTTGGAGATATCGGAGGACTCTTAACCCCTCCAAAGCTACCATATCCCCCTTAATCCTTCTTGATACCTCGATAGCACCCACAGATCCCTCGATATCCCCTTTAATCCCTCTAATTCCTCCGATATCCCTCTTAATCCCCTTGATCCGTCTTATCATTGATCCTTCCTTCCTAACCTATCCTCGACCCTTGTCCGGACAATGCGTCAGTGGAACCTCGAAGAAATCATCAACAACATCTGTAAATTTGTCTAATCGTGTGATTTAAATTAAAAGTATAAAATAGATTCACATTTAAATTTTCTTTTTTTAAATCAACTTTAAATAAAATAAAAAATTTTAATCAAAAGCATAAAGGGGGTTAGTTCTTTCGGTTATGTTGCCCGAGTCCGCATGTTTTTTCTACAAGTCTGGAACTGGGTCCAAAGCTTTTGCCTTTTGTTGCCCCAAATTTCAAAAGTTTTACTGCAAAAAGGTGATTTAGAGATTTAGACAAATTTCAAATTCGCCGGCAGATTTAAAACAATTTTTTCTTAAATAAAAATAGTCCTTTAGGGAAAATAAGGTTACCTAATAAATTGCAGAACTTGCAGAGTTTGGGCAACATAACCGAAAAAAGAACCAGGGCGTCCAACCCCATCAAAATGAAAAAAGACATAAAAAACTGAAAAACAAAAAACCCCTAAAAACAAAACAAAAAACCCCTAAAACTCCGTCAAAAAATAAAAAACCCAAAAACCCATCAAAAACCCCAACAAAAAACCCACACCAAAAACTAAACCCCCCCCCCTCCCAAAAAAAAAATCCGATCCAAAGAACCATCGAAACCCTATACAGAGGCATCTCTCTTTTAAAGAGATCCCCCAATCGCCCCCAACTACCAATACTTTCAGTTCCCTCCCTATGGCTTTCATTCTTCTTTAATTCTTTTAGCATCTCGAATATCCAAATGAGAAGAGTTTGAAGGAGAGCCTCTTTTAAGGTGTTCATTAAATAATCCTTGTGTTTTCTTCTGTAATTTAATTTTAAAAAATTTTTATTCTCAAAATCTATAGTACCTTTAATAAATGTTCAAAATCATTATTTAAGTCTAGGTGAGAACTAAATCCAACTAAGCTACAAAAAGCTTTGATATTTCCTTTTGCGTCAATTCCAAAATTAATATAATACAAATTAAAATTTTCAACAGATAAAGCCTCGTCACATTTTATCGTCGTCTAAAAAACAAATTTCAGGCAAATTTGAAATTTGCCGGAAATTTTAACTTTTTAAAATATATGTACTAAACTTCCGTATTCAACGAACCGAATCTACTTAGAAAATTCAAAATCGGACCGAAATTTTCAATTACAAACCCGGGTACTTAACGGGAGACTCTGACATTGCCTGGTTACAGTTGAGGAAGTCTGCTTTAGTAAGTCCCACTTAAACAGAGGATAGACCCAGAGTGGAGAGAGGACCTGTAGCTTTACCTGTAATTCCGAGGCAACTAGGTGAGACTTAGACATCTACTACCAGCTACTAGAATCTAAAATAACGAAGGTGCCGGAATCGGAATTCCGACAGATCTTTGGCTACTCGTAACCAGTGTTTGGAAGGTCGTACCAATCCAACGAGTATATAAATCCCTAATCCTCCTCCCTCCACATTTAAGTGCATAAATAGCCTTTGTGGTTGATTTAATTAAACAAAAAAGCACCTCTCCATTAAACCACATTCCATTATTTAAATAGTGAAAATTTAAAACATATTTATCGCCTTTACAAACATTAAAGTTTCCGTACAAAATACTTCCTTGAACATGAAATGACCATCCTGGCTGTTCATTACAATTTAATATTGTTGGAATTATATTCTCTGTTTTTTCAAAATTAAAGAAAAAATAGTGTAGAGGGGAGTCAAATTCAAATGGATGAAAAGGGATAACTTTTACATCGTGTCGCTTCAAATTTAATTTTACAATGTTAAAAACATGATCCAAATAAAAATAACGTGAAAACTAAAAAAGGAGAAATGATAATTTTGAAAATAAGAAGAATAAAAGGGAGGTAAACGTTTAGTTACGGGTAGGAGCCTCTTTGCTTCACTACGTGAAAATCAGGGATATCACGTGTTGAGAAAAGCGTGGGTCGGGTCTCTGAAAATTTCTCGGATTCTGTTTCAGACGTAGGTGGAAAAAATGTCCGGGGTTCCGTAGTGATGTTCGAGAGTCAAAAAAAGCCGAGAGTCGAGATCGAGAGCCCAGAAAACCCATGAAATTTCTCGACTCGAGAGTCGAGACCGAGAGTCTCGAACATCACTAGTGTTCAGTAGTCGTGATATCCCTGGAATAAATGCTCTACCAACTGAGCTACCTTGATGCTCTTTATCTTTTAATAGAGCTTAAACCTCGCCTAGACCACCGTTTGATAAGCCGGCTGGCTAATCTTTTTCCTTTGTAAAGCTTATATGCAGGTAGATATGATATTTTGTTTCTGGATCGGGTGCAAGAGTCAATTTCAAAAAACTCTCTAGAGATTTTGATCGAGACCGTTCTCTACTCTTAGATATCTTACCAAGAAGCCCCACACATTCTCATTATTTCCAAAAACATAAATAGAAAATTGGTTATTTTTCTTATACTTAAAGTGCCCTGTATCCTCTTCATAAACTTCCATATATTCAACCCATTCTTTGCTCAATTTAAATGTTACAGTATCGTATTTTTGTGAAAATTTTGTCCCAATTTCTTGCCCTTGATGTGGTTCATTTTTTTCGTTCAATTTTACATTAAAGAGGATTATTTTATATCCTTGACCGCCCATGTTTGAATGGAGAAATTTCTCACGATTAACCCCAGACTCGATTTTTATGTTTATATGTAAATTAGACGTGTCTAGAGCTTCTAAAAATTGAAAAAATTTAATTGAAATATTTTAATTAATACAATAATCACCGAGTAATTGGGAAAACCCTGACCCTCGACTCAGTTTATACCGAGTCTGTCGGTTAAGTATTATGATATTAGGATCCTCCACCCAAGTATAATGAAGTGTATCTTAAATTTGGGTTATCGCTTAAGATAGGGTTTTCAAAATGGAACGACTTGGACCGAAGGATTAGGTCGGGCCTAGGATATATGGCCCGAAAATGACTCCTTGTACGGCCAAGTCCGATAAAAAGAAGCCCGAAAAAATGTCTCGACCGTCGCCCCGATTCGAAAGAGAGAGAAAAATTCGAAATTTGACTTACTTGGAACCTGAGGGGAAAGAGGAGGTTATAATGAGAGTTCTAATCCTCTTATAATGAGGGTATCTAAAATGGAGGTTTGACTTACTTGGAAACATTTTATATATCTCCTCATTTAATTCCTCCTCATCTACCATCAATATACCTTTTCCTTCATCTTCTACATGTTTATGTTTACTAGATTCCCCTGTAGATCCTGTAGATTTAACAGGGGACGAGAATTTCAACAAAATAATAATTAATATAAAAACAATTTTCCTCATAATAAATTGAAAAAAATAATTTAAAAATGAATTTTTAATTATAAAAAATATGTATAAGGGAATACATTTAAAGGGGGATAAGGAGGAATTCTTTAATAATGGAGGAAAGAAGGGGAGGAAAGAAGGGGAGAGGAGGGAGGGATGGGTCTCCCAAAGGAAAGAAGGGATGGGGAAGAAGAGAGGGGGAGAGTCTTTCCTATATCTCACCTAGGCCAAGAATGGGGAGAGTAAGGGAGGGGAGAGGAGGAGAGAAGAGAATGGGGAGAGGAAGGGAGGGAGGGAGGAGGAGGGGAAAGATGAAGGCCCGTGTATATTATGCCAATTCCATATTTTGCCAATTAGGCTAGAAATACACGTCTTGCCAATAAATTTGTTGGCACATCGAGGGTTTTTAGCCTAATTGGCGAAATATGGAGCCCTTAATTTTGCATGACCCCCCTCTTAGGCATTATGAAATGATGGCACGTGGATAAATAATTACAAATTTATACACTCTCAATTTTGCTTACTCACTAAAGCTGTGTTTAAAAGCGTCTTGCGTTTTGCGGAAATAGTATTCAAAAGGTGTAGAGACAAAATCGCGTCTCTTCATTTCCAATGCTATTTTTTGCCGCAAAATGTAAGACGCTTTATATTTTTTAAAAAATTAAAATTTTAAATATTTATATTTAATTTTTTTTTATTTTAAAAATAAAATTTAATTTGAGTGAAAAAATGCACAAAAAACAATTAAAACAAAATAAACCGGGAAAAGAAAATTTCGGTAAAATTAAAAATAGTCAACCCTCATTATAAGATTTGCCTCAGAGAGACCCCTGAGGCAAAATAGGATCTTATAATGGAGTGTATATTAAATTGAGGGTATTACTTAAGCAGCTCCTTAGACCCAAAGGCCAGCCAACTTTTAGGAAAGGTTGGAGTATTGTGGGTACCTTATAATGAGCTTATCTAATAAGGAGGTGTATATTAAATAGAGGGGGTTCGCTTAAATAGCTACCAACTAGATTTTTAGAAACCCATATCTTAAATGGAAGTATACCTTATATTGAGGGTATCTTATTTTGAAAGTAGAGGTGTACCCTATCGTGAGATGTACACTAAATGGAGGGTATTACTTAAACAGCTACCCCCGTTTAATAGACAGCCAATTTTTAGCAGAGCGTACCTTAAATGGAGGTGTGTGCAATATTAAGAGTATCTTATTCTAGAGGTCTCTTATAATGGAGGTTTGACCGTATACATGAATATTTTCAAAAATTATAGTAAATTTCAGTTATTTTTAAGCCCCAAAAAATATTTAAAAGAAAAAATTTTTCAAAAGACATTTTTTAATTTAAAAATATAGGCATTTTAATTTGTTGGAAATTTGGCAATATTTATTTTTTAATTATTTGACGATGTTGTTGTTGTACTAAGCTTTGCTGGTCTTGAAATTTGTAAGGTAACAGAATTACCACTTGAACGGATATAAGTAACTGCTGAATGCTGAAAAATATAATTTTTTATGCAAAAAATAGTCCGCAAGAAATGTCCGCAAAAAAATGTCCGCAAAAATTTGTCCGCAAAAAATGTCCGCAAAAAATGTCCGCAAAAATTGTCCGCAAAAATAGTCAGCACAAAATATCCGCAAAAAAATGTCCGCAAAAAAATATCCGCAAAAATTTGTCCGCAAAAAATGTCCGCAAAAAATGTCCGCAAAAATTGTCCGCAAAAATTGTCCGCAAAAATTGTCCGCAAAAAATGTCCGCAAGAAAAGTCCGCAAAAAATGTCCGCAAAAATAGTCAGCAAAAAAGTTCGCAAAAAAATGTCCGCAAAAATTTGTCCGCAAAAAATAGTCCGCAAAAAAAGTCCGCAAAACTTGTCCGCAAAATTTGTCCGCAAAAAAAATCCGCAAAATTTGTCCGCAAAAACAGCCTCCAAAATTTAATAAATATAACTACTTGTGTTGTAACTTCGTGTGCATTAACAGCCATTATACGATCACCAATTGCTAATTTTTCAGCTGCAGAACTGCCTGGCTGAAGAGAAGTTATCTGAAAGAAACAGGAAATTATCTGGATATCTGGGAAGATTCCGCTCAAAAATCAAATCAAGTTTCAATAACACCTTTTAAAGCAATGAAACTGAACTGAGGAACTATCAAGATCTTGGAATCGTCAGTTATAAAGGCTGGGGCAGGTTGAGAAAAGAGTCGGGTCGGGTTTTCAGAATTTACTTTAGGTCGAGGTTTTTAGTCAGGAAAGTCCAGGCTTCGGGTATCTGTTTCTGCCAATACGTAACATTCCAGGCAGGAATCCGAAGCTTTTCAAAACTGAGGATCATAGCCTACATAAAGAGAAAATCCAAAAAAACCTACAAGAATTCCTCTAGGCCTTTTTCCAATCCCCATCCCCCATTGTTGCCCTTCATCCTTTTTAAGAGCAATTAAAAGACTATCACACCCAGCCTCTTTTAAATCTGATCTAAAAGCAGCAGAAGGTTGTTGTTGAATATTTGTAGAAGAGGAAGTTGAAGCTGAACCGCTATTTGGTAATTGACTAATTGGGCGTCTTTGGGAGGAAGAGGTTGTGGTGATTCCGGAGATAGTCTCTTCTGAGGCTACGGTCTCCGCTATGGATTTCTTTGAAAAAAAATTTTTTTTGAAAATTTTTTGAAAAAATTTTTTTGAAAATTTTTTGAAAAATTTTTGAAATTTGGATCATAGCCTACATAAAGAGAAAAATTTTTGAAAATTTTTTGAAAAATTTTTGAAAAAATTTTTTTGAAAATTTTTTGAAATTTTTTTTGAAAATTTTTTTTTATTTTTTTGAAAAATTTTTTGAAAATTTTTTGAAAATTTTTTGAAAATTTTTTGAAAATTTTTTGAAAATTTTTTGAAAATTTTTGATTTCTTTCAAGCAAAATACCGACCAGATCCTCTTCACTAACAGGTGATAAATCTGTTCGCCCTGTTAAATTTTGTTGTTGATTGTTCTCGTCATGTAAAGTTATTTGTAGTGTTGGTGGAGGTAATTTGGCTCCAGCAGGAATAGGTGCTGGCGGTGGGGGATCTCTTTAAAAAATATTTGTTGAATAGTTAATCGTATAGATAAGCTATAAATTAGAGACAGAGTTAAAGTGTCGTACGAGAATCGAGATCGATATCTCTCGATAACCGAGATTTTTAATCGAGATCACGTCTCGGTCCGATCTCTACTATAAATTATGGCTGATGGTCCAAGTTGTAAAAATGTCCAAAATAAGTTCCGCAATGAGGAGTCGCGGCTAGTGTACCGGAACCTGCATAGAATCAAGAATGGGCGCAAGAGCTTATTTCAAAATTATACAAAACACAACGCCAAAACCTATGCAAATTTTGGCGTTTTTGGAAAATTTAAAATTTAACCCAACTACGCCTGCCTAGAAAACGAGTATTAATTATCCTTGTTCAACTAATTTATGTAATTATTAAAATGTTTCTGAGGGGGAAATGAGGCAAAAATACGTAAACTTTACCTATTACTTCCATTTTGTTGTTTTAACAAATCTTGTGAATTATTATTAGATTCATTTATATTTTGTTGTTGTTGTAAAGGCATTTGTGTTGTTGTTTCTTCGACAGAATTGTTGTTGTTATTTTCTGTATTGTTTGAAGGAGGCTGAGCAGAGCGAACACGTTGAGCTGTTTCTGTTAATTTCCAGCGACCAATTTTGAGGGAAACTTTTCCAATACATGTCTAGAAATAAAGTAAAACCTCTTTATAAGATACACCCCGGAAGCTGAGAAATTAGTCTCTTATAATGGGGTGTATGTTAAACAGAGGGTATTGTTCAGACAGTTCCTCCACCCAGTGACCACCCAGCGTTTAAAAACATACCTTAAATAGAGGTGTCTCTAATATTAGGGGTATCTTATAGGTTTGCCCATATGATACCCTCAACCTCTTTTTAGAAAACGTTTTTTAAATTTGTTGGCCACCGGTATAGAATAGAGATGTGAATTTCGCGTTTCGTCTTTCGCAATTTGATTTCTAAATTGAGTTTCGCATTTTCTATTTCGTTTTCGATTTCGCTTTTTAAAATTCGCCACCTTCCTAGCATAGAAGACTGTACAAACGATACCCTCTATTTAAGATACACCTCATTATAAGAGACAATTTTCTAGCCCTAAGGGTATTTTATGAGATCTTTAAAATTCACTTTTAAAACAGTAGCAACATCTTCCTGCATCCAATTGGCAACATCGTGATTGTTAACAGCCAAAATTTGATCCCCTTGCATTAAACGCCCATCTGTGTCAGCAACACCTCCTTTAACAATTTCGGAAACATAAACTCCAGGCTCATTTTTGCGTCCAACAATAGAAATACCCAATCCTTTCCCAGCCTTTTTTAGAATTTCGATGTCGATAATGTTGTAAATTTGTGTTGGATCGAGTAAGCTCATTTGTAAATTCTGGTCTGTAAAAACTGAATATGTATTTTAAATGTTTTTTGTTTAAATTTAAAGGCATTAATTTGGTGTAGAGGATTTTGAGTATCGCTGATGTTCTAGTCTTGAGGCCATATTTTTGGCATAACTTTTTTGATTCTGAACCGATTTAAATAAATTATATATCAATCAAAAGCTCTGGATGTAAGGAGTATTTTACTAGCAGCGAAGGTCTGTACTGAACTGTCACTACACAGTATCGTCCATTCAATAAGGAGCCGACTCAGTATCGCTGTTTCCGACTCAAAGCCATATTTTGGGCCATAACTTTTTCGATACTTAACCGATTTAAATAATTTATATACCAATCGAAAGCTCTGGATGTGAGGATTATTTTATTTAGCAGGAGTGATTTGATCAGATCAACCCATAGAAGGTTACATTTTGATAAGTGCGCGTAATCGTGATTTTTGATCTTCATTCAGACATAACTCTTAGTAGGATGATCTGATCAAATAAGTCCTGTTAGATAAAATAATCCTTATATCGAGAGCTCTCGATTGATATAAAAAAGTGTGTAAATCAGTTGAGAATAAAAAGTTACGACCCAAAATATGCACTATAAAATTAAACGGACTTTAACGTTAATTACCGTAATTTAGCGGAATTTAGCTAATTTAAAAAAGAATATAATCACCTCTATAAACGAGTAGACGTACTTTTGCTGGGGTCCTCCTTAACAAAAGTATAGCTTGTTCATGTGTACTGTTCCGAAGAGAAGTGTTGTTTACCTACAGAATTCATTTTATTTTACAACTGGGAAGGAAATTAAGTAGATAGACTACAAATAGGTAAACCTCTCAATAAGATACGCCCGATATAAGATACACCTCCATACTAAATAACCTCTATTTAAGAGACGTTTTTCTAAAATTATGGTTGTCTCTTGGGCGGAGAAACTGCCAAAGCGATACCCTTCATTTAAGGTGCACTTCATTATAAGAGACAATTCTTCAGTAACAATAGGTGTATCAAGGGTGTGCCCTGAGGGGGATCTTATGTGAGGACCTCCCCTTTAAGCCCTCTATATCCAATTTTCACTATACTACCTCAAAGACTTGATCGCCAGGCTTCAGACGGCCGTCGATTGCAGCGGCTCCATCAGGATAAACTTCATGAATTATTACAGTACCCAGTACAGTATCCGATCCACCAACAATACTTAAACCCAGCCCTTTACCATCCTTGTCAATTTCAATTAATGTCTCTTGCCCAATTTGAATAGGGCATTTTTGGAGAAATTGGGATTGTTGTTGTTCCATTTGCCAGCTTCTTTTTCTGGCTAAAATTTTTTTATTTTAGAGGTAAATTATTGAGAAGGTATGGATATAATGGAAATTTTAATGGAGCAATTATAGTGGAATAAGCTTATACAACTCTCAAATAACTCATAACTTTAATCCAACCGTAGGCCAATTCGATCCCTGAGGATCGAAAATTCTGATATAACACTCAACTCCTTCATGTATACGACACCTGATTCGGTCTGAAGTGTGTCGTATTAGTGGGATTCAAGTGTACAGTAAGGAAACGATTAGACAAGAGAGAGGAGTTTTATAGGTCTGAGAATATACGGAGTCATCGCCTCTTGTAGCTCCGTAGGCAAAGGCACCACCTAAATAAGGTGAGCAGGGGTGCTCTCTACGACGCGGAGGGAGGGGAAGAGGCAGGGGACTAAGACAGGTCTCAATTCCCAGACTTTATAGGAGTTGGAAAACCTTAAGTTGGCAAAACTCTTAATAATAATTAATTTTCGGCATAAAAAACAGAACGCCAACCAAACGCCAAAAAATAGAAAGACAAAATCTCAGAATAACAAAATAAATGTGGTTATATTATTAAAGAAAAGAAGCTTTAAAGCAGAAACTCATCAAAAAAAGCGAGAAAAAGCACTATTATAGAGGTAATACTTCATTCACAAAAAGCTGCCACTCACTAAAAATTATGAGAAAGAACAGTTTTGATGAGCTTTAAAGAAAAGTAGGAAGGAAAAAGTTGGGGGGAAATAACACAAAATTCCCATGAGAGAAAAAAGGAAAAGCATAAAAAATCTTTAAAAAATTGAGTCGAGAATTGAGTGGAGAAAGGGAGGAAAGAAGGAAGAAAAAATAGAGGAAAAAAGGAAGAAAAAAAATATTTTTTGTGAGGGATGCTTTAGGCGACTAAAAATGTTTTTTAAGAAGTGGCTAAAGCTGTTGGGGGGATGTTTATTATTGTGGGGGGGGGGGGGGGTTTGGAGGAAATAAGCAAAAAACTAAAAGATTTTAAGTGAAAAGGAAGAACGGGATCGGGAAAAAGAAACTAAAAACATAAAGAAAGGACCTATCTAGGTATATCAGATTTCGTTGATTGAGGACAAAATAAAATTTTTTTAAATGAGAGAGAGTGAGAGAGAAGGAAGAGACACATTCGAAACTGTAAAACACTAAAGACGAAACGAAAGCGAAACAAAAGCGAAACGAAAGCGAAACAAAATTTTCTTTAATTGTAGTAAAGCGAAACGAAACTAAAAAATCATAGAATAGAAAAAGAATCATGTTGTCTGATTCTTAAAATCGGGAATTTATTTAAATGTCGGCAAGACCCCTGAAGGATAATGAAAGAATGCGCTTCGTTGTTTGTAAGGGCTTTAAACAAACTTAAATTTTATTAAAATGGATAAGGAATGAAAGGATCGCATTACAACCATTTTTTCAAACTTTTAAGGCAATAGACAACTCTCTCGAAAGGATTCGATATATTTTACCTACACTTTTTAGGGAAAAACAGAAAAATATATATTAAGTAAAATGAGAAAAAATATTATTTCTATTAGTAATTTCAATTGAGGATTAGAAAAAGAGGGTAAAAATGCCAGGAAACGAGAGAGAATATGTGCCGAAAGGACAAACACACGTTTATTGTGGGGTGACAGCGCAATGAGCATTCACAGAATAATATTTAGAGAGTTTTGTCAGTTAAAAATAAATATAAGCTTTACATAAAATTTATAGAGAGAAAATATTAAAGAGAGGGCTTTTAGCTATATTTTTATAATTTTATTTTCAATTTGTCTCGGCTGTAAAAGCGCTTTCACACATAAAAAAAAAGCTTTTTCTTTTTTTATTTACGCCATTTACTGCTGAAAAGTGATATAAAAATATAGGAAAGAGCTGCGAGAGTGAAAAATATATAGAAAAACAGGAGTGTGCCAGTTTCGCCTTTCGTGTTTCGTCTTCGGCAAGTTTCGCCTTTTTTAGTTCTTCCCCTTTCGACTTTCGTCTATTTAATTAAATTTCGTTTTGTCTTTCGTCTTTTGCTATATTAGACTCAATGAGGGGTTCGTCATTTCGCATTTAGTTTTAAATTTGATTTCGTGTTTCGCTATTTCGCCTTTCGATTTTTTAAATTTATTTCGTTTTTCTCACAATTTCGTATTTCGTTTTTAAATTTAATTTCGTTCCGAATTAATCGAAATTCGTTTGTCTTTCGTCATAAATAAAACTCGTTTCGGGACATGATTTCGTATTTTTTTCAATTGCACAGTCAAAGCTTCTAATTAAAGCATTTTTAAAAAAGAAACTTTAAAAAATTCAAAAAAGATGATGAATTAATAAAGAAACCCTTTGTTTAAAAGTTTAACAAAACGAAGATTGATGAGCTCTAAGAAAAAAAAGAAGATATAAAAATAGAAAGAATAATAAAATGGATTATAAATTAATAAAAAAAATTTTAAAAATTCAATGGAGGGATTTATTAAAAAATTAGTAAAATAATTAAGAAGCCTTTTGTTTAAAGAAAAAAAAGAATAAAGAACAAAAAAAATTTGAAAAAAATTTTCAAAAAAATTTTTTTCAAATATTTTTTAATTTAGAAAAATTAAAAAAAGAAGCAACTAGAGAATTAAAAAAAAAATAAAGGAAATTAACGTAATTAATTGTAATTGCATTTTTGGCAAAATATGTGTTGCAAAAAATACTAAAAATAAGCAAATGAAGAGGAAGCGCTAACCACAATTGCTAATTGCAAATTAAATTGCGGAATATGCTTGCCTAAAAAGTTCTTAATCTGATAGAGGATAAGCCTTGAAAAATCCCAAAATAGATAGGTACATACATTAGAACATACTAACAAAACTAGAGACCGGACTGGGAGTGTCGTACTAAAAGCGAGATTCGAAAAATTCTCGATAATCGAGATATTCCATCGAGATCTCGTCTCGGTCCGATCTCTAATCCAAACCTCATTATGTATAAGATACCAAGCAACATGTGGGTAGCTTAAGGTCTTAATATATGAGGTCTTACCGAGGTCTTCAGATATCCCTTTAAAATTTTGATAGGCCATAGGATGAAGGAGTTAACTAAACGATTACCCCCTGTTCAACATACAGCTCCTTATAAGCTCATCATAAGATACGCTCAAAGGGTTATTTAAATATTCAATATACTCATAGATATCCTTACTTATTTCCTAGCAAATAAACAACCCCATTTTTATTTATTTCCCCTTAGGGGTTAACGGAAATGCCAATAATATATACACACACAATTGCTTCATTCAGCCGTATATATAAAATGCCTTGAAGGAATGCTTTTTTAAAATAAAAAAGCAGCGTTTACCCAACTGGCATTTACAGAAAATATAATTTTTATCGATTTTTTCTGAAAAATTTTTAGGCTGTTACATATTTTGCCAATTCCACATTTCGCCAATAAGGCCAAAAATACACGTTTTGCCAATAAGCTTAGTGACAAAATGTGAATTTTTACCCGTATTGGCAAAATGTGGAATTGGCAAAATGTGTAGTCGCGAAATTTTTTCTCTTTCAAAGCTGAGGGAAAAGCTAAAGCTAATAGAAAAGTTTTTTTATATTTTGTCAAAATAAGGCAAGCAACGTAATTGAGGGAAAAAAAAGAAAATGGAAAGAAAAAAAGGAGTGGCGCAGAAAATTGAATTTAGTTAGTAGAGTTGAAAATAAGCCAGAGGGGTTAATAAAAAATAAAGTGACAAGAAAATAAGAAAATAACTAGCTAAAGAAAGCTTAAAGATAAGTAAAGTAAGGCTGGCGGATCCTGGGAAATCCTCGGATATCCGAATTTGTAGATATTGAAGTGCTCTGTGTGCGCTGGAATTTTTGCGGATATTTTTTACCGCGGAAATTGGAAAATTTAAAAAAGAATACGGTAGTTGACAAATAAAGCCCCATGCTTTAGAGACCCACCCTAAAATAGAACCCCACTTTGGAGGATAGTTGAGAAGCCCCGTGGGGCTTTATTTATAGGAAATACTGTACTTTAAAACAAAAAAACGACTTACAAATAGGCTCATTGTTTGAATTGCCAGAATCATTTTGCGTTGTTGTTCCAAGCAAAAGTCCGTCTTTTGCAGATTGTGAACAACCATCTTCTGGCTATAAAAATAAAATAATTTTTATTTATTAAATTTTAAACAGCTTTTCTATTAATTTTCTTGAGGGTTTCTAAAATTATTCTTGAATAGAGTAAATATTGCCTTTAGAGGAGGGTTAGTCTTGATCTCAATTCCGGAACAACACGCAAAAGAGAGAGATCCCAAGTCCCTTCCCCTCTTACGTCTACTCCGCCTCGAGAGGTGACGCAAAAGAGAGAGATTCCATGTATCTTTAGATTAGATATTAATAATTAAAGAAAACACCGAATTTCCAAAACGCCCAACAACAATATTGCTAATTTTTCGAATCATTTAAAATTAAATAATATTTAAAAAATTTTTTTGTTTTTGCTTTAGTGCGCAAATGTCGTGGCTTCGCAATTGTTGCGACGCAATGAAAACTTGCAGAAAAACTTGGGTGATAAAGAAAATAAACTTGGTGAAGTAGTAAAATAAACTTGAAACAAAAATAAATAAACTTGGGGGAGAAATTACATAATATGTAAATTTTAAAATAAATAGTAATAATAATAAATGCAAATTTAGTATAGAGTATTTATAAAAATATGTATGTATATTCTCAAAATAAATATTTAACAATAAAAAAAATTTTTTTTCTTATTGTTAAGTTAGAATTAATTTTAAAAAAATTTTTAATTTGAAGGAGTTTTTAAATATAAAAAAAATTCTTCAAAATTTGAGAAGCATCTATGGGGATTATTTTTTTTTAAATGAAGAATAGAAAAAAAGAGAAAAAGCAACTGCAACAAAAAATTTTATTTTTATGTGGGGGCGTATTGAAAATTAAATTTAAAAAAAGGCTTATCCTTTTTTAAAATATAAAAGTTTTTGGAGGAAATAAAAAAAAGAGAGAGGGTTAGAAGAAAGGAGTTGAGGGGACGAAGAGAGGAGCGTAGAGGGAGAGTTGTGGGAGAAAATAAAGTAAGTTTATTTAGCTTTTTTTATTTTTACAAAAATAAAATGTCGTCATTAAAATTTTTTTCTAAATTCTTTTTTTAATAATTAAATAAAAAAAATTTCCAAAATTTTTTAAAAAAATCTTTTTTTCACTATTAAGTGTCCCAAAGGATTTTGGTTTGTACGAAACTCGTATTTTGCAATAATATTCTTTTGGACTGAGAAATGTTGAAAATTTAATAGAAAAGGTTTTATAAAAATAAATGGATACTTTGTAAAAATAATTGCGGACTATTTTTTGCGGATAATTTTTTTGATGATTTTTGCGGACGGACATTTTCTGCTGATCTCTTGCGGATTTTTTCAAATATTTTGTGGACAAAAAATTCTTTCGGATATTTTTGGCGAATTTTTTGTGGATAATTTAAGTGGACAATTATTTTGCGGACAGATTTTTTCGTACAAAAATTTTTTTTTCATAAATCATAGTAAGATAACCCACCGATTCAATTTTCACTTCAGGTATTTGTTGTTGTTGCCTTGCAAGAATTTCTGAGACTATTGTTCTAGCACCTAATTCGCATTCGCTTTCACTTGTATATTCCTTTTCTGGGGATATTGGGGCCTAAAATGGCAAAGATTAAAATGAAGTTTTTAAGCAATAATGTGGACCAAGGAAGAGATAGGAAGAATAAAGGGAAGAAATAAAAAATTATTTAAACAAAGGCTAGGGAAATTAAAAAAAATTTCTAAAAATTCCCCCTCCTTTCTCTCCTTATAAGGCTGTAGGATCCTAAGAAATCCTCCTCTTTTTTATTCGGACTCTTTCGGATACGAATGCTTGAAATAAAATTTTTTAAATGAATCAAGAAAATCGAATCGACGAAATGAAACGAAATTTCGAGTATCCTTGATCCGGATCAGGCAATACTTTTCCCTCTTACGTTATCTAGATTTGTATTCACAACAGTCTCTATTGTTGTAGTAGAGGTTGATTCTTTTTCTGTTGATTGTTGTTGAACTTCTTTTGTTGCTTCTTCCTCTTTTCTCAAAACTAGTAATGATAAACTGCTATGTTGACAACATTTTCTAATTTTTTCTGTTGCTTCTAAATGGCTTAGGCCAAAAAGAACAAGTCCATTAATCTTATTTTGAATTAAAAAACTTAAAAAAACACAAGAAGTACCTCAAGTAATTCGTCACCAACTTTTAGTGAAAGAGGAGAATCTGATTTGACACCAACAACGATAACTGGGGGACGATTGGCACCCTGGAAAATTAAATAAACTTAAAAAATACCGATCAGACCACATTATAAGACCCTTTGGGGGCAGAAAATTTTAGTCTCTTATAATTAGATGTAGTTTAAATAGAAGGTATCGTTTAGATTTACTTATTTATCTATGGTTAAATTTGGTTGGCCCCTGGGTGAACCCCATTTAAATAGGGGCCCGCCTATTTAAGAATGAGGAATTGATGGTGGAAGATATTAGAATCCCAGAGGTGTTAAGAGCTAAGTAGGGTTAATGGTTTCGGTATACCGCTTGATCTAGCATATAGCTGACCGTAATCAATAATATAGAAGCACAGTTGGAATGTTCTTCAACTGGATAAAAGAGTGACTCACAGTCCAGGCCGACTGAAGCTAAGAGATACCCCATTATAAAAAATTATTTTTCAGCTCAAGGGTTTCATGAGGATCGACCTCCATTTAAGATACACTTTATTATAAAGTAAGATCGCAAGGTGTATCTTATAATGAGGTCCCAATGTTTAACACAAACAAAAAAATTCCAGCTACCTCATCTCGCCTTGTAGAAAGGATAAGTCCAAGACCCCCAGGGGGAATATTTGGCATACGTATTAGTACAGGTTTTCCCGGCAAATCAGAATACTTCTTTAGCACCTTTCCTTTAAAAAATAAACTTTTTTAATCTATTCAAAACACTATACTTTTAGTATAATGAAATATATCCTCTACTTCCTCATCCTCTCCATCCTTTTCTAAGGCTGCGGCACTTGCTGAATCTATTTCAACAATAGCGGGAGATGGGGGAATGGATAGTGATGTTTGGCCTTCACTGATTATTGAAGTTAGTGAAGCTTTCTTTGAATTCTGAAGAAGAAAAAAAATATTTGTCCGCAAAAAAATTTTTGTCCGCAAAAAATTTTTTGAGTCCGCAAAAAATTTTTTTGTCCGCAAAAAATTTTTTTGTCCGCAAAAATTTTGCGGACAATTTTTGCAGATTTTTTTTATTTTGCAGATTGTTATGTATACAATATGATTTTTGAATCCTACTGGGTCAAACCATATTTTGAAAATATTCTTTTAATAAATCCCCTCCCTACCTCCTTCTCTCTAGCAACAAATGTTTGCAAAGATTGTAAAGACTGCACAACAAAACAGACAGGATTTGAAGCATTTTTAATTGCTTGGACAGCATTTTCATGTGTTGTATTTAACAAATCTATTTCATTTACTTTAAGTAGTCTATCCCCCATAAAAAGTTTTCCACACCGTCCAGCCGGGGAATCGGCAATAACTGATTTGATGAAGATGCCAGAAACGGTACTAGACAATGCTGGGGAAGAAGAAGAACCGAGAGTTGATGTTGTAGCCATTTCAATTCCTTTTTGACTAACTTCTACACGGCCTCCAACAATGCTAATACCTTGAAAAAATTTTTTAGTGTACATATCCTTCGATAAAAAAATCCGGGTCCTTTGAGTAGTTTACTAAAGCCGCAATATGCTGTCTGCAATTTTCATCCGCAACATTTGTCCGCAAGTTTTTGTCCGCAAATTTTGTCCGCAATGTTTGTCGCAAGTTTTGTGCGCAAGTTTCATCCGCAAATTTTTGTCAGCAAGTATTTGTCAGCAAATTTTAGTCCGCAAATTTTTGTCCGCAAGTTTTGTCCGCAATTTTGTCTGCAAATTTTGTCCGCAAATTTTAGTCCGCGAGTCGATTTATTATTTTCCCAAGAGAATAATTTTTAAAGCACAAATTATTACCAAATGTCTCATTTGGATGCCTCTGTAAAACAACACTTCTCGGCTCACTCCAAAAATTAACAGGTTCTCTACTAGGCTCTCTACTTGCAGATTCTCTATTATTGGATTCATCTAATCTTGGACTTGTTGGAAGACTATTTGAAGTTGTTGGAATATTATCCAGAGTATCCGATCTAGATATACTGCTACTTCTATTCATCTCTATATTTGACGTTGTTGCTGGTGTTGTTGTCATATATTCCAAATTTTGTTGTTGTTCTTCTGGGGGTTTGGAACGCTTCTTTAAAAAAAAATTAATATCGAATTTTATGACTAAAATCAAAGGAATAAGAGTCCAAAAGAATTTTGAGGCCCTTTTTCCTCTAAAAGGAGTCATAATGGTAAAACTTCATTTCTCTATTTTATTCTTTTTTCTTATGGCATTCAATCCTTCAATAAGGAATTAGAGCGTAAATTAAGTAAGGGGAAAGACGGTGGGATACTGAAGGATTTGAGGGGCAAAACGAGGAACAGACAAAACACGGGGATCCGGATATCCGAAGAGCTCCAGAGTTTATTCAAATACTAGGTTGGTCACTTAAAGTGTAACTGAGACAAAAAATATTCCTTTTTTACTTGAGAATTAAAATTAGAAAAAAAAATTTTTTGAGAAAAGAGGAATTCTTCCCTTTCCCACGAACACAAAAAATTTATTTTTTATCTCATTTTTGCAATGTGTCTCTCTTGTCCCTTATCTATAAATGAAGAAAGTACCAACACTTTTTTTTGTTTTTATTTAAGTATATCCTTTCATCCAGAAAAAAAACTAGAAAATCAATTATATATGCCATTCTCTCCTTCCCCACTTTATTTTATTTTTATAAGAAGGCGGCCACTTCCGTTTATTTCCTTCTCTTTTAACACCCTTGGGAGAGACTTACAAATTTTTTAACATTAAATATTCCCCCTTTAATTCCTATTAATTTTTAAGCTCTGGAGACTTTGGCTATAAAATTAATTTTCTTGTTTTTATTACCAGTCGATTATCTTGCTATTGACAGTCAGACTATAAGATACCTTCATACATAATGACTAAAAAATGAGGTGTATCTTAAATAGAGTCTAATTTCGTTATAAAATACGCCCATTGGGGGTATCGAACGCTAAACTAAGGTTAGGGGTAAAAGTGAGGGACCTCTCACCCACACTAAAGTGAGGGACCTCTCACCCCACACTAAAGTGAGGGACCTCTCACCCACACTAAAGTGAGGGACCTCTCACCCACACTAAAGTGAGGGACCTCTCACCCACACAAAGTGAGGGACCTCTCACCAACTAAAGGCTGATCCTCTAAAAAGTGTACATATTTGTAAATTAATGGTTGCATTCGCTTAATCATTAGTCGACCCAATTAAAACCTATCTTAAATATATCTAGTATTGGGGGTATCTAATAATGAAGGTATATTATAATGGGGATATCTTATAAAGAGTTACGCCCAAATTTCCAATCCGCAACTTTTTATCCTCAAGTTTCTCTTCCCTAGATTCAAAAGTGTTATTCACCTTTCTAAACGAAGATGCCGCTCTTCTAAGAATTCCTTTTTGGGGTTTAGGAGGTGGTTGAGTAACAGCAATTGAAGCAGCTCTTAAAGCACGAGGAGGTGATTTTATTGGTTTTGGCGAAGAAATAGTTGATGGGGATGGAAGTGAAGGTGCTGTTGCCGCAATATTGGAATGTAAAATACTTTGTTTATCTCGACTCCAAAGAATGTAAAGATCAAAAATTGCATCAGCTATTATTGCCTTTGAAAAAAAATTTTTTTAGAGGTAATAGAGTCGAATCTCTAGAGCCGTCCGAAATTGGTCAAAGAAATCCGATACTCCAATGCTTGAGAAATCCAATACCAGAGAAATTCAATAATTTTTTCGGATACGCTATCCGAAATCCCATATGAATTTATCTCTACTCAGCCCATCCCTGGTCCCCTCTTATGTCATATTCCTTCTTACGTCATCTAAAACTCTATCTGCTAGTTGGCTGCAGTCTACATAGATAAAATTGCCAAATCCGGATATCGGAGCGAAAGACTGGAATCCAAAATTTGCGGTTCGAATATCGGTTCAGATAAGAATTCCTGAAGATTTTCCAGGATCCGTCAATCTTGTTAGATCCTCTTTCACGTTGGATAACCTCGGTCCTTAGAGAGAAGTTAGAGAGATTCGACTGTAGGGTCGTCTAATGTAGATTTTTCTCAATTCTTTGGAGGGTTCCCAAACGATACTACTATGTAGTAGTAATATTATTAAAGTTAAACAAGACTATTTTTCCTAAAAAGTCACCTTTTGAAGATTATCAACAAATCTTTCAAAATTTAATTGACTCATTTGGGTCAATTCCTCTTTTCTCGATTTTTCCACATTTTCTTCAAATATTTGTGAAGTTGATGGAAGTAAATATTGTTGTTCATCATTATTAGGAGAGTGTAATTCACTACTTGGAATGCTGTAATCTAAGGCATTTGTTGTTGTTGTTAATATTTGTTGTTGTTCATCTTCATTGAATAGTGGACTTTTGTAGAATTTTGGATAAACTCTGAAATTTATTTTTTTAAAAGAATTTTGAGTCGGTACGGTCCTTCAGTTAGATTTGTAGGAAAATGGAGGATTTCTAGCTTCCTGCCTAACTCATAAAAAGTATAGGTTCGGGTTATGCTGTTTCCATCGATAGGGTTCGAGCCGATTAAAAGATCTGACTTTAGCCTTCACTTTTCGGTCTTCAATTTAAATTTAACCCGTCCAAGCTCGTTTCTAAACCTCGGTCCACAAGTGTGAACGCAAAGAATCGTATTCCAAAATGACGTAAATAAAATTAAATTAAAAAATAATTCACTTTGGCGATAGCCTGGAACTTTCAAAAACATTCTGTTGTACTGAACGTATTTGTTGTATACTATCATCTGTAGGAAACATTGAAACACTGTCTAATCTATGGAAACGATCTTTCCACAATCTAGCATCAGAAGCAGTTATATATGAAATACTTGAAAATTTTTGAAATTATTAAAGATGATTAAAACACCCTTGAGGGAGAAGAATGATAAGATACCTAATGATACGAGACACCCTTGAGGGAGAAAAAATTGTCACATATAATTAGGGTTGCCGTCTTCGAGTCATTTTTTTGGGCCTCATTTTGGTCGGACCGGACAGACCGAGTCCTTTTCGTGCCAAAATTCGATGCCCGACTCGATCTTTCGGACCGGACAGGGCCATAACTCTACTTATAATGATGTGTAGCTTAGGTAAATACATATTGGAGGTATCGCTTAAGCAGCTCAAGCTGTCTTGTGTCAGCCAAATTAAAATGTATCTGGAATAAGGAGGATTATTTGGTATTCCTCTTTATAAGAGACGCTTCATTATAAGGCCAAATCACCCCAAAGGTCTCATAAGGGTAAATATTTTAAAAGAAAAAAAATAATCTGCAAAATTTTACTTGCACTGAGCTCCAATCAAATTAGCCCTTTTCAAAATAGCCCTAGCCTGCGCATTAGTAACATTTCTCAAATTTTCACCATTTATTTTAACAATAAAATCGCCAGGCTAAATAAAAAAAATTTTTTTTCAAAATTTTTTCCTTCCCCACACCTGTATTCTTCCATCTTTTGCCAAAGCCTTTTTACTACAAATATTTTTTGCAACACAACCATTAATTGCTTTATCAGCATCAGCGTCCAATACAACGCCCAAGGGTAACGAACTTTTTAGGATTTTTATGTGCCTTTCAAGGTGTGAAGGCAGAAATACAATATCTTTAAATTTTAAATTAATTTTTCGTATTTTGTTTAAATATAGACGAAAACCCCACTATAAGAAACCCTTTAGAAAATAGAAAATCGAACTTATAACGAGAGGGTATCTTAACTTTTGGGGGTGTCGCCTCGGCGGCTTCCTTTACCAAGTGGCAAACAAAGTCTAAAAACGTCTATTAAATAGAGGTGTATGGAAAAGCTGTCGAATATGCCTACCAAACTGAAATATTCGAATTATATGTCATTAGAAAGCTTAGTCGAATGACACAAAAATTATTCCGAGGAAACAACCATGACCCGAGATACAAGGCTCGAAATGGTCAAAAACCATAGAGGGGAGCAAGTTGTTTTGGGGTGAAAAATTTCAAGATTAGACCTCTTAAAACTCTAAACGTGGGGCTTAACCATGCACGGCATATTAGATAAGCCTTTTAAGATACGTTTTTTAAGGTTGTTTGACCTATTGGTGAAGGAAAGCTGTCAAAGCGAGATACTCCCAATTTAAGAACCTCTCATTATAAAACACACTTCGGTATAATTGTCAACGGGTTATCCCTTATAGTGAGGTTCTATCAATTAATTTTACCATAAGACCAAGAACCTCTCAACGAGGCAGCAGGTGAGGCACAAGGAGAAAGTGAACGACTTGAGCATGGGGTCCAGGCAGAAACTGTGGCTGTTTGCATAGGAGAATGGGTAGGACTCTAGAAAATATTAATTTTTAATGAATTCTTGATGAAATTTGGTTGAAGAATGACCAAAAATTTTTTTTATAAATTCAGCTGAATATCATAATTTTTTTTATTTTTAAATTATTCACAATCAGCAAAAAATTTTTAGAAAAAAAATATTAAAAAAAATTTTTTTTTATCTCCCCACAAAAAATAAAGGAGAGAATGAATGATAAAAACAAATAAGGAATAGAAAAAAATAAATTGATATTAAAGCAAAAATTAATTAATTAAAAAAAGTGATTTTTTTTGTTAGGAATTTTATTTAAATAAAAATATGTAAATTCCCAAAAATTTAAATTTAGAAGAAAAAGTATACTCACTTTTGGAGTAGATGCCAAACTACTTGGAGAAGGGAAATATAACTGGAAAAATAAATTAAAATTAAATTTAAATTTTTTTTTAATACACAGGGACCTTACGTCAAAAAATATTTTAAGATTCCCAAAAAAATTTTTTCACTTCCCAATTTTCAAGAATTGAGATGGATCCCTGATATATGTGTAGCAGGGAAGACTTCGCCTCCCGCTTCGCCTACTTGGGCCTTTTTTGATCCTTAAGGACCCTTAAGCTTCCACATGCTTGTGCCGCCTTTTTGAAAAAAAGTCTCTCAATAACGACGCTCCATTATGCGTCACTTTAATGAATTGATGGTTAAACACCCAAATTAGTGTCTCAACTTTTTAAAAATACCTGTGGATTTAAGCACCGTTGGGAATTATAAAGAGAATTGTGTTGTTGTTGACCTATCCAAATCTCTTCTTGACTGGATCCGGTCGAAAGAAAGCACTGTGGGGAAAATTGATTTAAAAAATTTTGTTTTTACTTAGGGTTGGATCTCCGACCCCTTATAGCCCTTCTCTTTTTTGGCTAAACCCCAAACCCCAAAAGTCTCAACTATTGTACGTCCGAGTTGAGCGAGTACGAGTTACTCGACTCGATCGCTCGCGTTTTTCATCATTACTCGGGCTCAGAATTCGGGATCCTAATACTCAGCATTACTCGAGCTTGGGTTTCTCCCAATAACTCTCCTAATAATTCTCCCAATAACTTAAACAACTCCGACCCCGAACAATTTTTAGGTGACCCCGACATGAATTAATTTAATTTTATTAGTTAATTTTCTTTAAAAATCCGTTGGGGATTTTTAAAAAATTTCTTTTTTCTCTTCAATTTCTAAAGGAAAAAAAATTTTTTTGTCGTTGCAACGGCAAAAAATAAAAATTTATATTTTTATTCCAATGCAAAAAAAGAGGGGAAAAAAGTAAAAGCCAAAAATATATTTAAATGTTAAAAAAGAAGAAAAATAAATAAATATAAATTTGTCAACCGCCCAAATAAAAAAAAGTGGTGGCCAAACAAAAAAAAATAAAAAAAAGAGAATTAGCCGTCTAAAAATTCCTTAATATTTAGTGGTGTAGTGGCTAGGGCTTTTACTTTATTTTTGCCTTTTTCTTTAAATTTAAATGAATTTATTTTTAAGTGGAAGTGACATTATAGTAGTGCTTTTTGGAATTATCTTTGCAAAAAATATAGCCAACCCTCGCTATAAGGGGTTGGGTTGAAGTCTCTTATAATGAGGGGTACATTAAATAGAAGGTAATGCCTAGTCAGTAGAGTTTCACCGGAAGTTCCGGTTCCATAGAGTTCCGGCGTTTTTTTTGGTTCAGGTTCCGGGATTCCGGGACTCAAACTGGACCCGGATCCGGTTAAAATTCCGGTCCCGGTGAAACACTACTAGTCAGCTACATCAGCTACACTTTTTCAAGTACCTGGTCAGCAGTGTTGAGCAATTGAAGGCTGCTGCTTTCTCGACGCCTACGCCTCCTCCCTCGCGGTGAATGCGATTTTGCCTGGAAACGTTCACTTTCAGAAATAAGCGGAGATGTACTTAATCGGCACTAAAAATAGGACAAGAAATTATAAAAAAATTTTAGCAAAAAATAATTAATTATCAACGGTTGTACTTAAAGATAAAAGTCCGACTGTAAAAATTAATAAAAATATTAAAAAAAAATTTTTTTTTAAATTCTCCCCAATTCTTAACTTTCTCCATTCAATTTTTATTTAATCGTTCAATAAAATAAAAAAAAAAGTTTGGGAATGGAATTTAAAAAGTGAATCAATGAAAACCAGCCGTTTCTCTCTCTATTTTCTTTCAAAAATAGAACCCAAAATCTGGGCCAATAAAAAAAATAAAAAAAATATGCCAGGGGTTAAGTGATGGGTAGGTGGTAGAAATAAAAATAATAAATAGTAGGGATGGGAATTGAAAGAAAAATTTTTTTAGTAAATTTAATGGGATTTTAAATGATGAATTTTTTCATAAAAAATATTTTTCTAAAAATAAATTTTTAGCAAAAACAAAATTTTTTTTAATTTAGCAGAAGAAATCTACAGTTACTCGATACTTTACCATACAAAATAGGTATTTTCCTAGCACCTCTTAATCACTCATTGAATTTACGGTACTATTGTTCACAAATTTATTTTAACGAAAATGCTGAAGTTATACCAAAACACAATGAAATTTACAAATTAAAGCCTCTTTTTATAAGGTAATTGAAAACAGGCTTTAGTTAAGAAATGTCGAGATTGGTAAATTGCCAGAAGATATGCATCATGGAACGGGTGTCCCGATTCCCGAAAATCGCCATTTCCCGACGTTTTCTGGGTTCGGGTTTTACGGCCCGATCTCACAAATCGGGAATTTTGTTTTTTTTGTCGGCTTCACTGATATGCATTAATCTATGAAATTAAGTGCCGGACATTGTTGATATTAAATTAAATCTGGACGTTGGTTTTTTAGGAAAAAAAAGCGAGAATGGACGTGAATTAAAGTGTGAGGATCAATATAAAAATACAAACCAGACGATAAAAAAATAAGGAAAACAAAAGAGAAGGGAAAGAGCAAGAAAAAAAATAAGCCAGTGAAGCATTTAGTAGTTTTAGTGTAAAATAAAGGTATATATTTTTTACAATGCAGTAAGAGAGTCGGTTGGTAATAAAAATAAATAAAAATAAAGAGATTTAGGAAAAACTCTCTGCTTTTCTTTTTTTAAAGCTACCTAAAAACAAAGTGGATATACACACAATTGTTTTTAATTAAAAAAAGGAACATGAAAAAATGAGATTAAAGCATATGTATCAAGAAGGGCTGAATTTTCTTCCGCTTGCAGCCTTCCACAGAATTCTCCTTTTTTTGGCTCTTCCGCTTCCGCCTTTCGTCTACACCTTTTTTATTTTATTCCGGTTTCTTTCGCTCCCGCCTTCCGCTTTTTAAAATTCAAAATTTTCCAGCCCTGATATCTATAGATCAAGTGGGGGATGTTACGGGTTACACGAACCCCAAAGAAAATTTCCTTCGATCCGAAGAAATTTTTATAAAAAAAAACCCTACCCGATTTTTTCTAAATCTTGTCTAGCCCTGGTATCAGGGTTCTTATCGCCCTGTAAAATGTTTTTTTCGCGTTTTGTTTTTTTATTTAATTTCGTATTTCGCTTTTTTTCAACCAGTAAAATCTTGCTATAAGATACACCTCAAAAATCCCTATTATTTTGATATATCTTATTATAAGAGACTATTTTACCCTCAAGGGGGTATCTTAAAGTGATCTTTGCTTGTAATTTATATTACGCTTTTATTTTAAAAATATTTGCATTTAAAAATTATATTTAAAATTAATCACAACAAAATTATTTGGAGGTCGAAAATAATTTTAAAAATGAGGTGTGGGTGTTTATGAATGATTAAGATACATTTTTAAATAAAAAAAATTTTAAAATATGAACCAAAATGAAATTTTTTTCTTCAGAATAATATGTGGTATCAAGAAAGAAAAGATAACAAATAACCAAAAAAGGATTAGAAAAAAATATTTATTTTGGAAATTTCATTCGAATCCCGATGATACCATTGGTACCAAATTGAGCCAAAAACAAGAATAAGAGGTGCTAAAGAGAAGACGAGCTATTGAAATTCGATTGTGTATTAAAGAGGTTAAGAACTAAAAGAAAGGGCTTAAGAATAAGAATTAAAATAGCCCCCCAAAAAAATTTTTTTTGAAAAAGTAATAAGTCATTTTACAGGGGAAATAAAAAAAGTAATTAATTATAAATTATATTTTACTAAAATAGGAAATAAATATTTTCGAAGAAAAAAGATTTTTGCAAAAATAAAAAAAGATTAATTGTTGAATATAAATTTAAATATAAAGTCTGACCCTCATTTTTAAATATACCTTTGAATTTAAAAATTTTTGAATCCTATAATGAAGTGTACCCATCTTAAATTGGGGGTATTGTTTCCGTGAGGCTTTCTACACTACAAGGCAACTCAAGTTTAAGAAATATATCTTAAATGGAGGTGTATCCAGTGATGCGGAAGTTCCAATATTTTAGCGGTTCCACAGTTCCAGTTCCGGAACTGGAACTCCCGCATCACTGGGTGTGTCTAGTATTGGAGGTCATATAGTAGAATGAGGTCAATATTGTGTTTAGGTATATTAATTGAGGGGGTAATGCTTAAGCAATACCACAGTTTGTAATCTGCCAAAATAAAAAAAAACTCTAAATAAAAAAGATGTATCTAAATAAAAGGTGTATCTAGCAGGGAAGGGTCAGGGTTGAGAATTAAGTCTGGGACGGATATTCAGATCGGGCTAAATAAAATTTCGGATTCCGAATTTCTAGTATATGTATGTATTTAAAAATAAGATCCTCAACTATAATATCTATAAAATTTAAACAACCCGAATATATTTTAAAATAAATATTTTTGACATCTAAACAGATTAATGAAAAAAAAAATTTTTGTTAAAAAAGGAAAAAATAGGATTATTATTTTTGAATAAAAAAAGATTAAAAGTATAATAAACGAAAGTTTTCACGCGGTTTTGAAAAAAGTTTTGAATAATAACCGGTTTTTTAAAGAGAAGTACAAAAAAAAAGATTTAGAAGAGATTAATTTTTGAATGTGAAAGCCCAGGGATGATTTACCAGGTTCAGCCCAGGAATCTGTCCTGCCGAACTAAAAAAAAGCAGACGAAACTCTGAAGCATAAGGGCAAAAAAAAAGATGAATTCTGTGGACGGATGACGGAAAAGAAAGCCAGCCCATTCCTAGTCTAAAACGCAGCCCAAACCTTCAGCTAATGTTAATAGGCCCACCTTTTTCAAATTGAAAAAGTGTGAGACATTAAACAGCGCTATTAAGACTCTGATAATAAATAAACTGGAAATTGATAAAATTTAAAAAAGGGGACCTTAAACCCTACTAATATTAATTAAAATTATTTAAAAAATGCTTGACATGATATTAAAAAATACAAAAATTAGCGTTAATATTCACATGTTTTTTGTCTGTTTACTTTTAGGAAAATTAAAAAAATGGGAATAGGTCTGATATAAAAAAGGGATTAATAATAATTATTTTTCTCAGAGATATAGACGTTAGTTAAAAAAAAGTTTAGAAAATACTAGACAAAAACAAATATTTTGAAAATTAAAAAATTAAAAAAAAAGTGCATAATGAGTAAATTTTAGATTAAAAAATTTTTTTAATTAAAAAAATATATATAAAAAATAAAATCCCCACCTTTTCAATAGGAACAGGCTTTGCAATGCCAAGACGAACAATTTGGCCAACAGGAGCTGTCTAAAAAATATTTTTTTTGATTAAAAATAAATTTAAAGGTACTAGAGCTCATTATAAGATATACCCAATTATTAAATTAGCCTCTGTTTAAGAGACGTTGCGTGAGGAAAGGTATGAGGGAGGAAGGATAGGATTTCAGGTCGAAAAAGGTCAGGGTATTTGATTTTGGGCAATCCGGCCCATCCTTTGTGAGAGCCTGCCTTATTGATACTCCCTCAATTTGAGATAACTCTATAGCGGACCGAGAGGAGATCTCGATCGAAAATCTCGGTTATCAAGATCTCTATCGAAATCTCAATTCTCGTACACACTCCCAGTCCTATCTCTAGATAACTCTCCCACATTATAAGCGGCAATTTTTTAAAACCAATGAGATAGAGCTTAATATAGGTCTGACTTGCTAATTAAATTTTAACTAATAATTTTTTACCTTCAACACTTCAACAGCATTCTCCAAGGAACTGTTCGAAAGGTCTTTGTCATTAACAAAGAGAAGTCTATCCCCAGGGACAATTCGTCCATCGGCCTAGAAAAAATTAAAAATTACTGAAAAGTAACTAATAAGTTTATAAACGCACTTGTGCTGCCCCTCCAGGAACTAAACTTCTAATAATTAAAACAACTCTTTCTCCAGGGTGTAATGGGTCCTTTAAAATTTAGAAATCTTCAGGTTGGTTAAAAATTATTTTTTAAATGCCTGATAATCAGCAATAGAAAATCCAAGTCCTTTAACATCCTTAAGTAAAGGAACAACTAAAGGAACACAATTCCAGACAGCTAAACCAGACAAATTTTCAAGTGAACGTGATTTAAATTGAGGACGGCGAATAAATGCCTAATTAAATGATAATATTTTTTGGAAAAATTTTAAAAAAAATTTTTAATTTTACCGAGGATCTACGTGGGGTTGAAGTGAATTTTCCATTTAATTTTCCATTAAGATGACAAAGGCCAATTTCTGATTTTGCCTAAAATAGACACAATTCAGTAGAAAAACCCCACAAAATACCCACTTTAATAAAATGTTCTTCACCAGCCATCATTGAGGCTAATAAAGGGTAAGCTATAGGAAGGCACTGTTCTGGTGATGGTATCACAAAATTAATAAAGTCTAGAAAAAAATTATTTATTGTAAAAGTTACAATTTTAATATCACTTTTAGGGAAGAAAAGATTTTATCTTAAAATGATTGATCTTAAAAATATCGCTAGGGCCATAAGCCTATGGACAACCAAATTTACAAAGTATCTCTTTAATCGAGGTTATCTACTTTTGGAGGTCTTTATAACGACGCTCTCTCATACGTCCCTTGCGTACATACATACGTCAACCCAATTTGACCCTGAAGGGGATATTTTTAGCCCTATTTCTTACGTCAGTAAAAATCTCTTTCTAAGTCTGTAAAATTTAACTCAAGGATTGTCGCCATATAGAGTTTCCCCTGTATTTAAATCTGAACTTATACTGTAAACAATTTATTAAATTTAAAATATTTATTTACCTAATTCAGTTTTTCTACAAAATATTAGCCGAATAAAAGGAGAATTTTCACGCCTTTCACGATTTAATACTTTACGCATTTTTACAAAAGATTCCCCATAAAGTGATATGTCGTTGACCTATTTTTTTTTAATTTTTTTAAATAAATAAAAAAAATTTCTTTACTTGTAAAAGCTCATCCCCAGCCTTTAAAATGCCCGTTTTCTCTGCTGGACCATTTCTACGAAGACTTGAAATAAAATGATGAGAACATAACTGATTTCCTTGATATTTTAAATTTTTTATTTTAAACTGAATCTATCTTCTAGCTTGAGTGCAATGAATCCCGCGATATCCCACCACCATTATATCACCCAAAATCCCTCCAAATCTGTTAACATCCCCAAAATCCGTACTAATCCCTTCATCTCTGTAAATCCCTTTATATCCACAGATAATCACTTCAAATCCCCCCAAATCTTTCCAAATCTGTTGAACTACGCATAGAGAATACTTCTGATTCCTTTACTTTAAAGCACGGCTTAATCTCCTTTTTGGATCTAAAGATCTTAGACATCCATTGGATTCATAATATTTTCAGCCGACTTTATGAGTCCTATAATGGGCTGATAAACTCTAACAGGGCCCAAATAAATTTCATAAACCCCTACCATTGCAAACATCAACAGTCCCTTGCCATTCAATACCAATTCCCCCATCTATTTCAATTTTATCATCCGGTTTTAAATCAACCACAATAATATCATATTCTGAACCAAATTTATTTGACCAAAAACTCTGGAAAAATTTTTTAAATTAATTTTTGGTTTTTTATCCTTAATGCTCTTAAAAGTCCACAGCAACAATTTTTATTAGAATTTTGGACTTTCAGGGATTAAAAAAGAAAAGAATCCAAATATTAAAAAAATTCTTCCTTTACTTTATAATCAACAAGAGAATGTTTTTTGTGATGTTCACAAAGTGCTTCTGGAAGGGGTGAAGCAGTTCTTCCAGCACGTCCAGTTGCAGTACTTGAAGAAGCGGCTGATTCGGAATGTACTGAAGCGGCGACAGCTAATTCCTTTAACAAATAAATTTAAAAGTCATTCAAAAAAGTTTTGCGGACATATTTAATTAGGCTTTTTTGCGGACTTTTTTCCGGATTTTTAGAGAAAATTCAAAAAATCCGCAAATAAGTCTTTTTATGCGGACAAATTTTTGCGGACCTTTTTGAAGTTTTTCCCTCTTCACATTGGTCAATCTTAGTATTTTATTTTTAGTTAAAGGAATAGTTATATTAAACTTAAATTAAATAAGCAAAAATGCCACTTTTTAAACGTCCGCAAAAAACATCCGCAAAAATTTTTTACAATTCTTTTAAATTTCTTCAAAAAATTATAAAAAATCTTTAGTCACTCAAAAAGCGTCCACCTGTTCATGAAGCATTTTTAGGCACTTTGCTTGGGGCGTTTCTGCATCAAACCGTACAAGTTTCATTACAACATTATTTCCACTGTTAATTAATGCTCTAACTGAATCATTCTTTAAGTTAAAAATTCTTTCAAAAAAATTTTTGAAAATTTTACATGACTCAATCCTTCCAAGCTTCTTCCATTAACTTCAACTATAAGATCATGCAATTGAATTTGTTTTGAAAGATGGGCTGATGATTGAGGTACTAATGATTTGATGAAAACGCCGCTTATTTCTTCTGAAAATAAAAAATTTTTTAGTGATACCCAGGGGGAGATTTCCACAGTATTAATCCAGGGACGTGCCAAACAAATTTAAAAAGCGAAAGACGAAATGCGAAATACAAAAATGCGAAACTAATTTAAAAGACAAAAGACGAAGCATAAAAAACAAAATTCGCGAAAGACGAAAGTAAAATTGGCACACCTCTGAGAAGTATTAACTATTTTATTTTTTGTATTTATTAATAAAATTTTATTGGGCATTTTATACATAACTTTTAAAAAACAGAAAATTTTGATTGCTGTAAAAGGAAATGATTTTTATAAAATTCCTAAAAAATAATAATTTTTCCTTTCAGCCAATATTTAGGAAAAAGAAGAAGCTTGTTATGGCATAGTTTATAGTGTTTGGTGTAAAAAATAAAAAAAAATAAAAAGAAGAAACTAGAAAAAATAGAAAAGCAAAAGAATATATAAAATTAACAAAGAAGAAAATTGTTTTTTTTTGCAAAAAAAAGTTGTAGTAAATGTTATTTAAAAGACAGAGGAAGAAAATAAAAATGATGTGCCAAAAAATTGTTTTACTAAAAAATATAAAAGAGTTTAGCATATTTAAAGATTTTTAGTCAAAGACGAAAGCAAAAATAAAGCGAAACACGAAATTAATTTTGAAAAGCGAAAGCCGGCTTGAATAGGTTTACTTTGACCATTTTGAGCTTGCGAATATTGGAGTGTGTAGTTAAATTAAATAAGTTTTTAATTATAATTCACCTTTTTTATAAACATAACCAGCCACAGTTATTCCAAGTCCAATTTTTGAATCCCTATTTAATTCTACATTAATTATTTTATATTTTCCATTAATCCATTTATCACGACAAAATGATGTTAATGCCTACAAGGGAAAAATTCAAATAAACTTTCAAAAAAAATTTTTTTAGTACCATTTCTTGTAGTTGTCTTAGTGAACGCCTTTCGGAAGAAGACGAACATGATGGATTGTCGTTTGATTGACCCTAAAATTGAAAAAAAATTTTCGGAGCTAGACAAAAAGTTCAAAAAATTCTTAAAAGTTCGCAAATTTCGTCCGCAAGAAAAAAAGTCCGCAAATTATGTGCGCAAGTCATATGATTTTTCCTATTCTTGCACGATATTTAAGAATTTCGGGACCTATATGGCAATTGAATTTTGTTACATGGATTAGCTTAACCAAAAAACTCCAAAAGTCAATGCAAAGAACACCGAATCTGAACTTTTCTACCACAAAGGAGTGTCCATCCCTAAGTAAATAAAATATATTAAACACCAAACCCGACTGGAACGAAATTTTTTCCTTTTTCCATTTTTCCTTTCAGAGTCTAATAAAAGTTTTTCTGCTGCTGTCCTCTTTGTTTTGGATGAAGAATCTACACTTGTACTACCACCTTCAGCTACAATATCAATTGAAGAAGTACTTTGTTTATTTAAATCTAAAAATTTAGAAATTTTTAAAGGTACTCTTGTGTTATATGCCACATTTTTAAGCACCCATTTCGGAATTAAATAAAATATTATACAAGTTGTAAATATTTTATTAAATTCCGGAAGTTGTTAAAATTTGTAAAATATTTTCAATTCCGGAAAAGTTTTTACAATTTGTAAAGTATTATTTTTAATTCCGGAAAAGTTTGTACAATTTGTAAAATATTTTTTCAATTCCGGAAAAGTTCTTACAATTTGTAAAATATTTTTTTTACATAATTCCGGAAAAGTTTTTACAATTTGTAAAATATTTTTTTTAATTCCGGAAAAGTTTTTACAATTTGTAAAATGATTTATTAAATTTCGGAAAAGTTTTTACAATTTGTAAAATATTTTTTTTAATTCCGGAAAAGTTTGTACAATTTGTAAAATATTTTTTCAATTCCGGAAAAGTTCTTACAATTTGTAAAATATTTTTTTTAATTCCGGAAAAGTTTTTACAATTTGTAAAATATTTTTTTTAATTCCGGAAAAGTTTTTACAATTTGTAAAATATTTTTTTTAATTCCGGAAAAGTTTTTACAATTTGTAAAATATTTTTTTTAATTCCGGAAAAGTTTTTACAATTTGTAAAATATTTTTTTTAATTCCGGAAAAGTTTTTACAATTTGTAAAATATTTTTTTTAATTCCGGAAAAGTTTTTACAATTTGTAAAATATTTTTTTTAATTCCGGAAAAGTTTGTACAATTTGTAAAATATTTTTTCAATTCCGGAAAAGTTCTTACAATTTGTAAAATATTTTTTTTAATTCCGGAAAAGTTTTTACAATTTGTAAAATATTTTTTTTAATTCCGGAAAAGTTTTTACAATTTGTAAAATGATTTATTAAATTCCGGAAAAGGTTTTACAATTTGTAAAATATTTTATTAAATTCCGGAAAAGTTTTTACAATTTGTAAAATATTTTTTTTAATTCCGGAAAA
Source organism: Meloidogyne enterolobii (assembly GCA_963681835.1). NCBI lineage: Eukaryota > Metazoa > Nematoda > Chromadorea > Rhabditida > Meloidogynidae > Meloidogyne > Meloidogyne enterolobii. The sequence continues at coordinate 1,905,712 of CAVMJV010000039.1, read as the reverse complement.
GTTTTTACAATTTGTAAAATGATTTATTAAATTCCGGAAAAGGTTTTACAATTTGTAAAATATTTTATTAAATTTCGGAAAAGTTTTTACAATTTGTAAAATATTTTTTTTAATTCCGGAAAAGTTTGTACAATTTGTAAAATATTTTTTCAATTCCGGAAAAGTTCTTACAATTTGTAAAATATTTTTTTTAATTCCGGAAAAGTTTTTACAATTTGTAAAATATTTTTTTTAATTCCGGAAAAGTTTTTACAATTTGTAAAATGATTTATTAAATTCCGGAAAAGGTTTTACAATTTGTAAAATATTTTTTTTAATTCCGGAAAAGTTTTTACAATTTGTAAAATATTTTTTTTAATTCCGGAAAAGTTTTTACAATTTGTAAAATATTTTTTTTAATTCCGGAAAAGTTTTTACAATTTGTAAAATATTTTTTTTAATTCCGGAAAAGTTTTTACAATTTGTAAAATATTTTTTTTAATTCCGGAAAAGTTTGTACAATTTGTAAAATATTTTTTCAATTCCGGAAAAGTTCTTACAATTTGTAAAATATTTTTTTTAATTCCGGAAAAGTTTTTACAATTTGTAAAATATTTTTTTTAATTCCGGAAAAGTTTTTACAATTTGTAAAATATTTTTTTCAATTCCGGAAAAGTTCTTACAATTTGTAAAATATTTTTTTTAATTCCGGAAAAGTTTGTACAATTTGTAAAATATTTTTTCAATTCCGGAAAAGTTCTTACAATTTGTAAAATATTTTTTTTAATTCCGGAAAAGTTTTTACAATTTGTAAAATATTTTTTTTAATTCCGGAAAAGTTTTTACAATTTGTAAAATATTTTTTTTAATTCCGGAAAAGTTTTTACAATTTGTAAAATATTTTTTTTAATTCCGGAAAAGTTTGTACAATTTGTAAAATATTTTTTCAATTCCGGAAAAGTTCTTACAATTTGTAAAATATTTTTTTTAATTCCGGAAAAGTTTTTACAATTTGTAAAATATTTTTTTTAATTCCGGAAAAGTTTTTACAATTTGTAAAATATTTTTTTTAATTCCGGAAAAGTTTTTACAATTTGTAAAATATTTTTTTTAATTCCGGAAAAGTTTTTACAATTTGTAAAATATTTTTTTTAATTCCGGAAAAGTTTTTACAATTTGTAAAATATTTTTTTTAATTCCGGAAAAGTTTGTACAATTTGTAAAATATTTTTTCAATTCCGGAAAAGTTCTTACAATTTGTAAAATATTTTTTTTAATTCCGGAAAAGTTTTTACAATTTGTAAAATATTTTTTTTAATTCCGGAAAAGTTTTTACAATTTGTAAAATATTTTTTTCAATTCCGGAAAAGTTCTTACAATTTGTAAAATATTTTTTTTAATTCCGGAAAAGTTTGTACAATTTGTAAAATATTTTTTCAATTCCGGAAAAGTTCTTACAATTTGTAAAATATTTTTTTTAATTCCGGAAAAGTTTTTACAATTTGTAAAATATTTTTTTTAATTCCGGAAAAGTTTTTACAATTTGTAAAATATTTTTTTTAATTCCGGAAAAGTTTTTACAATTTGTAAAATATTTTTTTTAATTCCGGAAAAGTTTGTACAATTTGTAAAATATTTTTTCAATTCCGGAAAAGTTCTTACAATTTGTAAAATATTTTTTTTAATTCCGGAAAAGTTTTTACAATTTGTAAAATATTTTTTTTAATTCCGGAAAAGTTTTTACAATTTGTAAAATGATTTATTAAATTCCGGAAAAGGTTTTACAATTTGTAAAATATTTTATTAAATTCCGGAAAAGTTTTTACAATTTGTAAAATATTTTTTTTAATTCCGGAAAAGTTTTTACAATTTGTAAAATGATTTATTAAATTCCGGAAAAGGTTTTACAATTTGTAAAATATTTTATTAAATTTCGGAAAAGTTTTTACAATTTGTAAAATATTTTTTTTAATTCCGGAAAAGTTTGTACAATTTGTAAAATATTTTTTCAATTCCGGAAAAGTTCTTACAATTTGTAAAATATTTTTTTTAATTCCGGAAAAGTTTTTACAATTTGTAAAATATTTTTTTTAATTCCGGAAAAGTTTTTACAATTTGTAAAATGATTTATTAAATTCCGGAAAAGGTTTTACAATTTGTAAAATATTTTATTAAATTCCGGAAAAGTTTTACAATTTGTAAATTATTTTTTTTAATTCCGGAAAAGGTTTTACAATTTGTAAAATATTTTATTAGATTCCGGAAAAGTTTGTACAATTTGTAAAATATTTTACTAAATTCCGGAAAATTGAAAAAACTCCGCAAAACATCTCACTCGACACTAGTCACTTTTCAAAAATATTCTCTCAACCCCCGTTAACAAAAAAATCCAAACACCTTTCAAAACAGTTTCAGGTCCAAGCCTATTAATTAATTGATCTGGAAATTCAGTCCCTTCATTTAAAGTTGCTGGAGTTGTTTTTGAATGATTAATTCCATTACATCTACTTGTACTAGGCTTTGACTTTAAAATTTTTTTTCATTTTCAAAGATATTTTTAAAAATTACAGCCATCAACTCTAAACGACGTTGAACTTCCTCGTCTAATGTAGTTGCTGAAAGTGCCGCTCTTGTTGCCATTGTCCAACACACTAATGAAATAAATACATTTAAAAATTACAGGCAAAGCCTTAATATTCAAAGATAAAAAATTTGTCGCTCATAATGATGTGTATCAAAAATAGAGGGTTCCTTATAATGAGTGTATGCTAAATAGGGAGTATAGCTTAAATGGCTCTCCCACTCAGATATATTAATTTCGCTTATACTAGATAGCTCGCAACAGCATTTGAACATAAATATTATTTTATAAGCTAAAAATAAAAACTTAAAAGCTGTGAATATTTATTGAATTTTCTCTTCTATATAAGGGAAAATTCACACGCTGGTTTTTTTGCCAACTGACGCAATTAAAAAAATTTTTTGATTAAAATTTCACTTCCATTTTAGTAGAAAAATTTAAAAAAAAATTTTTTTGATTACTTGGGGTATCTGTTGTTTCTGTATCCTGCAATTGAATGGAATGTGCAACAGTCATTTGGACATAAGGGCCGTCTTGTTGTCGAAGTAGAGCAGCAATTTGTTGACTGAATTTTTATTTTAATTAAAACCCTAGGGTATTTTCTATTTAGGTTTTGACTGAATTTCTGAAGTTTGCAGTTTTATGGCTCAAATTTGAGGCAAAATTTTGAGTTAGTTACACGTCAAAATACAAACTGAGGAAAAAGAATGTCCGCAAAAAATATTTGCGAACAAAAAATAATATTTTATTTTAAACACCTATTAAGTCCTTGCGTTGAAATATGACCAATTTGAAGAATTCTATCACCTGGCCTTAACCTCTGATCCTAAAATTAACCAAGAAAATTTTATTCAAATTTGACATTTTACTTTATCTGCCACACTTCCAGCAACTATAGACTTGATTACAACGCCAGTACTGTGTCCACCAACTATGCCAAACCCCAATCCTTCCGGCTCGTTTGGTAGATGTAAAATTTGGACTTGAACCCATTCACCAGTTAACTAAAAAATAAATAACATATATACCAAAAGATCCTCAAAAGTAATCCGCAAAAAGCAGATACCTCAAATATTATACAAGTGCCAATATTATTTAAATGACAATTTTAAAAAAACTTTGGAGGGGTTTTATGAATTTTAGTAGAGAATAGAGAGATAAAAAGGATTTTGGAGAGAAAAATTGAGAAAAATATATTTAAAAAAATTTAAAAAAATTTTAAAAAGCGCCGCCACGCCATAGCATGCCTTAACAATTTTTTCAATTTCATTTTGCTTGCGTACAACGCGTTTACACATCCAAACACGATCTTGTTCACATCCTTGTTCAAATAAAGCAAGTCGAGTTCCAACAGTTTCACAGCTATTGCTTAACTAAAAAATTTAATATTTGGTTTTTTCCTCTGAGTTTCTCTCCCATAAAACATGATAATTTTTAAAGATACCCCCCCCCTCCCCAATCATTTTAGCAAGCTTACCTTCTTTCCACAATTAATAATCTCACACCCAAAATTATTGCTAAATTTTCTCTTTTTATTTCTAAGTGACCAAAAACGCCTTTTAATGTTTAATTTTTCGTCATTTGCTTCAGTAAATTCATTTTTTTCAATTTTTTCTACTCCTTTTGTTGCTCGTGCCTTCTCTTTTTGTCTAAAATTAGATCTTTAATAAAAGCCTACAAACATAACTGCTAGATATCACCTATTATTGCCATAAATAATTCCATTTCCACTTCCAGTACTTGCATTTGAATGTCTTTTTGTTAGATCAAAATATTTTCTTTCAAAAAATCTTTTTTGATTAATTAAAGAATTGTTTGTTTTTAAATCATTTTTTCTTTTTAAAAAATTTCCTTCTTTTTCTTCATCTTTAGAATTTAATAATCGTCGATTTTTTAATAAACTTTTAGAAGGTAAACGTTCACTAGACCATTTTCTCCTTTGATATTTCCCTTGGTTTTCGTTGTTGACGAAGTTTTCTTTTCGAAGATTACAAATATCAGGACTATCCACAAATAAAACGTGAAGTTTTCTACCATTACCATACTGATGTCTGAGAACTTTTGTCATTTTTTGTTGTAATTGAAAGGCAAAATCTGTAACATTTTTTGATTCTTCTCCAAATGAATTTTGATTTTCTTCAACTTTTGAATCATTTTCTTTTAAATTGGCAACAATTTCTTCATCATTTTTAATTTTTTTAATGTCAATTCCTTTAAAAAAATTTTTATTTAAATATTTATAAAATATAAAAATTGTTTTCCACTAAGAGGATTCGAACCTTTGACCCTTTGGTTACAGAACCAAAAATTTTCCCACTACACCAAAGTAACAATTTTTCAGAATAGCGGAGGTTGTTAATTCTGACTTTGGGTCAAGTTTCTGTTTACCTTTTTCTATTTTCTGTTCTTCGTCAATGTTTTCTCGTTCATTCTTAATTGAATAATTCCTTCCCTCCGCACAATTTCCATTTAATTTTAAGTTAAGACTGTTTGGCCTAACAATTCTTTTTCCTTCTTCTTCAGATTTAATTTTAGTAAAATGTACAGATCCTCCACGTTGTCGAACTCGACGAAAACTTCGTCTCAACGCTTTTGGGGATTCTGTAAAGCGACGATTTTCAACTGAACGTTGTTTTTGTGGGGTATTTTCAATGTTTTTTTGGTCATTATTTGTTCGCATTCTAAGCCAAACTTCTTCAGAAAAGGAGGAAGAGGAGGAAGATGCGGACAATTTTCTAAATAAATTTTTTGAAATTTTCCAATCCATACTTCATAAATTTTTTTCCTAATTTATTACCTTAAACGCCCTTTATTTGCCATTAAATTCAATGGAAATCGCATAAAACGCTTTGTAGTCTCCCAAGGGTGTTTTTGCTTAGTTGGAGGATGTTCGTTAATTACCCCATGTTGTTTTTGAGCAATAAGGAAGAGGGAAGAATGGAGAAAGTTTGAAGTATTGTTGTCATAAATTTGTTGATTTTGGGAGGATTTTTTCTTTTTATTATTTACAGTAAAGTTGTTGACCATCCAATTGAGTAAACGCATTTTTGGTAAAAAATATGCCCAAAAATATATATTATGCCAAAAAAACCACGAGTATATAGGTTTTGGGTGGATGGGGTTAACTAGGATGTATGACTAAAATATGACTGCACTTTTAGGCACCAAGGGTGTACAGGTACGAATCAGTTGTATAGCCAAAAAATTACGTTAAACCTCACCATAAGAACCTTCACTCGTGGAATTAAATAATCTTATCTTATAATAAGGTTATCTTGAATTGCTTAGGTAGGCCCCAACCCAGTACCACCCCAACTTCTTAAAGTTGGGGTGGTACTGGGTTGAACCTCTCAATAGATACCCCCATTACTACGGACCTCACTATAAGGTAGCCCCCTTGAGCTGAAAAATCATACTTTATAATGAGGTGTATCCTAAATTAAGGCGTACTTAGGAGCATCTTATGAGGTCCTCAAAAAATATAATGGCAAAAAAATTCCAATTCGATGATAGCTCTAGCACCCTCAAAATATTTTTTAAAAAATTTAACGAATCCATCAACAAGAGTTATAAAATCTCTAGGGAATTTAAAGAGCGCAGATGGGTAAGAGAAAAGTTTTGATGAAAGAATAAATAAAGCTTTAAAAGATACATTGGGAAAGAAAAAAATTAGAGAAAATATATTTTTTTTTATTTTTAAATTTTGAGGAAAAAAATAAATAAAAATAAGGAAAAAAAATTATTTTCGAATTATGAAGAAGGAAATAAAAAAAATAAAAAAATAAATTTTGTAAACAAAAATAATTTTGATGAAAAATAAGATGTTGGTATTTTAATTACAAAATAAATATTTATTTTTATATGAAGTTAATTGTAAATAAAAAAAATATTGGCACTTGTTTAAGGGGGAAGGTGACAGATTTGCGAACTTCTCCTCTTATTTCTCTCTCTTTTTTTCTATGATAAATGGTAATATTAAACGATAAAATCAAAAAACGCGGCCGGAATTCCAGGAATAATCAAGAGAAATAAGAGGAATCCTCAGAAAAAGTCCGCAAGTTTTCTGCAGACTTTCAGAAAAAGTCCGCAAGTTTTTTGCGGATTGTCCGCAAATTTTTTGCGGACTTTTTTTTGAATAAAAACTCAACCCACCGCCATTAATTTTGTCGATTGTCTAAGCAAACCAAGTACAAGGAAAGGAACTTCTTTTGATAATTTTGTCTTAATAAAATATTATTTTTTTGAAAAAATTGAAAAAAAACACCTTTAAATATTCCTCCACAAATTCACGAACTTGATCTAGACTTTGAGGGAAATGATGGAAATTTTCATTTAGAATTGTTGAATGAGCAAAAGAATTTAATTGAGCAAGTTCTTTGACGTTGTTAGGCTCATCTTTTTTTAATTTTTGAGAAATAAATTTTAAAATTTTTATAGGGACATTAGAATATTCAGGTATATTTCAATTATGCCGGCACGGAAAAAGGTCCGCAAAAAAATCAACAAATTAAAAAAGTCCGCAATTAAGAGTCCGCAAATTTAGAAAAAGTCCGCAAATTAAAAGCCGTAAACTAAATCGTCCGCTAAATTGTAGAACTCTACAAAATTAAAAAAAAAAAAGCCCGTAACGTTGAACAGCAAGTCAATGATTTCAAGCTGGTCGGCACTACGTTAACAAATTTATGCCAAAGGGTGATTTAATAGAGAGTCCACTATATTCTAACGAGTGATCGAACCGTACCAACTACGGCCTTATTTTTCGGTATTTATCGGTATCCCGCATCGGAAGTACGGTACAGACCGATACGAAATTCCGATCACTATATTCTAAGTTGCGGATAAAAAGCTGCGGATATTGCCGGCAAAGTTGAAAGTATACACAAATTTATTTTTTTTATCAATAAATTGTCAATAAACTACCTCCTCCAATTCTTTTTGTATTTAAAATTTTTTTATTGTTGTCTTTTATTTCTTTTTTGTAATTTAAAGAAGTATCGAGAATAATTTCTTTTTGATTGTTATCAGAAAATAAATTGTCTATGAGCAAAGTATCAATAGAAAGAATTCTATCGGCGATATGGACTGAGCCAAATGTTCTAGAAAATTAATTTTTTGAAGGTAGAAAATTTGGATTTAAAAAAAAAATTTTTTTTTTTAATTGTGATTTGCGGACAAAAAAAAGTTGCGGACAAAAAGTTGCGGACAAAAGGTTGCGGACAAAAGTTGCGGACTTGGATTTTTTCTACGAGAAAGAAGAGAAGGGGGTTATTTTAAAATACATCTCGAGACTTTGAAATAGAGGACCGTCGGAAAGTGTCCAAAATCGAAGATCAGAAAATTTCGAAAGTCGGTCTTGCCAAACAACAAAATGTCAATGGAAAAATGTGAACAATTTCCTTATAAGAACCCCCAAATTTTTTTTCATCAAATATTTTTCATGGGGATATGGGCAATGTTACCCGATTACCTCTATATAAGAAACACCTCATTATAATATACCCTCATATAAGATACACCCCATTATAAGGTACCCTCATTATAAGGTACATTCATTATAAGGTACCCCCAATAGAGTTAGGGAAACACACTCTATTTAAGGTACACCTCATTTTAAGTTACGATAATTTCAGCCATAAGAGTGTCTTATAACGAGGTTTTTAATTGTTATAAAAAATATTTAAAATATAAAGGAAAATTAATTGATTAATTTTAAGAGAGAATTTGCAAAAGCTTTGATTCATCATTAACAAAAAGGCAATAAAAATCTCGAGAACATTTTTAAAATGAGTGAGAAGCAGCCGCAAAAATTTTTTGACGTTTAAAAAAGTCTGAAGATGTCAGTTAATTATTTTAGCAAAAATAAAATGAGAGGCAAAATGCCTGCGGTTTTTTGGGACAAAGAAAAAATGAAGAGGTTGGGGGTGTTTTGGCGCCTGTAAGTTTTGGCGCGCGCCTCAAAATTGGGACTTGGGTGAATCCTAATTTTTTGAAAATTTTCTCAAATTTTTTTTACATAATTGACTACCCTCTCCAGAAATTTCAGAATTTTTCATCAAATATTTTTTAAGTTGTAGTCGATAAACCTCGAAAAATGAGGTATTTTGGGAAGAATCAAAACATTTTTAACCCTAATTTCTGAAATAATGGCTCAAAAATCCTGAAATTTTTGGACTACTTAGATCAACATACGAAGATTATTTTAAAGTAAAATTTCATCTTTCTATTTGAACAATTCACTAATTTATAAGCTCCCGATTCTCCCGAAAGCTTGCGCCAAAATATCCCTGCGCCGGAACGGCACAGTCCCAAATGAAGAGGAACTGGGAAAAGTAAAAAATAAAAAAATTTTAAAGGAAAGAAAAGTCAGAAAAAATGGAAGGAATTTAAAAAAGTAAAATAATGCTACAGGTGGTTATTATTTTATTTTTTGTTTTTTTTTGTTTGTTGTCGGGGACATCATAAATATAATAATGCTTAAATGATTCTTTTTTAAAGAAGCTGATAGAGAGAGTGGAAATAAATTTTAAAAATACCTCCAAAGTCCTAAAATTTTTTGAAATTAAATGTGGGTCCGTGGAAAAAATTTTTGACGATGTGGCGGAAGGTTGGGGGTCACTAGAGTGATCAGAAAGGGATGTCAGGGGCCAAGGTACGGTTTTTTTGGGACAAAGGAAAAATGAAGAGGTTGGAGGCGTTTCGGCGCCTTAATGTTTTGGCGCGCGCCTCAAAATTGGGATTTTGGCGGAACCTAAATTTCTAGATTATCTCCAGACCGGATTAACCTAGAAAAATCCGCCCGGGTCTGGCCAAATATTCAAGACTCCTAAAAATCTTTAAAAAACAACAAGGAAGGCATTGTATAGCGAGGACCACGTACCGGAAAGGGAGTGGGATTTAGGGCTGGACCTAAGTTCCAGACTTAAGTCGAGTTATAATAACTCAGAACATTTCTGCACGAAGGGTGGCGTAAACTGAGATCAACAAACTATTTAAAGGCTGTATAATAGTGAGCGGCGCCTGACGGACCCGGCTGGACTTTTCCGAAGTCGGTGACCCAAAAGAGCCTGTTTTTCATGAGTTTCAGATTATCTCCGGACAGGATTAACCCAGAAAAATCAGGCCGGATCCGGACCGGTTTCACAAAAAATAAAAAAAAATAACGACCAAAAAATGCTTCGATAAACTAGTAATTATTTTAAGATTTTTTTTTGCCAAAAAATTTTCCACGCCCGTTAAAATCAATTGAAAAATTTTTTTATTTTCCCGCAGAGTTAAATATACTTTTTTCCCGTTATTTTACAGTTTATCTTCATTTTTTTTCATTTCTAGTGTCCCCAAAAAAGTAGTCTCCCTTGTCGGCACTTGGCTATTATTGGCGTTAGCCGTCAGTAAAAGAGGTTTTTTGAATGTAATCAATTTTCTTTTTCTTTCTATTTTGAGGGTAAAAAGGAGGGAAATGGATAAATACATATATAAAAAAATTTGTTTTATTGTCAAAGATTATCTCTGTTAATTCAAAATTTAATAAATATTTTTATTTAAAAATTCGCAACATTTAAATATTTATAAAGTCGAATCTCACGCGTATTTCATACTGAAAACGGACTAGGAGTGGGGACTAGGGGAGGGAGAGGGGGGGTCATATAAAAATCGTACGAGATATCTCGAAAAATCTCGACTATCAAGATTTGTGTTCGAGATCTTGTCTCGATCCCATTTCTAATTTTAAGTTTATCGACCATTTACGACAAACTGATTGGACAGTGGATTGGATAAAACTGCCTTACCTATGATTTCTTTCGGCCCGTGAGTGTAAGCATAAATAGACTCAGGCAAAGATCCCAGCCTTAGGAAAGATATTTTCGGATCAATTAGGATGAGTTCGTCTTTTAATATGTGGTAGAATCTCTATACTAATCCAACAAACTCGGGGCCGAATTGGTGGTATAAATTGGTGGTATAAACGTTGCCTTATGTAGCAAGAAATAATACGGGTCACCCGGGGAGTAAGAGTATAGAGCTTAGAGAGAGTATTAGCAAGAGTCCATTTTTAATAGGCTTTCAAGAGGGGGTCGTATTATAGAGAGTTTATTAATAATACGGATGTTGTGTTATCGAGATTCCACCACTGCAGCAATTTTTAATAAAAAAAAGGAAATTATTGTAAATATTTACTAAATATGTAATATTTTATTTTGCTTATTTTATAAAGGGGATTTAAATAAATTTAAAAATAAAAGATTAAAAAATAAAAATAAAAATAAATTTTTAATTAAATTAACAAAACTATTTAATTTTTTATAAAAAAATATTTTTTGGGTTATGGCCAAAACATAGCCTACTATTAAAGGGTCAATGCATGCAAAAAACGAAGGAAAAGGGAGTATATAAATTCCCCCTTTTTACCTCTTCATCCATTCTGTCACTGTTAGCGGCATTTTGTGTGTTATATCATTTTTTACTACGTGGGCACATCCATAAATAAAATGGTTAGTGTGAGGCGGAAAAAGGCGGGAAGGAAAATTGGAAAAAGTAAATAAAATATAAAAAATGAGGAAATGAGTTAAAAAGGGTCAAAGTTAACCCTCCCTTATAATCCGGCTGTCAGATTGCCTGAACGAGGTGAACGAGTCGAACATGTGTTTTTATGGTGGTGAAATGAGGAAAGAAAAACATAGCAACAAACAATGTATAGTCGAAACGGCACTATTTTGTCCGCAAAAAAGTTTTTGTCCGCAAAATTTTTTTTGTCCGCAAAAAATTTTTTGTCCGCAAAAATTTTTCTTGTCCGCAAAAAATTTTTTTGTCCGCAAAAATTTTTGCGGATTTTCATTTTTTCCTTTCTTCACTAGTATAAGATACCCTCTCGGGGATTAAAAAATTTGTCTCTTATAATGATGTGTATATTAAATAGAGGATATCGCCTAGACCTCTCTCTCATTGTCCCCCTACCCCAAGGGACAGGGACGTTTTCGCGCGAGGGGAGAGGCGTTTTTGGTCTACTTAACATAGTCGAACACCTTATAACGAGGTTCTCGACTGTATTTAAATTATTCCCACCTTTTACGTATATCGTTAGGCCCAATAATTGAAAGTAAATTTTGATTGTTCCATTGAGCATAAAATATTTTTGGTTGGCACTCTCTAATATCTATTGAAGCAAATAATATTTCTTCATCTTTGTTGTTTATGTATTTTAAAAGTTTTGGATTGAGAGAATTTTTGATGGATTCTATTTGTTGTTTTTTTAATTCTAAAATTATTTAAAAATTTATTTGGGGCAATTGGGTAGACTGATAAAGGTGGGCATATTTTGCGGATTCAAAAAAGTCCCTCAAAAAAGTCCGCAATAAATGTCCGCAGAAAATGTCCGCAAAAAAGTCCCCCAAAAAAAGTCAGCGAAAAATGTCCGCAATAAATGTCAGCAAAAAATGTGTCCAAAGAAGTCCGCAAAAAAAGTCCGCAAAAAAATCCACAAAAAAGTCCACAATAAATGTCCGCAGAAAAGTCCTCCAATAAATGTCTGCAAAAAAGTCTCCCAAAAAATCCGCCAAAAAAGTCCGCAAAGAATTCCCTCATTGCCAGTTAGAATTCTACTTACCCTCAGTACAAGAAGAATATTCCTCTGCCTCCACTAATGAAGACTCCGGTGAGGCTACCTTTTTAAAATAATTATAATTGAAATTTTTTCCTAATTATTTTTACTTGTTCAACTAAACGTTTAAAAGCACTTTCACCAATTTCTGCTTCTAAATTTTTTATTCCTTTGTTTAAAGCTGTATTTTGTTTTCTCAAGTTGTTTAATTCTGAACGAAGTAGTTTTACATCCTCTGAGGAATAAAAGGATTTTTTAACGGATACAGGCAAAATAGAGTGTATGTATCGCTTGGGCAAGGTTCGCAAAAAATGTCCGCAAAAATTTTGCGGATGTCCGCAAATTTTTGCGGACATTTTTGTGGTCGTTTTTTGTTTTCCTTGTGAATTAAGATACGCCTCATTATAAGATACTTTTTTCAGCCCAAGGGGGTTTTATAGCAAGATTTTGACTAATAAAACTAACCCTCTATTTTCTTAGGCCTAGGATCAGTACGTGGATCACTAGGCATTGACAAAGCATTTCTCATTGGTTTTGGAGAACGATTAACAGCAAAGACTGGCATTTTAAATTAATTAAAATTTAATAATAATGGAAGAATAAATCTGAAATTAAGGGAATAAGAAAGAATCCGCGTCCAAGCATCCCGTGCAAACGACCTATATTCTTCAAAGGTTACGTTCTGATCGACGTCTCGAGGCCTTATTTTGGGACATAACTTTTTTGATTCATAACCGATTTGAATTGTTATTATATCAATTGAAAGCTCTTAATTTAAGGATTATTTTAGCTAACGGGATTAATTTGATCAGATCATCTTAGAAAAAGTTACAGCCGAATAAATATCAAAAAACACGATTGCTTGCACTTATCCAGGTCCAACTTTTGGTAGGATGATCTGATCAAAACAGTCCTGCTAGCTAAAATAATCCTCACACCGAGAGCTTTCGATTGATATAAAAAGTATTAAAATCGGTTAAGAACCAAAAAAGTTATGGCCCAAAATATGACCTCATGTCTAAAAAACGGCCTTTATTATGAACGGCATTTCCCGGTGAATTTCAATCCTTTTTTGAAAATTCAAAAAAATTCTAACTACATAAATAATCTTCACGTTCAATCTCTATATTTATCATTCAAACACTTTGACTTTTCGAAGGATTTTGATGTAGACAGGGGATTGTTTGAGAAAAAAAAGACATAAAAAGAATAAAACGCCTAGGCACGTAAAGGGAAGGAAACAATATTTTTAGGGAAAAACTTTTTTTCAAAAAAAAGAAGAACAAATAAATACGGAAATGGATGTTTTTTCTTACTTGGAGAAAGTTTTTGTGAAAATAAAGATGCTAGCTAAACGACGGCTATAAGGCATAAAATTTGCTGCCTTATAGCCGTTAGCTTTGTAAGGCTTTTTTGGGGGAGATAAAGTCACTCTTGCTGTTTTTCTCTGTTTTCTTTCAATTTAAATATATTTTCCCACACTTTTTAGGGAAATAATAAACATAATAAATTAAGTTTGGACTTTATTTTAAGGCTAAAATATTTGGAAAAAGAAAATAAAATAATCTTAAGTCTATAGAAACATGTTAAGTAATTAAGGATCTATATTTGCTTTTCGGTCTATATTCAATAGTTATAGGGTTAATGGATATTATCTCTTAATCTCTCATAGTTAAGCTCTCTTAATCTCTATCAATTCCTTAAATTCCCTTATCCTCAATTCTTCCCTATCCCCCAAGTCTCTCCTTATCTCGCCCAAATCCCTCCTTATCCCCCTCATCCCTCAAATCCCCTTATATCCTCAATCCCTCTTTGTTCTCCCAACTCACTTTATCCCTCCTTAATCACTCTTAATCCAAAATCACTGTGTTCGAACCTTCTTTATCGCCCAAATCCCTCCTTATCTCCCTCAAATCCTCTTATATCCTTAATCCCTCTTTATCCTCCCAAATCTCTTTATCCTTCCCTAATCACTCATAATCCTCCCAAATCCTCTTTATCCCTCCTTAATCACTTTAGTCCCAAATCTCCATCTTCGAACATTCTTTATCGCCCAAATCCCTCCTTATCACCCTCAAATCCCCCTTAATTCCAAATCCCTTAATATTCTCAATCCTCCTTATCCTCCCAAATCCTTTATACTCCTTAATCACCCTTAATCTCCCTAATCCTATCAACACTTCTCTTGTCGTCCAATATCAATCCCCTTATATCCCAAATTCTTTCATACTTCCCTAATCCCTATACCCCTAATGACACATTTTAGTTCGGTTTCTTAACTTAAGAATGTGGTGAAACCGACAATCCTAAATTTTAAACATTAGAAAAATTTTTTTATAACATTAAAAGACGATATCTTCTTCCTTTAAATGTTTTCCATTAAAATAAATACCCTTAGACAAATTGAATAAAAAATGGCCAAGTTAGTACTCAAAAAAGGCAAAAAGGGGATAAATAGTTTTGAGAAAATAATTTAAGAAAGGGACAAACTTAAAAAAGTAAATTTAGGAATAAATTAAGGAACCTCGTTTAATAAACATAGGGAGAGTTTACGAGATAAATTAACCTTAATATTAAGAGATATGATTTTTGGAACCCGAAAACGTGAAAACTACCTCGGTGGCTGTGCGTTCAGACAGACACTGTTGGTAGCAGTTCGCTGGCTGTAGTGTAGTGTACCGGTGGTAAAAGTTCGGGACGTGACATATGTCATTCGATTCGTCTCGACGAGCTGAGTCGAACGGTACCACTCCCTACTTTAGGAAATAATTCTGGACCGAATTATAGGTCCCGAAAAATCGAAAAACCAAAGGGGGGACCAAGCACTTTTTTGGGGTGAAAAATTCAAAAATGCAAATTATACCTCATTCGAAAGAGCTCGTCGAGCTGAGTCGAATGACACCTAAATCAACTAAATCCGACTTGATTTGACAAAGTTATGACCGTTTGTTTTAGCTCCTTACCTATGGCATCTGTGGAGATTTTTGCTGCTATGGAGGCCCCAAATACGTCCAGAGCAAGGGAGATAGGAATAGGTTTATGTTACGAGCCCAGACCCAGCGCCGTAGACTCCCCGCGAGGCGCGTGCCGCAAAACCCCGCGCGAAGCGCGGGGTTTTGCACAAGCGCCTCGCCGACGCTCCATAGGTTTAGGTATTTTTGTTTTTTGTGTCGTAACTTTGTCTAATCTTGTCCAATCACGGTGATTTTGATGTCATTCGACTCAGCTCGTCGAGCTCTTTCGAATGAGCTAACAATTGTAGAATCTAATTTTTAACCCTAAAATCCCCCCTATGGTTTTTGACCATTTCGCGCCCTATATCTCGACTCAAACTTGTTCAATCAAGCTGATTTTGGTGTCATTCGACTCAGCTCGACGAGCTCTTTCGAATGAGTTATAATTTGCATTTTCGAATTTTTCACCCCAAAAAAGTGCTTGGTCCCCCCTTTGGTTTTTCGATTTTTCGGGACCTATAACTCGGTCCAGAATTATTTCCTAAAGTAGGGAGTGGTACCGTTCGACTCAGCTCGTCGAGACGAATCGAATGACATATGTCACGTCCCGAACTTTTACCACCGGTACACTACACTATATCCCAGTTCGCTTCGGTGGCTGTGCGATCAATAGTGCTTGTCTGGTGGCAGTGCACTTGGTGACAATGAGACAAAATTTTGGAGTGTCTATGTGCCGTTTTGTACATGGGACCGTCCCCTGCTTCGGAGGAGGCTTTTAACAAATATTCATTTGGAATACGGATGAATATGGATCAAGAGCTACACGGATATCAACCTCACGGATATATCCGGATACGGACAGCAAAATCCGTGTAAATATCCTAATCTACCTCTGTCTAGCTAATTTTAAGTTGCGTGTATATTTAAGGATTATTTAGCTAATTTTTATTAAAAATCCTAATATTTAATTTAAAAAATTTTAAAAAATAAAAGAGAAAAAATGTATAAAATGACTACAAAAATATTTTTTATTTAATTTTTTTTGAGTATTTCCTCCACTTTTAAAAATTTTATTCGCTTCGACGTTGATCCAAATTTTTTGAAGAACGTTTCAAATTATTTGTTGTCGTTGTTGATCCTTAAAAAATTTTTTCTTGATTTTTTAAGTCTTACAAACACCTGTCCCAGCAACTCCTCCATTACTGACAGCAGCAGCTAATTGGGCTTGTGCTGCCAACTGGGCAACATAACTTTGGGAGTTGGTTACTGATGTTGGGGCTGTTGCGGAAAGAGTATTTACTTGTTGGAGAACTTTAAAAAAATTTTTATAATGAGGTGTAAATTAACTAGAGGTCAGTCCCCATTATAAGGTATCCGCTTGGAGGGAAAACTTGTCTCTTTTAATGAGATGTGTCTTAAATAGAAGTTGAATCTCATTAAAATGCTCTTCAAGTAAGAAAATATTCCCTTATAATGAGGTGTATATTAAATAGAGGGTATCGCTTAGGCAGCTTCCCAGCTTCCCAACCCAGTATCTATCCAATTTTAAAACGTCTCTTAAATTGAGGTGTACTTAACATTGGGGGTTATAATGATATATTGAATAGTCAGACCTCCCTATAAGGGACTCCTAATACTAGATAGACCTCTATCTAATGGACGTTTTTTAAAAGTCGGTAGGATATTAAATTGGTTAGCCTTCTATGTGATATCCCAATTCAAGGCACACCTCGCTATAGGAGACAATTTTAGAGCTCTAAGCGAGTATCAAATAATGAGGCCCTATTTAGATACATACAAGGATATGCAGCTGCCAAAGAAGCAGAATTAGAATAATCAAACTGTGGAGTTCCACTGCCTACAGGCATCCCATAAGCAGCAGCTACTGCAGCTAAGGATGTCTGTTGATTCCCGCTTTGTTGTTGCTGGGCTGCTGCTGCCAATAGTAGTTGGTTATAATCAAAATAGGCAGAATTAGCAGTATTTGCCCCACTGGTAACAGCAACGTTTGCTTGTTGTTGTTGTTGAAGTAGTGCTGCTATAAATATATTTTTGCGGACAAGTAAATATCGGGATGGGGGGGGGGGTTTCTGCGGGTTTTTTCTCTCACCTTCCTTAGCTTCTCCCATATGGACTTTCCAACAATTAGTATTAAAACGCTTAAACTGGAGCTTGAGAAAAAGATTCTCCCATTAGATTCTCCCATATATAAACGCAGGCTGAGAGAAAGGAATGAGGTGAACAGGCACCTGAACGAGGTTACCGATCCGTTGCTTGCGGTAGTGAGATGCTAAAAGGATAGTGTGGAACACCGCATCAACAATCGGCCATCCCTCATGTGAAACATCTAGGGACGGGGTAAATTTCGTGTTAACCTCTTCCCTTCCGTTCGGGACGTCTCCGAGCGACAGCCTATCAAACTTTACCTTGCTGTGCCGCCAAAGCAACCAACGCCGCAGTATTCTGTGGTTGTTGGGAAATATTTTGAGAAAACTGAATAGCAGCCAAGGGGTTAATAGCAGCCAGTTGTTGCTGCGCCGCTTGTTGTTGAGCAGCAGCAATAGCTGCAGCAGTCGTTGGATTTTGTGAAAGTAAAAGTTGACTAGTTGGAGAAGCTGCTGCAGCTGATAAAACGCTGGCTGCCAGGCTTAAAAATATTTTTTTGGAAATTTTTTGATTTTTTAAGTGCCAAAAATAATTATTTCACTTCATAATACACCAAAATTTAGATTTAAACAAGTTAAAAAACACCCCAAAAATAATTAAAAATAAAATAACCATCACCATAAAAAGCATAAAAAAACCCTAAAATTGGTTGGTTCACAAAAACAAAGCAAAAAAACAAATTAGATACCGTATTACCTCTAATTGAACGCCCGGGCATTCACTTTTTAAATCACCATCTAAAGGGGTATGTTGGGAGGTAGAGGGAGAGGGGAGAGGAAGAGGAAGAGAGAGAGAGGGAGGGGTTATATTAGGGTAATTAAGGAAGAGGGAGGGAGAATGAGAGGAAGAGAGAGAGGGAGGAGTGTTATGAGAGGGTCGTGTTGGGAGGTATGTGGAAGAGGAGAGAGGAGGGGGAGAGGGAGGGGGGAGGATGGGGAAGAGAGAGGGTAGGGGTTATATTAGAGGTAATACGGTGGTATATTTATTGTGAATTCCGAAAACACTTCAACCTCAAAAATTGGGGACTCACATTTATTTAATTTTTTGAAATATTCTCTTCATGCACTGAATTTTAAATTTTAAAATTTATTTTGAATTACCCTTAAGTTTACTAGGGAAAAATAAATAATCCGCATACCGTTGTTGTTGCTGTTGTAATTGGAGAGCTGCTTGCAATTGAACTGCCTACATAAAAAACAAATTTAAGTTCAAAAATCCCCAAAAGTTGCCTGCAAATTATCGAAAGTCCGTAACCCCAAAAGTCCGCAACTTTTGTCCGCGTTTTCAAAAGTCCGCAACTTCTGTCCGCGTTTTCAAAAGTCCGCAACTTTTGTCCGCAAGTTTTAAAGGTCCGCAAATTTTTTCCGCAACTTTTGCCGTAAATTATAGAAAAATATAATAAAAGTATCTTTTGCCTGTAATTGTGGAAGTTGTCCAAGCGTTTGTGAAAGAACAGCTAAGTGTGAATTGTTTCTAGGCTTGGCACCCAAATAGGCTAAATTAACATTTGTTTTTCGGCCATCAATTATCGGGTTTGGATCACTTTAAGATTACATTTCAAACTAAGATTTAAATTTAACAAAGAAAATACCGGCAAGCTTTTTCAGCTTGAGCCCTTTCCTTCATTGTAACAAAGCCATAACCACGACTTTTTTGTGTTTGCCTGTCAGTTATTACCACAGCCTTAATTTATGTATTTATTATATGCTTGAAATAATGACACCCTTCTGGGCCTAATTGAGGTGACGTTGAAGGAAAGTGACGAGGGATCGAGGGAGAGGAATTTGTGTCCGCAAAAAATTTCCGCAAAAATTTTGTGGGCAAAAATTTTGTCCGCAAAATTTGTCCGCAAAAATCTGTCCGCAAAAATTTTGCTCACAAAAAATGTCCGCAAAAATTGTCCGCAAAATTTGTCCGCAAAAATCTGTCCGCAAAAATTGTCCGCAAAATTTTGTCCGCAAAATTTGTCTGAATATAAATTTTGTCCGCAAAAATCTGTCTGCAAAAATTTGGCATCAAAAAGTATCCTATCTTTTCCTACAAATGACCAATTAATTAATTTAACACAAACTTCTTCAATCTCCCCAAATTGGCTAAAATAATTATTCAACGATTCGTCTGTTGTATGGTAAGGAAGTCCACCAACAAATATTTTTGTAAATCTTGTATCCCTACTTCCAGTAGGTGGGGATGAACTATCCCCGTTTGAAGAAGAGTATGCAGAGTTTGTAATAGCCGTTGCTTGTTGGGCTGCTAACGTTGCCTGAAGGATTGCTTGGTCTGATAGAGTTGCTGCATTGAGTTGTTGGTTGTAGAGGGAGGCTGGTTGCATTTTTGGACGGTAAGTAGTTGAGAATTACTGTATTTTTACTTAATATTAAAATTTTTTAAAAGGTTTTGAACAGTTTCGATCGGTTAAACATTTCTATAAGAGACGCCCTTTTGGGCTGAAAAGATCTCGTACCTTATAATAAGGACATAAAAGTATCGTTCTCCCACTCAAGTGAAAACCAAAGCTTGAAAATGTATCTAAAATAATGTCGAGGTTCTTATAATGACGGTATCCTAAATAGAGGGTTCGCTGTTCTTATGATGAGGGTATCTTAATAGAAAGTTCGATTAGCCACCTCTCCCAGCCAATGACAAAAAAGGTTTTTATAGAGCTTATCCTAAATAGAGGTGTAACTAGTATTGGGGGTTGAAACTCTATTATAAATCTAGTTGACCTTCTCTATAGTGAACATACATTACTGAGAACCTCTAATTAACAGACGTTTTTTTTAAATTTGACTGGAGACTTATTTGGGGAGCTATCTAGGCAATACCCTCCATTTAAGATACCTACATTATAAGTTACGATTTTTCTAACTTCGGGGGCATCTTATAAAGAGCTTCAATGTAATATTATTCTTATGAAATTTAAAATAAGCAAAAATATATTTTTTTCTCGATTTCTGGTTAATATATCCATTGGTTTCGACATAAACTCTAATAAAAGAAAGCAACTGTTATTTTACTTTTTCTGATCCCTTTAGCTAAAGAAATAAAGGTTTATCTATTCCTTTAGCTTTAAACTAAAAATTCTCGAGAATAATAAACATTTAGTTGAGAAAAGGGTTTGTTTAGAGGATTAACAAAAAGCTTTGAAGGAAAATATTTTTTGAAGAAATTGACAAAAAGGTTGAAAAAAGGTTTAGAAAGGGTTGAATGAATAGTTAAGGACACAGTAGGTGACCAAGGTAAAGCTTCTTCAAAAGGAAATCAGTAGGACTTCTTGCAAAAAGAAGTTTGACGTTAAGGTGAGATTTTGGCGTTGTATAAGTGGGGTAACTCCAATCGGACCTAATTTATGTGAACCCCATCTATTGTGCACTCTTGAGCGTACACCTGTTAAATTTTTGGTTGGCACAGAAGCACACAGTGTCAGAGTCTGGTATACCATAAATATACTCCAACCAGACTTCCTCGTGGACACGGATATGAATACAGATAATATCAGGATGCCTGCGGATATCCGCCTGTATCTGCCGTAAATATCTGGATACGGATACTAAAATCAGTATCTGTGAGCACTCAAATCAGTAATACTGCTCGAGAGTCTCGGTCTCGGGTTAAGAAATTTCTCGGTCTTTTAGCTCTCGATTCCTCGACTAGGTCCTAATTCTAGGTTTTTGGCCCTAATTTTGATTCTTATTTCAGTTAACGATTTTTAACATCAAGGGCATTAGCATAAGGGCCCACAAATCAATTGAATAAATTTTTTGTTTAACCAAAGATTTTGTGGATCTCTAAGAAAAAACATTTAAAAATTACCTCTATAGAGGGTCGTCAAATTCAGATAGAATCAAGAATTTTTAAACTGTTCCCAGCAATTTTGTAGGCTTTTTTATATTCACTGATCCCCTATTTAATTAATTTAAAATAAAAATTAATTTAATTAAATAAAATTCTCTCGGCAATCAACAAATAGTAAAAAACAAACGATTTAAAAATAAAAATAATTAAAAAAAAAGAAAAACACGGCATATGCTTTTGTTGGTGATTAAAAGCTTGTTAGTTTAAAAAAATAAAATTAAGTTAGGATTTCATAAACATGCACGAATTCTACAAGGATAGGTTCCAGATCTTGCAAAGATACATAATTAAATATAGTCGAATATCACCTCGTTTGCGACCCTCCATTGACTTCAAAATATTTTTCTGAGGACGTTAGATGTCATATAATCAGAGGTAAATCGGAACTTATGAAGGTGCCGGAAATTGGAACTGTCGGAAACCGGAAATGGCTCAAAAGACGGAACTCGGAAGTCGGAAACCTATAGTCGGAAATATGTTAAATTATCGGAACTCGGAAGTTTTTCCAAAATTTCGGAACTTGGAAGGAAAAAAACGTCGGAACTCGGAAGTCGGAAATCAAAATTCTGATTCACCTCTGTATAAAAATGAGATCCAACTGTATACCAAAAATAACATTTCTTGAATTATAAAAAAGAAAAAAATAAATGTTCAAAAATAAAATCTTTACAGATGGCAATAAAAAACATTAAATTGCCTATCCTTAAACCCCTATATTTTATCTCACAAATCTTCGCTATAAAAGAAAATGTGGAAAAAAAATATGTTGAACTTCCTGTCCATTGTGAAAAATAAATTGATTGAAAAATGTGGATATGTATATGTAAAATAAAATTAAGTTAAGCTCCCCTCCAATCAGATACATTAAATTGAATGTATATATTAATGAGTGTATAATACATACAACAAGGTTCAACAGTAATATATTTATTAGGATTCTGATACGTGTCAGACAGGGATGTCTTGGGTTGAGAAATGGTTCGGGTCGGTTTCGAGTCTGGTTTTCAAAATTTTCTTTGGATCGGGTACCAGATAGAAAGAAGACCGGGTTTCGTATATGGGTGTTATAGTGATGCTCGGGAGAAGAAAAAACCCGGGAAACGGGAGTCGGGTCTGGAAATGACCTCGGGAGTCGGGAGGCCAAAAGCTCGGGAAATTTTCCCGAGTCGGGAGTCGGGATACCCGAGCATCACTAGGGTGTTAGGGCAACCCGAGACATCACTGAAGTCAGCCCAACCCAAAGGTGTGCGCAAAAATCGCAAACGCAATCCCAAAAATGACCGCAAAACGCATTGCGCACACCCAGATCAAACTTTTACTAGGCGACATCGGCCTAATTATAATTTTTTTAGTTTAAAAAGAATTAAAAAGGCAAAGACATTAAATAAAAAAAATTTCAAAAATTCACACCAAGCTTAAAAATCAGGATGAGCGGAATTATTAAAGGTTGATAGCAGCGTAAAAAAAACACTTTCACGTTTAAAACCTTAAAAATCGCAATGTTTAGTGAATATTGTTCACGCAGGGCATTGTTGTTTTTATAAAATTCAAGATTCATTTTTTGTAGAAAAGATTTATTTTTTAATATTTTAATTTTCTAAAATAAATTTTTTGTTTTAGAAAATATTTAAAGAAAGAAAAATAAAATAAAGAAGAGCTATAAGAAAACCATTAAGCTAGCTTATACGTGATATAAACTTGTGTCTAATTTACATCAGGGGCGGTATTCAAAAAATCCTCATTTTTGAATAAGAGTAAGAACCAGGAGTGCAGCTCGTGCCAAACGAGACAAGAGATTCACAAGACGAGCTGCACCCCTGGTAAGAATTATACCCGCAGTTGCGGGTATATATTATCCGAATAACGAACCAGAGCTCGGGGTTATCCTTACCCTCGCTTTTGAATAAAATTCCTTAATTAAGTTACCCGTAGCTGAGGATTGGTTAAGCCGTAACTCGTTTTTTGAATACCCCCAGGGTTCGAAAGGGTCAGCGATAATAGTGGTTCGGGGTTTCAAATTTTTCTTCGGATCGGATTCCGTGTATAAATAATGATAAATCGAGCAATCTTTTTTAATTAAAAAATGAAGAATTATTATTATCCAATAATTTTTTATGTGATCAATAAAAAAATTTATTTAAAGTAATAAAAATAAAATAAATAATAAAAAATGTAATAATAATTTCTTTAAGATAAAAAATGTTTCTATTTTTGTAAAAAATAAAATAAATAATTAAATTTATTAAATTATTAAGAAAAAGTTGCAAAATTGTCGCCCTGACTTAGGGGTACTGGAACGGGACTGACCAATTTTTGATACCTTCTATTTAAGTTACACCCGTTATAGGAAACCATGGTAATTATGGTTGGAGTTTCGAGTCGGACCGACGTTCGAGTTTTAATAAAATTAAAAAGAAAAAAAAAATTAAAAATAATTTGTGCGGAAATATTGACAAAAATATTTTTCTTCGTTCAGTCAATGGCTGGGCAACGGGAAAAAAGTGTGGGTAAAAAGTCTATAAGAAAATACAAAATAAAAGAAAATAAATACTCTCTCCTAGGCCAGAACGCAAACAAAAAAAAATTTTTTTTACCGGCTGGGAGTGAATGAACAGCCCCACCAACCACTTATTCTTGTTGTTGTTCAAGGGAATGAAAGCTAAACTTGAAAGACGACATTTGAGGACGGCGACAATTGCGGAAAACCAGTAAGCTTTCAATTTAGCTAGAGTTGAGGGGAATAATGTACAGTAAGACTTCGCTATAAGATGCCCTCTTGGTATTTAAAAAATAGTCTCTTATAATGAGGTGCATTTTAAATAGAAGGTGTGGATTACGCAACTCCCTCCACCCCCAAAAACCAACAAAATTTAAAATCCCGTATCCTAAACTTAGTGGTAACGAGTATTGAGTGTATCTTATAATGATTGTCTCTTATAATGAGAGTATCTTAAATTGAAGATATCGCTTAGACAGCAACTTAAATCCAGTAGACAATAAGATTCTAGAAAAGTATCTTAAATAGAGGTGTATCTAATATTGGGGTGTACAAGGCGTTCTAATATTGGGTGTTTCTAAAAACGAGGTCGAATGAACCAACAAGATAAGAATGGTGCTGGGTCACGTTAGACCCTTAGGCTGTTTGTCCCAATTTCAATAGATGTTAGTTTTGTCCGCAAGTGTCGTGGTGTGCAAGTGTCGCGGTTCGCAAATGTCGCGGTTGTCAGCAACCACATTTTTAGTTGAGTAACTAAATAACTTGTTCACAAAAAAGAATCACTTTTCTGTGTGGGAAAAATAATTTTTTAAAAAAAACTTCCTTCAATTTCAAAAGGGAGTAAAATTTCTTTGTTGAAGACAAAAAACTTCTTATTCTTTTCTTAAATATGTATTTAAAAGAATTTGTGACTTGTGGGAATATTTTTAAAAAAAATTTTAAAAATCGTGGGAAGTAAAGGTTCTCAAAATTCAAGAAGAATCGACGATTCTTCGGTTTCCGTTATTTTAAAAATTTTGCGGGATCGACAACCCTAATAGGAGGGCTTTTAAACCAGCGCTGTGCGTCATGACGTTTGGCGTTCATTTTTGGCGTTTTGCTTTTGGCGTAATTTAAAAATTTGAAAAAATGGCGATAGGTTTTAGTTATGTGCGCAAATGTCGCCGTTAGCAAATGTCGGCAAATATTTATTAATAAAAACCCTTCCCTTATTTTTTTGTAAAAAAGAAACATTCATTCTTTTTCATAATGTTTTTGAACCCTAAGGCAACATTTTAACGCATTACGAATCGGGGAGTATATTAAAAAGTGCATTAATTATTGCATTAGAGAAAAGTTGTGAACGAAAATATTTATGAAATGAAGAAAGCGAAAACAAAACGTAATCGAAATTTCGAAACGAAATTTCGTATTCGAAATTTTGTAAACTAAATTTTTGGGGGCTCGTGTCGGGTTTCTGCCAAAAAATAGCAAGGTTTGGAGGGTCGGGGTTTGGCCGTACGGGGGTGGGCGTCGGGGATCGGGGTTTGTCGGGGTAGTGTCTTAGGTGTTCAGGTGGGGTTTCTGCCTAAAAATTCGTCGGGGGTCGGGGTGCTACCCAAGTTCAAATTATGGCTTTCTTTCCCAGAAATAAATGACTGTCTCTAGACGGAGAGAAAAAACCCCTTTCGGGTGGAATTAGTTTTTGGGACAAAAACCCCTTACTTTTCCCTTCAAATTTTAAGGGGAAAGCAGAACAATCTAGTAAAAACACATATTGAATGGCCAAAACAAAAAAAGCCGCGGGCAGTCTAAATGAAATTCCTTGCCCAATTGAAGAAAAGAGAAAGGGGGAAAGAAATGAAAAGACGAAGGAAAAAATTTTTTGAAAGGAAAAGCCAAAGAATTCTGACAAATTTATTTGCTCCAAAGTAATAAATTTGTTTGGATAAAATATTAAAAATGAAAAGAATTTTTTAAATTAATTTTTGTCTCAAAATTGGAAAGGAAAAATATTGCAAAATGGTGCTAAGACAGACAATAAGGCAATAAGACATTGAGCCATAGTTATGACAGACAATAGGACACTACGACATTTGGAGAGAGGACAGTTGAACAGCGAATGGGGATCAGGAGTGGGCGCAAGAGGCAATCGTGAAAAACGCAACGCAAGGCCAAAAATCAACGCAAAACGCAATGCGCCCACCCATGATGGGGATTAGCAAAATAGGAATCTCGATAATAAATAATAATTGTTCAATGGTCTTCTGTCCAATTGTCGAGTTAAATAAAAAGGGAATCAACTATCCTGATAAATGTAACAAAAAGCTGTAAATTATTTTTAGTCCATTTATAGAATAAAAATAAATAGCCTTGAAAAATAAAAAATGAAAGTATGTACATAAGTACAAAAGTTTTGGGGAGCAGGAACAAATGAAGCATTTCTAAATTTTCATAAATTTTACTCCATTAGCAAATAATGTCTTTATCTGAGGAAATCATGCATAAAAATTGTAAATACATCCTTGGGCTGAAAATGCATATCGGGATTAGGTGTACTTAAAAATGAGTACCCCAATATATATATTGGGGTATCTTATAACGAGGCCTGAAAATTTACGTCGAAAAAATAGCTTTCTAGCAGTAAAATAAATATTTATTTTTTAAATTATTCCCTCAAAAATGCCTCTTATTATTGACAGATGAAAATTGAATTATTTATCATGGAAAAATGGTAGTCAAGTTGGCATAATATTAAAAAAGGGAAAGAAGGGGAAAAAGCGTGTTTGTTGTGCTAATAAGGTTTTACTGGAAATGACAATAGAAAAATAAACAGAATGACAATAGGAATAAAGTTATATTGTCCTAAGATATCTGCCCTAATTATAAAATACACCCTATAATGGATACACCTCTATTTCAGAGACGATTTTTAAAATTAGATTGGCTATTGAGTGTAGAAAGCTGCCTAGGCGATAACCTCTATTTAAGGACGCCACATTATAAGAGAGAATTATAAGCCCCAAGGGTAATTAATCGACTACAAAATTAATTTACTCTTATAATGAGATGTATGTTAATTAGAAGATATCGTTTAGGAAGCTTTCTTACTTAGTAGAATTTTGGAAGCTTCATTGTATAATACCCTCAATACATCTCCATTTAGGACCCGTTTTAAAATTTGGTTTCAAGCTATCTAGGTGATACCCTCGATTTAATGAAAACCTCATTATAAGAGAAAAGAAAAATGAATTTTGTTCAAAATCTGATATAAGGACATTTCAAGAGGTTCTCTGTTGAATCAAGTCGATTATCGGCAAGTATTGTTTTGTATTTCATACCCACAGAGGTATCGGGGCAAATTTTGGAGTGACATTGAATATTGATATGTATTATACATTCTACCATTTAATAAAAAAAATAATTTAATTTAATAAAGACAAAATAAAGAAAAGTTTATTTGGCCCAAACGAACGAAAGGAGAATAAAAAAATTAAAGAAAATATTTGTATAAAAGAGCGTGCGCGAAGGCAAGTTTGAAAAGAAAATAAACCTGTTGGAAGAAAATATTTTTAGGTTTGTTGTTAACTTCTTTCCAACCCCCTTATTCCCTCTTCCGTTAAATTGGCCAAGTGCAAACAAAAAAAGTTGGGGGAGGAAACAAAATTAATTGACTTTTCTGGGAAAATAAAAATTAATTGAAAGGGAAAATAAAAGGGGGAAATTAATGAGAAGCTTGATTATAAGCATAAGGGCAGTTTTTTGTGTTTTAAAATTTATTTTGAGGAAGTTGAGATGACTAAACGGAATTAAGAGTCAATCACAAACTAACAAAAAGTGTTGCAAAAGTGAATACCAGTTCGGAAGGTGCGCCGACGCAAAGGTCGACAGCGGAAAAGTTGTGGCGCAAAAGAAAAGCGCAGATGTCGCAGAACCACTCGGAAATGCCAACAGAAGAAGAAATGCCAACATTAACCAAGCTTTATATGGTCAACAATACCTTAATGCGTTGTCAAATACTAGTGAAGGATGATACGAGGGGTGTGAAGAACGGATTCTACTGGTGAAGGATGAGTGTCAGTCTCAGAGTGGCTCATTCCAAAACACCAAAATCAGGCGATACCCTCAACATGTTTAAACTCAACCCCTTTGTCAACATGTTTTTTGTCAAACCCCTGATTTCATATTTAAAAAAGGGATTTCGACAGACTTATTGGGGCAATACACGTGGACATATTTCTTAATATTATGAAAGAAGTCTAGAGAAAATTAAAAAAATAGCAAGTGATTAAAAGCAAGAGAGAAAAACAAGAGTGATTAAGTGGATAGTGGCTAATTGCCATTTAGTCAATAAATTTTAATTTATACAATAAATTCTGTTTATTATTATTTAAATTAAATTCGTATTATTTAGTATTTAATAAGTCTATTCAATTCGGTAATGGCTCTTATGTCGAAATCACCGTCCATTTGTTCTTACTCCAATTACCACAATCACATTGTTTTCTTTTATTAATCATTCCAAGATCTCTAAGTTACTGTCAATCCTTCAGTTAAGTTAGACAACCGTTTTTAGTGCCTAAAAACAAAAAAAGCTCGATGATGTCAGTGCTCGGAAATTTAAAATTTACACTGACCTTTCCAAGCTTTTCCTTGTGATAGGTAAGAATGCGAGCACGACTTTTGTACCACTTCCAAACATTGGTTATTGTAAAATAAATGAGAAGAATAGATAAAGTGAGCGCTTTTATACTAAAAAAAGTGCCCAGAAACTCCTTTTATACAGAACGCCAAAATTTTATTTTTTTAGATTATGAAACTAAAAGAATTATTTTTGCCCTTATTTTATATTTTTCTAATTTATTTCCACCCAATTTTGAGTGTTGACGAAAAACAAGGAGTTTCAGAAACCTTGGAAGGAAGTGTGTCCAATGCCGAATCAGTCCAAATTGATTCTGCCTCACTTAAAGGAGTGTTTGGTGAAGAAAGTGAAAGCGACAAAGAAGAAGGATCGGCAAATAAATATTCTAGAAAATCTCTGGTTAAAAGTTTAAGTGATGGATCGTTAAGAGAGAGCCCTCAAAGAAAAGAAATGTTAAAGAGGAAAAGTTTTAATGCTGAAGAAGGTTCTCAAAAAATGATAAAATTGGAAGAAGAGGAGGAAAACAGACGGAAACGATTAAAATTAAATTTTGATGATGAAAGAGAAAAGAAAGAGAAGAGTGAAATTGAGAGGAAAGGGAAGAGAATTGTGAAAGAGGAGGAAGATAGAATAAAGAAAATATTTGGAGCAACAAGTGAAATTGAAGAGATGAAGGATAAAAAAGATAGGAAAGACGGGCCTTCAGAGATTGAAGAGATTGAAGTAAGAAATGAAAATGATGGAAGGGAAAGCTACACTGAAATTGAAGGAGTGAAGGATGGATATAACAGAGGAGGAGTTTCCGAAATTGAAGAAGTGGGTGATGAAAATGGTGGAAGAGGAAGAGTTTCTGAAATAGAGGAAATGGAGGAAGTAAGGGAAGAACATGATGGAAGGGAAAGCTACACTGAAATTGAAGAAGTGAAGAATGGATATAGCAGAGGAGGAGTTTCCGAAATTGAAGAAGTGGGTGATGAAAATAGTGGAAGAGGAAGAGTTTCCGAAATAGAGGAAGAAATAAAGGAAGTAAGGGAAGAACATGATGGAAGAGGATTTTCAGAGATCGAAGAAGAGGATGATATAGAAGAGGAGGAAGAAGGGTTAAGAAGAAGAGGAAGATATAGAAGAGGAGGAGGAAGAGTTACAGAAATTGAAAAGGAAGAGGAATATAACGGAAGATTTTTGCCATTTCGAAGAGTAACAGAGATTGAAGTGGTAGATGACGACGAGGTAGACAATCTAAGTCCATCAACCAAATTCTCAGAAGAAATCAGAGTATCTCCTATCATTGAACTGCATAACACTCCACAAAGTCCAGATTATTTAGAAAAAAGAGAAAAGGCAAAATTTCAGGTTAGGTAAAAAAAGATTTTAAACAAAATTTTTTAAGTTTAAAAAAGACTGGACGGAATTTAAAAAAGTTTTGATTGAATGGGAAGAAAGGATTGTTTGGAAGTCTAATTATCAACATGTTTTAGAAAAGGAGAGAGATTTAAAAAAGAAAGATAGAGAAATTAACAGAGAGGCTTTAGATGGTAGTAAAAGCTTTTTTAGGGTTCTTTTTATTTGTGTAGCAAAAAGCTCGAAAGTCTTGTCCTTAAATAATGGACCTCTAACGTGTACCGATTGACCCGAGTTTTTTCTAGACGTTTTCCACAAGTTACAATAATCGAAAGATAAGCTCTACACTGTAATTTGATTAATAAGGGGTATGTATTTTTGTCATAAAGAAGCTGGAGCATGTGAACGCAACGAATTCAAAAAGTATATACGACATTATCCCTTATAAAATGGATGGCCATTCTTTCCAAAAGAACATTCTATTAGATGATAAGCTTCAAATCTGTAATTCGCTCATTCGAAAGAACATCAAAAACTGTAGATAAACCGTTATGCCTATCAGTGTCTATTGTCTTCCCAAAGGTATAAATACCGTAAATTGAAAGGAAGTGAAGCCTGCGAGCTTTTTGGACGCACAAAAGAACTGTTTGATTTAAAAATTATTTTTTTATTATATTTTTAATAAAGCTGCAACTAAAAGACTAATCGAAATAAAAAGACAACAAGAACAAAAAGAAAAATTGGAAACAATAAGCGATTTATTGGAAAAAGAATCACAAAAATATACAAAAAATAAAACAAAACATCCTTCCTATTATTACACAGAGTTTGCTTCAAAATTAAAAGAGGCGTCTAGAAAAATGCTAAAAATATCTTCAATTGATTTTCTTTATGAAAAAGAAAATAAAAAATTTAATGTAATTCGTAAAATGATTTTAGGTAATATTTGGAAGTCGCCCCCTTTTTTCTATTTCCTGACCATTTTGAGCTTATTTCCTACTATTATTTACAGATTTTCCTCACAAATCATAGAATTTTGGTGCGGAACGTTATAAGTCGATTTTAATGGTTGGGGGTAGGGGTGGATAAAGCACCTATTTAATCCAGAACCCAAAGGCCAAACCCCGCCCCCTCCTCCCTCTCCAACCCAGAAGGCACAGCTCAAACAAACCCTTTCTCGAAACTTTCAACCCTGTAGGGTTGAGGGAGAATGGTTATAGTTGAGTGATAGTTGAGTTGAGGGAAGTTGAAGGACAGGACCTCATTATCCATAATGAGCTACCGAACGATGTAATCCTTTTGACATTTGCCTGAGTATGGATAAAGGGAAGGAAAAGGTTAAAATGGTCAGAGGAATAAAACATGAAAAAGGCAAACTTTCAAATATTACCTAAATTTAGAAAGGAGAGGGAGTGAAAAGAGACTCTATACAATAAAAATATTGAAGATGAAGATGTTAAAAAATCAAGAATATTTGAAATATTTTATAAAAATAATATTATTAAAGAATTTTTTAAAAATTGGGAATGTACAAAATATTGGGGTTTAGCTAAGAAAAGGTTAGAAAAGAGAAGAAAGGAGAATAATAGTGGGAATAGTAAGAAGAAAAATTTGAAGGGATTTAAAGACCTTGATAAGGATTATTATATTTCATCCTGTGAGGAAATGGAAAAAGCTGCAAATTATTTATTTGCGTACTTAGACGTTGTTTACTATTTGGAAGGGAATTTACCTGATGAGGAAAATGAAAGTAAATTAAAAATTTTCTTAATTAGTCGGGGCTTGAATTAGACATTTGAGGCCATCAGAATGGCCTATATCTTTCTCAGCTGTGATCCAACCAGAGTGACTTTTATATTTATCCAAAACCATCTTAAGTAATGTCTCTTTTTAAACTAGATGTATGCGACCCCAAGCTGCTCCAACCCACATCTGACCCAAACCCCAAACTTACTCAAACCCCAATCCCACTCTTACCCCAATCTTTAGGATAAAAATTACGGTTCAAGACTATAATGCCTCGTGCCGAGACAAAACACTTTCCCAATTACACACCAACTAAAAACCTCTATTGGGTTCAAAATGGTCAGACTTCCACAAACGTCGTTCGCGTTATGTCAGAATTAAACTTTATTTTTTAAGGTTTCTTTCTCCCTTTAGATTTTTTGGAAAAAACTCCAATTCGACCAAAATTAATGATTGGAAGCATTAACTATGGAGAAAATATAGAAAATTTGATAAAATATTTTGAGGAAGTTTACTTAGAATTTCATCAAGATTTAACTGTTCCGTTAAATTTGGAAAGAATTAAAAATATAAAATTTATAAATAAATGTTTTGGGGATAATAATGATTGGCAAAACAAATTTAATGAATTGGCTAAATTGCCAAAAACTCAGCCAAGGAATCTGCTTGGATGGATGCGAAAAGCAACTACGGCATTTTTGTAAAATTTAAAAAGTTAAATAGGAAAGTCCGCAAATATAAGTCTATTAAGAAAATCCGCAAAAAATCCAAAAGATAATCCGCAAAATATGTCCGCAAAAATAAGTCCGCAAGAAAAATGTCCGCAATAAATGTCCACAAGAAAAGTCCACAAAAATAAGCCCGAAAAATAAGCCCCCAAAAAATAACAGTAAAAGTCCGCAAAAATATTCCGCAAGAAATGTCCGCAAAAATAAGCCCCCAAAAAAGTCCGAAAAAAAACAAAATTAATCTTAAATTTAAAGATCAAATGACAAAAATCCCCCATTTCCGAACAACAAAACATTAATTTATTTGTT
The DNA here is from genome assembly GCA_963681835.1 of Meloidogyne enterolobii. Taxonomy (NCBI): domain Eukaryota; kingdom Metazoa; phylum Nematoda; class Chromadorea; order Rhabditida; family Meloidogynidae; genus Meloidogyne; species Meloidogyne enterolobii. Next base: position 1,873,340 of record CAVMJV010000039.1, on the reverse strand, counting down.
AAACGATAAAATCTATATTAAAAACAAAGAAGATTTTTACAAAGAAATTGAGCCAAAAGGATTGACAACCCAAAAATATTATTTAATTCTGTGGACAAATATATTTTTTAAAAATGAAATTATTTTGGGGGAAACAAAGGAAACAATAAATAAATTGTGTAATCCTCCTTTGAGAAAAATTGAAAATAAAAAATATTTGGAGGGTTTGGAGAGAAGTAAAAATTATTTGGAAAAGTGGAAAAATGAAGCAGAAAAATTATCAAGTGAATATACAAGTATTTTTGAATAAATTTATTTTACGCCCCCAGAAAGTCCGCAAGTTTTATCCGCAAATTTTTCTACAGTTCTGTCCGCAAAAAAATAAATCCGCAAGTTGTGTCCGCAAAAAAAAAATCCGCAAGTTGTATCAGCAAAAAATAAGTCCGCAAAAATCAAGATACATAAATCAATCAATATACATAAATCCGCACGTTATATTATATGCAAGATAAATAGATCCGCAAATTGTGTACGCAAGATAAATAAATTCACAAATTTTATCCGCAAGATAGATAAATCCGCAAGTTCAGTCCGCATGTTTTGCTACTTATTTAACGTATTTATTTTTGGGAAAACTCAAACGTCAGTATAAGATAGGTACCCTTGAAGCTGAAAATATCGTACCTTATAATGAGGGGTATACCAAATTGGGAGTATCTCTTAGGTAGCTTCAACTTCCTTTAAAATTAAAAAAAATTTAAATTCAATTCTAAGGCAAAAATAAAGAATTTTTAAAAATAATCGAAGAAAACGAACACGATCTAAACACGAAAATCTGGTTTGAAGAGCAAGTTGAATTTATCAAAAACAAAATTAAATTAATTAAAACATTAACTGATAAAAATTGGAATTTTAATTCCTTATATAAAAAATTTGGAAGTGTGGAAATTGAAATTAAACAAATTAACGATGAGTGGAATAAAAAATTGGAAGAATCGATCATTAAAGATATATCGTTAAAACAACGAAGTAGAAGAGGGAAAAATATTGTACCGACAACTGAAAAGGTGCTTGTTAAATTAATTGGGCCACATAAGACTAGTTAGGGAGATACCACATATCTAAGATACACCCTATTATAAGTCAAAAAATTTTCCGACCTAAGGGGGTATTTATAGTGAGGTCTGACTCTATTTTAACTTTTGAAAAATTTTTAATTTTCAGATAGAAAGAAAGAAACTTTCTGATTATTTATTTAACGGAAATAATTCAAGTCCAGACAAAAACATAAAAAGTCCAGAAAAAACTATAAGAAGTATACTTGAAGAACCAAAAAACAAACCAAGTTTAACAACTAAAATATGCCCTAAACCTATAAGAAAGGCTGTATCTAATTTACTAGCATGTTTTGTTAATGTTTAAATTGTTAAGTCGGATCTCATTTATGTATAACTGTCATGGGTTAAGAAGATATCGGGTTGGGTTCGGGTCAAAAAAAGCCTGGTTCGAGAAACCCTTATTTGTGTATTAGTCTCATTTATGTGTTTACGTTTGTCCTCCCCTAACTATACTATGCACCTACTATATCTCACTAAGGTTGGCGGACACGGATATTCGGATGTCGTGAAAAGGAGGGAAAATATATAAATAAAATTTATTTATTTTATTAATTTTATTTATTTATATTTTTATTAATTTTTAATATAATTTTTTCCCAAACATTACACAATTAGTTACTTTGCTCTTTCCCGAGCATTTCCTCTCTTCTCTCTCTTAAAATATACACCTTTTATGTTTGTATAAAATCTCCTATCTTATAACAATATCAGTTCTTATAAGCTCTCTCTTAAGTTCTTCATTCTTCTTTGTAAAATTATAAAATTAATATATTTTTAAATAAATCTTTGGAAATTGTTTTCAATTTGTATTAAAATTGGGAATTAATTAGAAGGTTAATTGGTTTCGCAACAAATACTTATCTTCTGGTATTTGTTGTAGCTTAGAAAGACTAATTTCTTTCAGTGGGGGCTCAGCCGGTGAGTAAATACAAGCACCGAGTACAAGTATTTTTCCACTTGCAATGTCAAGCTCTGTGCGGGTAAAACGATTAAAGTCGGGCATATAGTTCAAACCAAAAAGCAAAATATTCATTTTCTCAACAATTCTTTTTTAATTTCTTGACTCGAGGTAAGAGTAGTATCATAGTTTATATGTTGAGTAATCACTTTATATGGACGTTCATAGTTTGAGTTTTGCATGGGATCCCTCCGTTCCTCGATTATCAATGTAAATTTTTATTTATTATTTAAATTTTAAATTAAATTAAATAAATTTAAATAAATTAAATAAATTAATAAATAATAAATAAAATAATAATAATAAATAATAATAATAAATATAATAATAATAATAATAATAATAATAATAATAAATAAAAATAATAATAAATAATAAATAAATAATAATAAATAATAAAATAAATAAAAATAATAAAAAATAATCTAATATGATTTTAAATAAAAAAAACTTTAAATTTATATTAAATAATTAAATTAATATTAGAAAATTAACAAAAAATACTTTAAAATAAAGTATAATTTATAAAATTTTTATAAAAAATAAGATAACAATTAACAAAAATATAAATGAAGAAGAGGAAACAAAATAAAAGTGAAAATTCTTTTGTAAATTAATTTTAATTTTATATCTGATCAAAAAGAGAAAATATAAAATACAAAATTAAAAAGATATGGAGCAAAGTTCAATCTTAATAAATTGGCAGACTTCGAATATTCAGATACAATATCCAACCCGTAATTTTCTGGGTATCCGGTCTTTTATCAAATCCGACTCTGCCAATCTTAATATGTATTAATCATTTGTAATCCATTTAAGAAAAGAAGGAAAAATAAAGAAAATTTGGGTTCCAATAAAATTGAAACACAAAGTTAGCCACAAATTCAATAATAAGCGAGAATAGGGTATGAAATAATGCTAAATGCACATAGATCTATAAAATTATTCTTACATTTATTTTAAATATTTTAAAAAAAATTTCAATTTTTAGGAATGAGACAAGATTACCTAAATGATCGAAATATTAAAAAATTATTTTACAATTTTATTAAAAAAAGTCTTTTTAATAAGTAAAAAATATTTATAATATTTTATTTTCATAAGAAGTTAAAAAGGCTTTTTAGAAAAAAATATTTTCCCACATAATAGAAAAATGTTAGTAATTACTAAGTGTGAAAAGATTTATGAAAGATAAAAGAAAAAGAAAAAGAAAGTAAGCGACAGTTCAAGGATTGTTAATATGTATAATAAATCAAAAGCTAATAACCGGAGGAATATTTTTAACTACCCTGTTGTCAACTTAATAAAAAACTATTACAAATCTAAAAAGTTTTTATTTAAATTTAATTAAATTTAAATCATATAATATTAAATCAAATAATATTTATAATTAAAAGAAAAATTTATTCAAAATTTGACATATAATTTTATACATACACCAATCGTTATGGGATCCTCTGAATAATATTCCTTCATTCCTTGCTTGACCAGTTGTAATCTATCTAATGCATTGGGCTTAGCCGGTAAGTAAGTACAAATACCGAGTACAAGTATTTTTCCACTTGCAATATCAAGCTTTGTTTGGCTAAAATTTTAATAAAATATACTAAAGTACAGCCTTGCTTTTCGGATAAAAACGAAATTTTTGTGATAATTTTTTACTAAAAAATTATACTGAAAATATGTGCGATTTTATCCAGAAAATTAAAGAAAATTCTTACGTAAAGCGATTAAAGGCGGGCATATAGTTCAAACCAAAAAGCCTGAAAAATAATTTTATTACTTAATCACAATATTTAAATCACTTCATATTTATTTTCTCAACAATTCTTTTTTAATTTCTTGACTCGAGTTAAGAGTAGTATCAGTTTATATGTTGAGTAATCACTTTATATAGACGTTCATAAAGTTTGAGTTTTGCATGGGATCCCTCAGTTCCTCGATTATCAATGTAAATTTTTATTTATTATTTAAATTTTAAATTAAATAAATTTAAATAAATGAAATAAAATAATAATAATAATAATAAATAAAAATAATAATAAATAATAAATAAATACTAATAAATAATAAAATAAATAAAAATAATAAATAATAAATAAATTAAATAAATTTAAATTAAATATAAAATAAATAAAATATTTATTTTATTATTTCTACATTCTTGAAGGAATGATTTGATCTGATCAACTTTCACTTCTTGATATACAGGTACAGGTAGAATGAGTCCATATTTCTAACCTTCACAATAATTGTTTCAACAAATTTTCTAATATCTGGCAAATGAACTCTATTATAAGCTACAATCCATGAAATTTTATCCAGAAATTCAAAAAATGGACCATTTTGAATTGCAGGAAGTTACGCATACCAATACTAACAGTATTTTGGCTTCCACAAAGTTTTACTCCAAAACTTTTCAAAAATTTGATGTGATAAATTCCAATTAATTTAATATTCTTATCAATTATCTCTTGCCGTGACTTTGGTATTAGTAGAGGCAGGTGAAATGTCATTTAATCCCATTTTATCCAAAGATACATGTTGAAATGGCAGTATATGATACATTGAAGCGGGAAGAATTCTTCACTCATTAGATAGCGCACTGCAGGCATATCCGGCCTTATTTCAATATCCTGATAATATATTTTGTAATATTCCGGCATATTAATATCATTTCCCTTGACTTTAAACTTTATATCAGCCACATTTCGAGTAGTTATCGCTCCAATTGTAATAATTCTGGAGTGATTATAAGTTAGATAAGCACTAACTCCAACAAAAACTTACTCGAAATATCGCCAAACTTTATCAGGCTTGAGTATATGCTTTGTTTAACATATTAGTGGCAATTGTTTGCAAATTGCCTTTTGCAAAAAAATACATGTTTTGACATCGGCAAAAAGAACAAAATGATTTTTATTTTCATGTCCAGCAATTTTACGAGTCTTCTTTACCATACCATTATCTCCGACAAGGTGATGATGCCCAATTTGACGGTGAGATTTAGCATTGAGTAAAGGCTGTAATGTTAACAAATCGAAAAATTGGTTGCTAAGTTTATATTGTCAATTCTTAATTTATACATCTTTTGCCATAGTAATACTGCATTCAACAGTAGCACCATTCAGGAATTGTTTGCAAAATTCTGACATTGCAGTTGATTTGATAATGTTATCAATGGTTTGAAGTTCTTCGTTGAAAAAAGTGTTTTCATGTTGTCATAAATATAATTGATAGTTGAAATAGTTGATTGTTGTTGATAAAAATAGTTGAATAAAAATAGTTGATTGAAAATAAAAAATAAAATATATAAAAAAAATAAAATAAATAAAAAAAAATAAAATAAACCTGCACCATTCAACTTTGTTGTTGATAAAAATAGTTGAATAAAGTTTATATTGTTAATTCTTAATTTATAACATCTTTTGCCATAGTAATACTGCATTCAACATAGTATCCAAAGATACATGTTGAAATGGCAGTATATGAATACATTGAAGCGGGAAGAATTCCTAACAAATATTTTTAAAAATTTTTATAGGCGTCCGTAAATTATATTACGAAAGAGTTGCTCTTTTCCTTCATCCTCATATTTTTTAGTTAAACATTTATTAGACTCATTAATAAATAGATGAACATCATAGCAATAAACATCTGTTTCAGGCTTTATATTGAAGCTTAATTTATTTTAAATATTTTTAAATTTTAAATTATTTTAATTACTATTATTTAATTTTATTGTAAATTTAATCTACTGATTTATATATCATTCGAAAGTTTTGATTTATATGTATAAATATCATTCATTTCGTCTCGAAATCAGATTAAAGTCAAATGGCCCAAAAATAGCTTGTCCGCCCTATTTTTTCTATTTTCGTGGACCTATATCTCAATCTCAGGCATTTCCGACCTGATAATATATTTTTTAATATTCCGGCATATCAATATCATTTCCCTTGCTTTAAACTTTATATCAGCCACATTTCGAGTAGTTATCGCTCCAATTGTAATAATTCTGGAGTGATTATAAGTTAGATAAGCACTAACTCCAACAAAAACTTACTCGAAATATCGCCAAACTTTATCAGGCTTGAGTATATGCTTTGTTTTCTCTAACTTATTAGTGGCAATTGTTTGCAAATTGCCTTTTGCAAAAAATACATGTTTTGACATCGGCAAAAAGAACAAAATGATTTTTATTTTCATGTCCAGCAATTTTAAGAGACTTCTTTATCATACCATTATATAAAACAAGAATATCCCCATATCTTTTCGCCTCCGGAACTACGACAAGGTGATGATGCCCAATTTGACGGTGAGATTTAGCATTGAGTAAAGGCTGTGATGTTAACAAATCTAAAAATTTTGGTTAAAAGTGAGGTTGCTAAGTTTATGTTGTCAATTCTTAATTTATAACAATCTTTTGCCATTGTAATACTGCATTCAACAGTAGCACCATTCAGGAATTGTTTGCAAAATTCTGACATTGCAGTTGATTTGATGTTATCAAATGGTTTGAAGTTCTTCGTTGAAAAAAGTGTTTTCATGTTGTCATAAATATAATTATCTTTATCTGTGTTAAATTCATAACAGATATTACGAAAGATCTGGCGGACACCAAGGTTGGCGGACACGGATATTCGGATGTCGTGAAAACGAGGGAAAATATATAAATAAAATTTATTTATTTTATTAATTTTATTTATTTATATTTTTATTAATTTTTAATATAATTTTTTACCAAACATTACACAATTAGTTACTTTGCTCTTTCCCGAGCATTTCCTTTCTCTTCTCTCTCTTAAAATATACACCTTTTATGTTTGTATAAAATCCCCTATCTTATAACAATATCAGTTCTTATAAGCTCTCTCTTAAGTTCTCCTTCATTCTTCTTTGTAAAATTAATATATTTTTTAAATAAATCTTTGGAAATTGTTTTCAATTTGTATTAAAATTGGAATTAATTAGAAGGTTAATTGGTTTCGCAACAAATACTTATCTTCTGGTATTTGTTGTAGCTTAGAAAGACTAATTTATTTTACGGATCCGAAAAAGACTGGATATCTAATATAGGATCAGGACATTCAAGGATTTCCCAGGATCTGCCAATCTTATCCCCCACATTCACCTTATACATAAATGAGAGCCGACTTGGAAATATTTTTGCCTATTTTGGCGTCCGTCTATCCCTGGGTGTGCTGGGGTGGCCAACTTTCTTTTTCTAAATGTTTTCTTTCTCCTTTTTAAAAGGCGGTACGACAATTGAGGATACGCACTTGAGGATATGACAAATGAGGACGACATTTGAGGACGACAATTGAGGATCTGACATATGAGGACGACAAATGAGGACGACATATGAGGATTTGACAAATGAGGATAAAAATGAAAAATAATCTTTCCAGCGCCGCAGGCGAACATTTTTGAATTTCAAAAGGTCAAGGATCACCGTTTTTTATTATTATTTTAATCCTCAATTGTCGTCCTCATTTGGCATATCCTCATATGTCGTCCTCATTTGTCGTCCTCATATGTCAGATCCTCAATTGTCGTCCTCATTCGTCATATCCTCAAGTGCGTATCCTCAATTGTCGCAACACATTTTAAAATCAGTTTTGGCACACCTCTAGTATACATATTACACAGAATATAATAATGTAACGATAAAAAACAACAAAAAATTTAATACTTAATCAAGCAAATAAGGAATAGTTTTGGGCATTTTTGCCTTTTTCCCACGTAAATGACTTCTTTGCTTCAACGCACTTCCAAACAAAGTAAAAACTTTGTTAGCTACAACAAATTGAAAAGTGGTGTCCTCTTTAGGGATGACTTTAAAAAAATATTAAAAATAATCAGAAAAATGGAAAATTATCTACCAATAACACGATCACGTTTAGTAATCATTTGAAAGGTTGATCTTGATTCGTGAAGTACAATGCCATAGAGACCAATCTGAAAATTGATTGATTACTAGGGCAATCAAAATATATCGTATATTTTGTATTAAAACTTCTCATTTAATAAGCCCCCCCCCATCTCTTTTATAAAGCACTTCAGTTTAATACCCCCCCCCCCTCTCTTGTGGGATGGTTGAAAATAGCGCCACAGGGGCTCCATTACATTAAATTTTTCCTTCCCTGTAGATAACTTAAACCCACGCCTAAGGGTTTTAGGTGAATCTTCATTAGATCCGTATCACAATGGCTCCGGAAGCCCCTCTATTTTTAATTTGGAAGGAGAAAAATTCTAAAAAGCACCTGTGTTTTATTGGGAGAATCAGACACTCTTAAAATTGCACCATGAAAATCCATTCGTAACAAGCGTTCATCAAATTGTTCATTACAATGGGCTAGTAATGACTTGAAATACGAGACCCAAAGTTGATATAATGGCACCAATTTTTCATACCTTTTAAATTATTTTTTTTAATATGGGCTTTTATTTAGAAAATCAACAAGTCGGGTCTAAGTACAAGGTACCCCAATGCTAAAGACACCTCCATTTAAGATACGTCTTTTTAGAATTTAGCTGTCCACTAGGCAGAAGGGCTGCCTAAAAGATACACCACATTTAAAGCTACCTCCCGTTATAAGCTAAAGTTCAATATAAGACCCTCCCAATAGTAGAACACCTCAATTTAATGTACGTTTCTTTAAATTTATTTGGTCATTGGAGGGACAAGTTGACAAAACTATACCCCTCATTTAGAGCTACAGCCCACTACAATAAACAACAAGCTAAGGAACGCTCATTGAAATCTGGTTAGTCACTGGATGAGGAACCCAAGAATATTTTAGATACACCTCATCATAAGCGACTTACTCAGCCCCAAAGGTGTACCGGGATCGAACTGGTAAAAAATTTAAAAAATCACTTCAAATCAGTGCAACGTTTCAACCCACCAGCTCTCCTTATTAAATTCTCTGGTGCCTTTCGACGTATTGGACGCTCCTTACGTTTGTGCTTTTCAAAATTGAATATTTTAATACGAGCATCCCCATAAGTACCTAAACTATTTTCCATCCTAAAATATATTTAATTAAAAATTAAACAGAAAAAATAGAAAAATAATTAAAGAAAAATTGTTTGCTTTTCAAAACAAGATTTTAAAAACCAAAATTTTGTGCTTTCCAATTATTTATTCATTACATCCAAATATATGTATATCACAAAAAAAATTAAAAGATAAATAAAAAATAATAATGTCAAAAGGTCCTCCAAAAACAAAGTTAGCCGGCGACCCTTTCGCCGTTTATCTCTCCTATTCATGTAGCACGACTTTAGAGGATACTTTCCATTAACTTTAAGACATAGATAGATTTTGGCCGAAAAGATTAATGGAAAAACTTTTGAAAAAAATTGGTTATCGTGTACTTGAAAGTCGAGTGTTCTCAAAAGCCGAATATGTAGCTTTCGACAACACATAAGAGAAAAAAAATGGTAAAATAGTCGTCGACTAACTCTGTTTTGGATAACTGCAAAGTCGTTTGTTCCCATTGAAAATTATTATATTAAAAATATATTTGGTTTAGCTCAAGAATTAATTCTTACGAATAAAGAATAAAGTAAAATTGCCCAAATTTTTAACTGTTTAATGAAATTTTAGCTTCTCGAAAAATCCCAAACAGTATTAAAAAAGGGCAATTTACTTTTAAAAGTCTAACAAGAACCCAAGAATCAAAATATCATTACGAATACCATCAAATTTGAATAACAGTCAGACCTCACTATAAGATACGCCCGATACAGGAGACACCTCTGTTTAAGTTACACCCATTATAAGAGACACCTCTGTTTAAGTCACACCCATTATAGGAGACACCGCTGTTTAAGATATACCCATTATTAGAGACACCTCTATTTAAGTTACACCCATTATAGGAGACACCTCTGCTCAAGTTACACTCATTATAAGAGACACCTCTATTTAATAGGCACCTATTATAGAAGACACACACCTCTAAGAGGCACCTTTAAAAAGTTAGGCTGGACAATGGGTGGGGTAGATGCCCAATCTCCCTGCCCCCTATTTAAGACACAACTCATTATAAGAGACAACAGTTAAACCCCAAGAGCGTATCTCATAGCAAGGTAAGACCACGCTTAAGAATTTAAAAAAAAATAAAAATTAATTTGAACTAGTTGAAGACAATTTTGACCTTTTTTCATCTAAAGATGCAGTAACATTATTACTACCACCTTCTCTTTTCATTTGCCTACAAAAAATTTTATTAATAAAATTTTCATTAAAAAATTATTAAAATTAAAAAATAAATTTAAAATAAGGACTTTTGTCTAGCAATGGCTTGTTCTACATTTTGCAATTTGCGAAGAAGCTGCTCGCGACGTTTTGTACTGCTACTACTACTACTAGCTTGTTGTTGCATTTTATCTCCTTTTGTCACTGAAAATATTCTATTTATTAGTTGAATCGGGTCGGGGTCATTCATTTTCCCTTACGCTTTCTAAAGCTCGCAAGTTTTATCCACACATTATACGATTTATTTTATCAAATAAAGTACTACTAAACAGGGATGTTACGTGTTGAGAGAAAAGTCTGGTCAAGTTTAAAATCGGGGTTTTCGAGAATTTATTGAACCGAGTTTCGGATTTCGGGTCAAAAAAGTGTTTGAGTAACCCAACACACACCCATGCTTCCTTTAGAGATGTGAAGCATTTCAAAAAAATCGAAGATTTTCAAAATCATTTTACAATAAATAGGTAAGCACAGGTAAATTACACATGAAGCCTGCGAAACTTTTTTAAGAGCATAAAAAGTCATGAACCAAAACCCCTTTTAATTTATCAACAAAAAAATTAAAAATAAAAATTTACCTTCATCAACATATTTTGCTTCAGTTTTAACCTCAATACTATTATTATTGCAAATTTCCTTATACGACGAATTTGAAGGGTGTTTATGTTGTTGTTGCTGTAATTCATCCATATCAAACATCTCTTCCTTTACTTCTCTCTTTATTTTCTTTTTATTGCTGCTATTATAATTGTTTGAATAAACTTTCTTGTCTTCATCGCTTTCAGCACTGCTTATTTCACGTACCAATTTATCCAAAGAATGGTGGTGAACTTCAACATTTCCTCCTTTATTTTTTAATGAAGAAACTGACGAAGCTGTAAGTGAAGGTTTATGTTGTTGCTGCTGATGCTTTTTTGATGATGATGATTTTCCAAGTTTTTCTTCAGAAGCTGAAGAGGAAGAACTTGAAGAGGACGAATCGGAGGATGATGAACTGCTTGAAGAAGATGAAGATCTGTGAAAATTAAAAGATATAGAATAATTATTCATAGAAGCAGTGAAGACATCAAAGCATACTAGGGGGTTGCTTTGTACCAGGCAACACCAAGGTAAAGGGTAAAGTAGCCACGTAAAGGACAAATCAAATAGGTAATTTAGAGAGGAGATGAGAGAACCCCAAAAAAAAATATTTATGGGAACACAATAGGCCCTTAACCAAAATTTCCTAGTTACCACCCACCTATGATTTGATGCCCCTGTAATACATCACTCTCGACTGGAAAAGAAACTCCTCCCACTTTGAGAAAGATATAAAGCTTTATATTCTCTTTTTAGTGGTTCCTTTTTTTTCCCCCTATTGTTCTTTTTGGCTTTTGCTGGCGGAACCACGCTCGCCAACATTATATTTAATTTTCGGAAATAAAATTTAATTGGAAATGTTTTTCTTATTTGTTTATTCATAAAGTCCCCAGTGCTAACCCTTACAAATGGAGGTCCTAGGCTAACCACACAGCCAAAAATGAAATTATTAAATTGAAAAATTTAACAAAAAATAAAAAATTACTGCACGAACAATGGAAAAATTTAAAATTAAAATAAAATTCAACAAATATTTAAAAATTATTAAAAAATATTCAAAATTCTTTAAAAATTAAAAATTCTTTAAAAATATTAATTATTGGCCCATTCGAGTGAAACTTCTTCCATCGGGGCCCGGGTACCAACGGTTCGAAGTCGTCGAGCAGCAGTAAATGGAATTGTCGTCAAGGGCACATGACGACGTAAATATCGGTTAAAACGAACAACAAAATACAAAATAACACCAAGAACAATTGAATGGACAACACCGACGGTAAAAAGCACAGACACAGTAATCCAGTCAAAAGGACACGAAAGTGAAGGAGGATGTTCAAGCGGGGTCTCAGAGCAGTAGGTTGGTTCGATAAAGCTTAAAAGAGAGTTTAGGTAAGAAGGAGTAGATTTGAGTGTCGAATCGGAGTATAGGTGATATGACGGAATTTTACCCAGGTGGAAAAATTTTCTTGGTTTTATATGCATTGTGTTAGTAATATAGGTGTTTTGAAACCGAAAGAAATTCTATCACAAAAATCGCAAATTTTAAATAGGAAGGAAAAAATCGTTGAAAATCGAAATTTTTACTAAAATATAAGGTCAAAAATCCGTAAAATGAAATTTCCAATAAATTCCAAGAAAATTTTTTAATGAACTACAAACAAAAAGGGGTTTTTCTCACCGAAGTGAAAGCCGATTCAAATGTTTTAGTATTTTTTCAAACCTACCCAATTGGGTGATAACAAAACCAAGGGCAACCAGGACAATGATCACTAGTATCAGCCAACTCCCAACCAAGAAAAATGCCGGGGGGTTCGTCAAAGGAGGTAGAAGCAGAAATAAAGAATAAAGTAAAACAAAGGAATAAGTGCATTGTTGAAGAAAATAGATTTACCGGTCAGACCTCGCTATAAGATACACCCGGGAAAAGACCGCACCTTATAATGAGGCGTATTTTAAATAAGGGAAATTAACCAGAATGTGACTATACCCCGGAGAATAATTAAATTTTAGGAAAGGTATCTTAAAAAGAGGGTATATCTTATAGCGAGACCCAATGATAAATTTAGGAAAATATATTTTTTTAATATTTTTAGTTGGGGAAATGAGATTTAATAGTAAATAAATAATGTTTATAATAAGGATAAAATAGAATAGAAAGAAAGGCAGGTGCTAATTAACATAAATTTTTTAAAGTTTTGGCCCATCCTAATAATTTTTCACTTTCCTTCCAAAAAAATACAATAGAATGAGAAAATAAAAATAAATAAGCGGCAACAAAAATAGAAGAGAACCAAAAACAAGTAAAAAAGTGGAAATTTTAAGAAAATAAATTAGGGGACAAAAAGCAATATTATAAGCATAATATAGGGAGTTTATTAATAAAATTATTATTTTAAAATAAAATGACAAATTGTCCCATCTCAAAATGTCCAACGGAGTAAAAATAATCAATTTGTCGAACTATAAATTAAAAAAAATGGAGTAATAGTAATGAAAATTAGATTTGAATATTTTGACCTGAAATAAAAGTAAAATTATACATTAATGAAATTGCCAAAAATAATAAGCAAAAATAACAAAAATAAGTAAAATTTCTAGGTATAAATTATATTTTTCGGCATATTTTCGTGCATATTTTGTATTTCTAGTGCATAAAAACCCATCTAGTGTAAAATAAAAATTTCTACAGTAACCCCAAAAAATAGTAAAAATAATAAATCAAATAAGGACACTAAAATAAAGTATCCGTAAATAAAAGTACATCTGATATCACATGATTTATTTGTCTGGAGTTAAAAAAAAAATATATAAAAATTGAAAAAATGGCAAAAACAAAGCCATTCATTTAAAAAATATATATGGAGGAAGAGCCAAGAAGCGCCTCCGGCGCCAAAAAACAAAAACAAAACAATATATCAAATATTAGAAAAAATATTTTTGCCCTTTTTGGTTGAAAAAAATAAAAAGAATTTTAGGAAATAACTCCAAAGTGGAAAGGAGGGCCCCCTGAACACTGGCAAATAAATCCCTTGTGATACTTTGGAAAAAATATATATTTTTTAAGCTTTTAGAAAATAGGAAGCCGACATAAGAATTTTTAATATAAACAAAAAAATTATTTTTTTACTACATTCTTCTCCTCTTTACTTTATCTTTGAATATAGCCGAGTTTAAATTTAAATTTATAATTTTAACATTTCATTTTATAATTTTAACATTTAATTAGAGACCGGAATTTCGTACTGGAATACCAAAAAATACCGACACCGAAAATACCGATAAAATTCAAAATTTTACTGTATCGTATTCCATACTGTGTTACTGACTGTAATACCGATAAATACCGGAAAATACCATTGTAGTACGGTCCCGTCTCTACATTTAATTATTAAGGTCAAATTTCTTCTAATTAATGAAAAAAGTAATTTTATTATATAATGAAATTTTGTTTGAATTTTAAACATCGAATAGTTCACTATCAGTAAATATAAAATTTTATATTTTGGGAATTTACGTACAGATTAAGCCATTTTTTAAATATATTTTAGGCCGCATGTTTATATTTTGTCATTTTTCATTCTTACGATATCTATTATTATTTAATTAAATTTATTAATTAATATAAAAATTGAGATTTTTACAAAGGAATAATTCGAATTTTTTTTTACATTTTAGCTACACTCTTAGGATAAGAATTAAGTGAGGACTGGGTTGTAAAGCATATTATTTATTTGAGAAATTGTTAAATAACTCTACTTCAAAAATTAATTTAAACTATCACGCAAAAAATATTATGTAAAATAATTGAATTAAATAGTAATTACGAGTTTAAGCTTTTTTTATATAAATTTTTAATCAAATCTAGTCAATTTTATTTTAATCTTATTTAGGGTATATTTTAAGAAATTTTGCATATTTTTACTAAAATTGGCGTTAATATTCGAACATTCTATTAGAAATCTATTATTTTGTTTTCGTTAGAAATAATCTATTATTTTGTTTTCGTTAGAAATAATATAAAATTTTGTTTTGTTAGAATTTATTATCTAAAAATTATTTTTAGCAGAAATATTTAATTTTTTAATCTAATCTGAGAAATTTTTGTTTAAAATCTCATTGCCAAAATTTTATTTAGATCATTTTCGGTAATAAATTAAGTACAATAAAATATTAAAAAAAAAGTAATCCTGAGGTTATCGCTTTAAATAAATTTTTTGACAATATTTAGGAGTTTTATTTGTAGAATGTCTCGCTTTTTAAAATGAATGTCTCGCTTTTTAAAATCTGTTTCGGCACATCTCTAAATCTAGTGAATATTTTAAGAAATTTTGCGTATTTTTAGGCATATTCGGGAATATTTAAGACACTTAAATCTAGTTAATAGTAACATAAATTAAAATTTTAGAGAATAATTAAGGTATAATTTTAAAAATATTTTTAAATTAACGTCCAATTTGATAGCCAATTCAAAAAATCTAAACAACCAACAATCCGGTCAAACGCCTGCTGAAATTAAGAATTTGTACGGAACCCCTCCGTCAACACTTGGTCAGGTAGGGGAAGATTCAGAAAGAACCAAAAGATATAAAAATAGATTGAAAAAAATTTGGGAAAGAAAAATGGAAGATTTAGCGGGGCAGTTGCAAGATTTGAATATTAAATTGGGGAATATAGGAAACAAACCGAGTTTTAAAATTGCTCCGTTCCTAGGTCGTAGAGACCCGCGTACTTTTTCAGGGTTTATAGTTGAATTTAATAAAATTGGGACAGCTTACGGTTGGTCGAACGCGGAAATGTGTAAAATGTTACCTATGTATTTAGGAAAAGAAGCCCAAATCTATTATGATAATTTAACTGTTGAACAGAAAGGAAATTGGGAAGCCCTTAAAGATCAACTAGCCCAAAAATTCTCAATAGGTAGTAGTGTCCCCCATTTTCGCAGAATGGCCCAAATAAGAAGACAGCGAGTAAATGAGAGTATTCCCGAGTTTGCAGAAATAATTACACAGTTAGTCGATAAAGGGTATACTGACGCTACAGGATTTAGTGCAAATATTCGGAAGGATTTAGCCATCGATTTATTTAGGGGAGGATTAAAACTTGAACTTAGAGAGCAATTAAGGAGAATGCCTAGACCAGGATCAATGCCTGAGGCGATACAGCAGGCAGTTGAGGAAGAAGAGGCACAAATAGAGATTTCGCGAGAAAAATTAACAACTGCGCAAGTAGAGAGTATAAATCAAATAGGTAAGGTTCAAAATAGTACTCAAGACCCTAGACAACAGGAAATTAAAAATAATGGGTTCCAAAGATTTTTACCAAACTTTCAAAGGAGAACACCATTTTTCAGAAACAGATTCCAGAATAATGGAGTAACACAAAATCCGCAATGGAATAATTATAGACGACCTTTTAATAATGGGTGGGGCTCCTACCCGACAAATAGAGGTCAATTCAATGCCAATTTTATACCGTATAGAGTAAATTGGAGAAACCAAAATATGAACAGATATAAACCCTACCAAAACGTTCAAAATGGAAATACAAACACTAATAGATTTACACCCACAAGGACCAATAAACCTCGAGGGCGAGGAGGATATAAAATAAATGTTGTAGAAAATATACGAAAATCCCCATCGCCTATATTTCCGTTATTGACGCTTATAAGTCTCATTTTAATTCAAAATGCGGTCAGTTACCAGGTTTGTCTAAAAGAGGATAATGGGATTTTGTTAGCTCCTCCGAAGAAAATAAATTGTTCAATTCCCAATAATAAATTATATGAGGAATATAGTGTGGAAATTTTCGTCCCGAGGAAGAGACCATATATTTTTACAGGCTTTAAATGCGAGAAATTAATTTTTGGGAAAAGTACTTATACATTTTTACGAATTTACAACTCAGAAATCGATATAGCTGATATTTTAGAGAAAGTTTCGAGTGAGGACTGCTGGAAACTAATAAAGGAGGGCAGGTTGGGAAATAAAATTTTAGAAAGAGTGGATGAAAATACGCTAAAATCAACCACGAATCTTAAAGTAGATTGGGGTATTTTTGGCAACACATATTTTTTTGAATTTGACTATATAATTTCTATTGGGAATATTTATGTGAATTTTGAAAATAAAATCGTAAAAACAGATTTAGGAATATATTACAATTGTTCTGTAGATATAGGTGAGTGCGAGAATGAGAATAGTACAATAGTATGGGAGGATCCAAATAAGATACACTGCCCTTATGAATCAGCGGGCTTTTACAAGGGGATAGTAACTAACGATTTTGTAGTTATTGAAAACTTACAGGCAGCTTTTGTATTTTCGGAACATGCCACGGGGAATATAACAGACGAAACACAAGCTTGCTTTAAGAACAATACCTTTTATATGGAAAATGATGTTTTCATTTCTATACCATTATTAAGAGATTTTATTGAAACCGAAAAGGGATTAAGAATACCACTGTACCCAGAGGCAGGAATAGGAAATTGGGATGATATGGAAGCTAAAAGGAGGAAAAGGGAATTAAAAAGAGCCAGAAAAATGACCACTACTACGAAAATTCCGACGTCAACGAGTACACAGACGCCAACAAGCACAACTCGAATAACTAGAAGACCACAAATTGAAATAATAACACCTCCTCTATTAACCACTCAAAGATCAATACAGTCGTCACGAAACCCTCTAACAAGTACCCAAAGATATTATAATCCAGTAACGAGACCTAAATTTGAATATACAACTAGAAGAACGAGCGAATACTCGACCCAAGGACCAGAAAAATTAAAAATTCCAAGATTATTCTCTACTACAAAGCAAACTTTTATAGAATATACCACACAAAAAACAGAACTTATTAGAGAGACAACTACAATAAAACAAAGAAATATACCAAATACCACCCCCGCAAATAAAATAGTAGTTAAACCCCAACCAGTTGAGTCCACAACTATTCGCGTTTTTACGAGACCGGTTACAAAGCAAATGAGACCTATAATAATTTCGACTACAGAAAAAAGTCCAGTCACATATACAAATAGAATAACAGGGTATAGACTACCAACCACACAAAAAACAACTTTAAGGATGACATATTTAAAAAATTCACGTCCAGAAACACAAAAAACATTAACAAATAATATAAAAGTTCAGACAACTACAAACCCCTATATTTATAAGCCCACAGAAGTTCAGTCAACTATAAGTCCTCAAGAAATTACAAATAAAATAGAAATTTATACAACCCCCAGTTCTTATATCGATAAGAATATAACACTTAAAAAAGCCAGAATAATACCTGCAAAGGAAAAAATTAAAATTAGTCGTTTAAATTTAAGTAAAGCAGAGAAAAATGAGCAAAATTACAGGAAAATAGCGCTAAATATTGCTAAATTCTATGGACTGAAGCCTAAATTCCTTAAACGAGAAACACCATGGAAAATTGGAGAGGACCATAAAGATAAACAAGCCCACAAAGATACACAAATAAATAATAATTTAAACACAAAATTACAATATTTAGAAGCCCACGCGACCGAAATAGTTAAGGAAAATTTTAATAAACTATGGTTAGAAATTTGTAATTTACATAACAAGCAGATTGAGACCGCTAAGACCATGATGGGAATTGATACGACATTAGGAGCAAGACTGTGGCTAAGAAGGCAGGACATAATGGCCAATTTTCTAGGTGAGGTTATCCAAGTTTCTAGGTGTATTCAATTGAGTCCAAGAAAAATTTTTTGGAGTCATGAAATTAATGGTACCTGTTATAAGAAAGTCCCAGTTGAAGTTATTCAAGGCAATTTAACAAGAATTCTATTTATGGTTAGCGGGTCCTATGCTCAAGATTTAGTCTCTGAAAGTGAAAAAATCGAATGCGAAAAAAGACCGAAATCAGTATTTAAAGACGAAAAAGGTCAGTGGCGAAACATTGACGGACTCACACCCGTCGACATGGTACCAAATTTCTTACCGTATAAGCCTGAAGAGGCTAGGAAAATTTTTCGAGCAGAAACTATATTTCAATCCGATTTAAATAGTTTGATGGCATCTATTTCAATACTACACAATTACGCTAATAGGATAAATAAACAGGAAAAAATTTTAAGTCTGAAAAATATAACATATGCCAATAATTCGAACATTCTTCTCCAGATCGGTGAAAAAACGGGAGAAATTGTAAATGCCGGAATAGAAACTGCAAAAAATATTTCATTAAATCCGCTAAATCTTTTTTCCTTTTTCGGGGAGTGGAAAAACTATTTACAGATTGTTACGATTGTGGCACCTATAATTGCAATAATTGGATTAATAATATACTTCTACCCATGGATACAGCCAATATTATCATTCAGACCCAAGTGGAAACGGGAACAAAAAATTAGAAAAGAAAGTTATCAAATAAATAATATAAACAGTGTTACACCCAGTGCACCACCAATCGAGATAGAAATGGAGGCCTTCATACATAATAGCGTTCCAAGAATTTATCAAGTATCCAACGTAGAATTACAACCGAGTTCAGAACCAAACCATCCATTTATTCAAATAATAGTAAATAATTTTAAGAGCAAAGCCCTAATCGATTCAGGCGCATCCATTAGCTACTGCAAATTGTCAGTCGCCGAAAAAATTGGAAAAATAAATTTCGATTTAATGCCAAACACAAAAGCAAAAGTAGCTAATGGAGGTGAATTTTTTATGATTGGTAAAATTAATGTTAATATAGAAATTGATCATATTAAAATTTCCACCCAAATTTATGTAGCTAAGGATGAATTTTGTCCTTTCGAAATATTGTTAGGATCCGATTTTATGAAACAATTACAAATTAATACAGGGTATCAATTAAATTTCGATTGGATGAATAAAAAAGTAAAATTTTTAAATTTTGAAGAAAATGAACTTAGAACATTGCCAATGGTGGCAGTACTCGAAATTATGCCTACAAAAAATACAGTTAAAAACAAAGAAAAAATTATTCTAGAACCCCACACAGATAACCTTGTGCCGTGTTTTATTGATGAATTAATAGAAGAAGATATTTTAGTAGGTAAAGGGAATTATATGGACGAAGATACAATATTAATAGGTAAAACTCTATGTAAACCGGATAACGTTTACGCGAGAATTTTTAATGGGGGTAATTCTTTAATTACTGTACACCAGGGACAAACAATAGGCTGCTATTACCCAATAGAAGGAAAAATTCAGCCGGGAATATACTCCACAGAATTAATAGAAAATAAAAATATAAATAAAGAAAACATAGATAAAGAAAGAAAATGGCAATATTTAAAAGACAAAATAAATTTAGAAAAATCATGTTTGTCGAGAAAAGCACAAACAGATTTAAAAAATATAATTTATAAAAATCTTTACGCTTTCGTAGGCGAAGACGGCAAAATTGGATTTTTTAATGGGCCTATTGAACATAAAATTGATCTTGTAGATGAAAAGCAATACGTTCAATTAAGGCCATACAGAGTTCCTCCAGGGTTACAAGAGGAGGTGCACAAACAAATACATGATATGCTAAAACAAAATATTATAAGGCCGTCTGAATCCATTTTTGCCTCTCCAATAGTGTTAGTAAAGAAAAAAGATGGGAAATATCGCTTTGCAATTGACTATAGAAAACTTAATCAGAATACCAAAAAACAAGTTTATTTCTTACCGATGATTTCAGATATATTAGATAAAATAGGAGGCAAAGCAATTTTTACCACTTTTGACTTTCAAGCAGGGTTCCACCAAATAGGAATTGAACCGAAACATATTGAGAAAACAGCTTTTGCAACTTTTTGTGGAGTTTATGAATTTTTGAGAATGCCCTTTGGTCTTTGCGGAGCACCGTGCACTTTCATGAAGGTTATGGAGCATCTACGAAAAGACCTTTCGGCATCATTTTTAGTTTATTTGGACGATGTAATATTAGGATCAATAGATGAACAGGAACATTTAAGAGACATTGAAAATTTTTTAAAAATATTAATAAAATATAATCTAAAATTGAAATTAGAAAAATGTTCCTTTGGGAGGTCAGAAATAAAATATCTAGGATTTTTGATAAGCGAAGAAGGAATTCGGCCAGACCCAAAAAATATAGAAGCGGTACAAAAATTTAAACCACCAAAAACGCTTACCGAGTTAAGAAGTTTCATAGGCGCAGTCTCGTATTTTAGAAGATTTATTAAAAATTTTGCACAAATTATGGCCCCACTACATGAATTGACCAAATTAGGTGAAACAGTTGAGAAAAGTTGGACCGAGATACATCAAAAAGCTTTTGAAATAATCAAAGACAAATTGTTGACAGCTCCAGTTTTGGCTTCACCCAATTTTACAAAACCATTTATAATTGAAACGGATGCGTCAAAAACAGCGATAGCAGGCTGTTTACTTCAAAAACACGAGGATGGAGAACATCCCATCTCCTTTGTTTCGAGAAAAACTACCCCCAACGAACAAAAACATATTGCTGCCGAGCTAGAGGCATTAGCAATAGTTTATTGCCTAGAGCAATTTAGACCTTATATTGAGGGAATTGGAACGACAATAGTACGGACCGACAATTCTGTAGCGTGCTCGCTTATGAAAAGTAGGAAATTAGTAGGGAGAATGGCGAAATATCAATTGGCGGTACAAGCTTATAATATTAAAATTGAACATAGAAGCGGAAAATCAAACAAATTCTGCGACCATTTATCCAGATACCCTAATATCGAAACAAATGAAGAGGAAATTTTTGCAATTGAAAGAGAAATACCAGATTGGCGAAATTTTTTAGAAACATTTAAAGAAAAAACCCAGGATCAACAAAAAGACTTTGAATTAACAAAAGAAATTTTAACTCAACCTGAAAAGTGGGAGAAAGTGTCAATGGATGAAATAAGAGAAGAGCAAGGGAAAGATAGAAATTATATGAAAATAGTAGAAGTGTTAAAAGAAAAGGATAATATAAATAGTGAAGAAGAAAATTCAGAAGAAAATCGAGAGGCTCTTGAAAATTTTTCTGTGATTGACGGAATTTTATATCGGTGGATGGAAAGCGAAGAAGATTCATACCCAGTTATTGCTATACCACAAACACTACGCGAAAGAATAATGCGAGAATGCCATGAAAATGAACTTTTAGGCGCGCACTTAGGAATTGCCAAGACATTAGAAAAAATTAAAAAACGTTTCTTTTGGAAAAGATTGTCATCGGATGTCCATAATTATGTGAGTGCGTGTATTAAATGCCAGGAGAGAAAAATAATGCCAAGTAATATACGTAAAGAACCGATATTCCCAATTACAGTACCAAAATCCCCATTTGAACGTATTCACATAGATATTATGGGACCGTTACCTTTAACAATAGAGGGATATAAATATATTTTTACGGTCGTCGATGCTTTTTCTAAATGGCTAGTAGCAGTGCCAATGGAAAATCAAACAGCTATAACAGTGGCACAAGCATTTTCTAATAATTTTATAACGAAATTTGGTTGTCCAAGGTCAGTCGTGTCGGACAATGGGAGACAATTCATAAGTAATATCTTTCAAGACTTAGCCAAATTATACGGATTCAAGCATAGAAAGACAACTACTTATCACCCTCAGTCCAACGGAATGGCAGAGAGGTTAAATAGAGTGATAGCCGACATGTTGTTCAATTATGTAAATATAAAAGGGGATAATTGGGGTCATTTTTTACAAAGCGTAGTATTTGCGTATAACACAAGTGTTCAGGCAAGCACAAAACAATCCCCGTATTTTATTTTGTTTTTTAGGGACCCAATAATGCCCATAGATTTAAGACTTAGTAATTGGGAAGGTAATACGCGAGAAGAAGATATGTCAGATTACCTAGAAGAAAACGTAAAAGGATTAAAACAAATCTGGGATTCGGTAAAACTATCTATTGAAAAAGCACAGAAAACACAAAAAGATAACGCAGATAGGGATAGGAAAGAACATAATTTTAAAATTCATGATTTGGTATTAGTGAAAATTGAACATTTACCTGGTGATCAAGCGCATAAATTTAGACCAAAATGGAGCGGCCCTTATAGAATTATAGAAATTAATACCCCTGTTTTAACAATTAGGGAAATAAATACAGATAAAATAACAAAAATACACATGGATAAAGCAAAGAGGCTTATACAAAATTATTTAACACCACTTAGAGATATATAAAATAAAAATAAAGGGAAAAATAATAAATAAAAACATAATCAAAATAATCAATTTAAAATTAAAGGAAAAATAAATTAAAATTTTTTAATAAATAATTTTTAGAAAAACACAACAACATACGTAAGTTTATATTAATGGAAGTTAAAATAAATAGAAAAAGAAAATTTGGGGAAGAAAAATTAATTGAAAATATAGAAATTGTCCGACCAATACTCATTGACTATTATTTTACAAAATGCATTATTTCAAATATTTTCGAATGTAATTACATAACTCCCCTCCACGTGGAAAATGCAAATTTAGTTTATGAAATTTTCGAGCCAACTAATATGTGGGAGGGGAACCAAACTCTAGAAATAGTGGGCAGGGCGGAGGCCGATATTTTTGATGGGGATAATGTGGCTAAAATAACATTTAGAATTGTAAGTGGAAAAATGAAAACGGGACAATGTTTTTCAGAAATTATTTTAGGAAGAGAAGCCATTCTAATGTGGGAAAATAAAGGGTTCCGACCATTAGAACAAGCATTCAAATGTATCAAATGCGGCCAGCCCGAAATCGGCCCCCAATAAAAAAATATATTAAATAAAAATAAAATAATTTAAAATGTCTTTTAGTAATAATTATAAAGGAAAATTCTATTTTTTTATTTTTTTGACAGGTTTTTTTATTTTTTTGACTGATGCTTTTTTGATGATGATGATTTTCCAAGTTTTTCTTCAGAAGCTGAAGAGGAAGAACTTGAAGAGGACGAATCGGAGGATGATGAACTGCTTGAAGAAGATGAAGATCTGTGAAAATTAAAAGATATAGAATAATTATTCATAGAAGCAGTGAAGACATCAAAGCATACTAGGGGGTTGCTTTGTACCAGGCAACACCAAGGTAAAGGGTAAAGTAGCCACGTAAAGGACAAATCAAATAGGTAATTTAGAGAGGAGATGAGAGAACCCCAAAAAAAAATATTTATGGGAACACAATAGGCCCTTAACCAAAATTTCCTAGTTACCACCCACCTATGATTTGATGCCCCTAATAAAAAGAAACTAAAAAAATTAGAATTTAAACCTCGTTTTCCTTCCACCATCAGATGATTTTTTATTAATTTTTGCACTACTATTGGAAACTTTCTTTCGACTGGAATTAGAATCCTTTCGTTGTGAAAGACGATAAGCAGCTGGCGCCTGATCATTTTCTATTACCTCCTCTTTCATTTTACTTTTCGTTAAAGTTTGTGAATGTCTTCTGGCATTACTTTAAAAAATTTTAGAATAATTAAAAAATAAGTAATTTTTTGGATATGCCGACCCACTTAAAGTATTAGAGCTTCACTTAAAATGTACTAGACGTTGGCAATGAATCTTCCTGTCCCTCGGGATTCCTGTCCCGTTGCGGTTTAAAGACAGGGATTATTTGGAAAAAAATCCCGCATGCGGGATTCGGAAACACGATTTTGCCGACATCTAATATGTACATAAAGAACAGAATTTTTCCTTCCTTTTCTTTATTAAATCTCCCATTTGAATATGGCAAAGGGAAGTAGAATGGAAAAGAAAAAAAGAAGACCGTCGACCATTTTGTAAAAAAAACTCTGATATACTCAAACATAGGGGCGGCATATCCAAAAAGTCCCAAAGAATAATAAAAAATTAAACCGTTCATTTGACCCAAAAGAATGACCACTTTCAACAGAAATTTTTCTATTTCCATAATCATCATATCCCGATGAAGAATTTTTACTTTCAGGTCTTTCATTCATTGGAGGTGTTCTCGGCCCTTTAAATCGATTTTTTGGAGAATAAGTAGTCGAAGTTTTGTGTGTGAGTAAAGCGCCAAGTGTTGCATGCGATTCACGAGAAAGAGAAGCAAATGTATCAGAAGATTCGTTTGAAGAGGATCTGAAAAATTAGAAAAAAATTTCTAGTCATATTTGACAATAAGCTCTGCATGGGCCAAACTAGAATACAAAGGGGGTTTTAGAAAGAAAAATCCAATCAAAGTTCCTTTTAAGAGCTTAAACGTAGACCGAACCCTTAGGGTAACCCATGAGCTTCGACGATCACAATCGAAATTTAATTTAGATCCGTCTTCATCGCTGTAATACCAATTTGTCATTTCGGCAGCTTTTGGGGGTTTATATTTTGGCATTACGTCGCACCAGGTAATTTCAGAATTGCCCATTTTATAGAACAAGGAAAACATTAAAAGAACAGCTCATGAATAAACTCTAGAGCGTGGAACACCCCAAAGGCTTGGGCTACACTGAAGCTCTTCCAAGCAACTTCGATTAGATTTTCCTCTTTTAAAAAATTTCTCTAAAATATTTTATTTGGGCTCAAAATTCTTCAAGTAAAACCTGCTGTTCCTTTTCGTTGTATTAATAACAGATGATTGAATTTCTCTCTTGTCATAATCCTTAAATGATGCGGAAGACACAGAAGAACCAACAGAAGCATCTCTCCGACTACTGCTATGAGCTTTCTTTGATTTTTTCACATCAGGCGAAGTTATATCATTAAAAGAATCACTATGTTGTTCAGAACTATGTCGCTTCAATTTATTTTCTCTTTCACGTTCAGCTTCTTTATGATGTCTATCTTCATCAGATCTTCGGCTAGAACGTTTGTGGGAAACATGGCGTTGGGAGGAATGGTCCTTTAAATTTAAAAAAATTTTCTGATTAAATTTAAAAAAAACCGAAGATGAATTTGAAGAAGAGCTACGGCGACGTCTTCTACTTGGACGTTCAGCAACATTAACAACCATTTCAGTACGGCTTTTCATTATTTTCCCGTCACTTCTTTTAACGACTGAATTTGATGAAGATCTGGCCCATGGATCGGAATAACTGCTATTTGAACCAGTAATTAATACTTGACGTTGTTGGCCTGGAAAAGAAAAAAGGGTAATGTAAGATAAAAGTGATCGTGTTTGCGGACGTCTTTTGAGGATTCCAACAGGAACCACCGCAAACTATGCCCAAAAACTTAAACATAAAAAG
The DNA here is from genome assembly GCA_963681835.1 of Meloidogyne enterolobii. NCBI lineage: Eukaryota > Metazoa > Nematoda > Chromadorea > Rhabditida > Meloidogynidae > Meloidogyne > Meloidogyne enterolobii. The sequence goes on along the minus strand of CAVMJV010000039.1, from coordinate 1,847,248 downwards.
TATACCAACGTATACAGCATGGTCAAAAACCTAGTACCTATTTTTTCTTTTTGGCCCTGACCCCATTTCGAAAAGTTATTGGGGTTCAAAGTTTTCGACTTTTGTAGCGGTCGAGACAGTATCCGCAAAAAGAATCACAAAAACGTTTCACGGCCCCCCAAAAAGGAAATAATAAAAGCATGGAACCAAGAACAAAATAAAAATTCCAAAAATTATCTCGTTCACCTTTTTGCAATTTGCTTAAAGATATCGATCCTGTCGTTGAATGTTCAATCATTGAGTCCATTAGTGAAGGAATATTAGACTAGATTTAGAAAAATCAGTAAAAAATCATTCAAACTTATAAAAAAACCTTTGCTTGAGACCTTGTTGACGTTATAGAAGGCAAATCTTTTGCACGAGAAACAACAGAAACAGCTTCAACAACAACACGTGCAGGAATTGTACGACGATTTTGAATGAAATTCATTGGCTTGTTTCTTAAATAAAAAAAATTTATAGGAAAACAGCCCCATGAAGTTAAAAAACTTACAAATCTGACGAAGTAACATAATAAGAATCGTCAGTTTGACTTGGGTTTGGCGACAAACATGCTAAAGGAGGACTCAAACTGCTTTGATCATCATTGTCATCAATTGTTTGGTTCGATTCCATTGGAAGAATTTCTCCACCTTTTTGACGACGAGCCAATTCACGAGCTTTTTTAAGTCCTTCCATCCATGCAACACTTTCGGTACTGGAAGGAGGCGGTGGGGCAGCAGGTGGGGGCGGCGGTGGTTGACGTGTGAGCAAAGAAGCACTTGGCGGTGGAGAAAAAACGGTTGAGAGTAAAGAAATCTTAGAATGAGAAAAAATGTTAAAGTTCAACTGAAAAAGGTGTAAGCAAAGGCCTGGGGGCTCACTTTAAATCTAGGTTCGAAGTGGGTCAAGGCATGGGAGCTCCCTTGAAGCCAGGCTCGAACTTGGTCTTGGAGACCTGGGTTTCCTTGAATCCAAGCTCGAAGTGGGCAAGCCCTGGGGGCTTTCCTAGAAGCTAGGCCCAAACTAGGTCTTAGAGACCAGGGGCTTCCTTGAAGCAAGGCCTGGGAAGTTTTCCTTGAAGCTAGGCTTAAAGTGGGTCAGGGTTAAGACTGGGGATGAGTTCATTTATTTAAACAGTCATTTTCCTAAGTTTTCCCTCGAACCCACGCCCGACCCTTATTAAAAATTCCATTCTTTAAAACTTACAGGAGGGCCAATTGGCGGAGGAATGCTTGTTAAATTTGACAATTTGTTGTTGTAATAAATTGGTACTTTTCCACCACCTGTAATTAAAGTTGAAGAAGAGGAGGTTGAAACGATTTGAATACGAGGTCGCTAAAAATAAAATTAGAAAAACTAACAATAAACTGTTTTGGTACTAAAGTCGAACCTCACTATAAGATGCATAATTGGGTCGTCTTATTTTTCGAATAAATCAAAAAGGGGTATTTATACACGTACACGTGGAAGGGGAGTGCCAAGGACTTTATATACTTGTTAGTAGCAAGCAAGTGCCTTACTGCCCCAGGATATGCAAGGAAAGCTAGACCCGATTCCCTCCCCCACAGACATGTTGAAGTGCTACCATGTCATTAACAAGGATTTTTTTCAGGTGGGGGACTTCCCACATGCAGCCAGGCAACGAACCTGAATCTCCCTCAAAATGGATTTGATACTCCACCCGATAATCCAAAAAATGCATCTTAAATATGATGTACGTATCTCCCAGTGATATCCGACTGAACACTTTAACTGACAAATTAAAAAATATTCCTAAAAAACCTGTACTACTGACTGTGTACAATGTTTAAAACGACATGCTTCGCCATTCTTGCAAATCCCCCGAAGATAGAAACGACAAACTTCCCTAGGTTTAAATGTTTGAATAGGTTCAACTATAGGCAAAGGCAATTCTATCGGTTGAGCTGCATTTAGACTTGAAACTAAGGAAGGTAGACAAATACTGGACTGTGAAGAGCTGACCATAAGTGGAGGCGAAGAACTTTTCTGAAAAATTTTTAAAAATAAAAACAATTTATTTCTGGTTCTAGTGATTAATTTCGGATTTTATATTATTCTCAGGGTTCAAGGTCAACAGCAACTGGGTTTTGGACCATCTGTTGACTTAGAAAACCTTTAAGGTATGTTCTAATGTAAGTTAAAACAGACTAAAAAAAGCCAGTTTCCTTGGGAAGACAGAAAGAATAATACTAAAAGACGTACGAACTCCCAGGTGACCAGTAAAACTTAAGAATAAATGAAATTGAAAAAAGACCGAACTAACGAGATTGTTGCCCAGAGTAAATAAATAGTCGTAAAAGTAGATATTCCCAATTAACTTAAAATTAAACCTCTTCAATTTCCTCTTCATCGTCCTCATCCTCAAGTTCGCCTTCTTCTAATTCTTCAACTTCCTTTTTATTTTTAATTTCCTTTTGCTTTTCAATGCCATCATCATCCTCGGGCAAATCCCCAGCTTCATTTTCTTCAAAATCGTTATTTACAGCCATCCTCTTTTCACATTTTTGATCTGCTAAAAGGTAAATTTAAGTTAAGGTGACTTGACCTTTAAGTTTATTTTTCCTTTTGTTACCTATTTTAAAGGGAGTATCCAAAGAGTCGGTTTCGTGGGAGTCGATTTCTGCACAACGCCCTCCTCAAATTTTTCCGTTCCCCATTTCGATGAGTGGCTTTAGCAGAAGCCCCCTGGCTACGCCCTTGGTATCCAGGGGTCGATTTCAAGGGGAAAGGGGGCCTGAAGAAAATTTTGTTGAAAACTGGATCCAAAACCACAACCGCCTTTTCATCAGCCCAGGACATCCCTGACCCGTACAACCCCCAGATTTCCAGAATTTCCCTAGGAAATTTGAAAAAAAAAGAAAAAATCTTCAAAAAAATCTTTTAAACCTTTTTGGACATCATCAGCTTCCTCGCCCTCAGAATCGCTAACACCAATCATCTTAAAAAATTAAAGTAAAAGATCAAAAAGGAAGAAACCTCGTTTTCTTTCAACTCCTCGGAATGTTGTAAATGAACGCTCGAATTGTTGCTTTCAACCCTTTCCCTAGCCTCCCCTTCATAATCGTCATAATCATCGTAGTTGAGGTCATTGTTATCTAACTTAACCATGTCTTCTTCATCATCACTAACTGATTGAGAATTTGGTTGATGGCCGTCTTGAAGGCGTGAATGCTCGACTTGATCTAAAATATAAACGAGATTATAATAGTTTTGAATCTCGGTAAGTGTCATTTGACTTCGTTCTCATTTGTTCTGAAGTTTAATTTTGGACCTAGAGCAACTGGATCTAACCCCGGTTAGCGTCGAGGCATCCGCAACTACGTATAAATACCCTTTAGCTTAAAAACCCATTTTGAGGCGTCATATATGGATGGGTCAGATTAATCCAAACCAGATTTTCTTCTCGAACTGGCCCATCCCTGGTGTCCCACATCATTGCAAAACACAAAGGACCCAGGGAACATACGAAAAATTTAAAACAAACCTTCCATATTTTCATCACCGCTGGCATGACCATTATAATGAACATCCTCCAAACTTTCCCTTGGCTCCTCTCTTATATAACCTTCAAAATTTTCAGATCCATTACTTGAATTGTTGGTTGACATTGTTCTGACTTAATAAATTAAAAAATTCTTTTATCTAAAAAGTGATAAGTTTGAATTTCGGGCTCCTTTTTAAAGTACTCAAAAGGCTCATAATGGTCAAACTTTATTTTTCCAGGTTTTCGGAAGTTTTTATTACGCACATTTGCTGTGCACAGCCTCAGTTGCTGTAACGTGAATTTCAATACGTGAATCGCCGTCTAGCTCATAGATTCGATTTTTGTGCATTTTCCCGCCCATGAACCTAGATGAGCCTTTTAAGGAAAAAAGGTCCGAAATTCAAAATTACCAAAAAGAAACCTTTGTTATGTTCAAAAATAATATGAAACTCGTCTTAATTTACACAAAATTTGAGAATAAACACGCAACTAAATAAGCCTTCGAAAACAGCAAAATAAGTCTGCTCAGTAAATATGAAAGACAACAATAAAAATCTGCAGGTATTTGGGCAGGATTAGTAAAGAATAAAGAAATAAAGTATTTAAATTAAAATAAAATGGAAATTTTAGGCTCTGGACATTTTGGACATTTTTTTCTTATTTTTTAAAATTAATTTTTTTTCAAAATTCTAACAGGGCCCTTTATCTATCAGGCACTTTTTTAAAGATTTTTTCTTCTTTTTAGGCATTTTTGGCCTTTAATTAGTCGGTATTTAAATTTAAAAAGTTGATAGACCAGTTCAAACGCTTTTGCATTCACCAAAATTTTTTTAAAATAAAAATAGAAATAAATGAGCGTTAACTTTTTTTGAGGCAATGATGAGTGAGGATTTTTAGTTGGATTCATCGGCTGAATAAATTTTTTTGGGTAAATGTGTAAAAGAGAAAGACAAATTTTTACACAGCTTTTTTGTGTGTTCTCGCAATCATTCGATAAAAGTATTTTTGAGTCTTCGACATTAGAGGCAGATTGTCCAGTGACCAATTGTCCTATTTTTCGCCTTTCGTCGATTTGCCCTAATTTGACTTCCGTTTTTCGCCGTTCGCTTTTTCGGACGAAAGTCGAAATTTTTATACACCCCTAATGACGGTATGTGAGGTGTAGATATTCTGGGGTGGAGTCGATTTATTTGGGCTGGAAAATTTAGGGACCTCAACAATTTTGGTACCATTCTCTTTAGCTCGATGAGAGGAATCGTTCAATACTAGATTTTGAAAGATTTGGAAATTTTGAAGCAAGTTACGGCTTTGCGCCTACTTGGGCGCGCGCCTAATTGGGCTTTACACGATTTTTTTTATTTTTGGCGTTTCGTATTTTTTTTCGACGGCGGAGCAGTTCAGTTGAGTCCCGGCCCTATAACCCAAGTACGGGTTGATTTTTTTATTTTTTCAGATTTTTCAGGCTTTAGAATGCTTCGTTCTATTCGACCATTAAATTCAATTATTTGTCCAAAATTAAATTCAACTTGGACGTTGCAACGGATTGCTCAAAACGAAAGAAACTGTTTCCGTCAATTCTCTTTTACGAGCAAAGTTGAAGGTTTTTTTAATTTTAGATTATTTATGGCCTTGTAAGTACAAGATCCATAGGTTTTTTGCAGACGTTTTTTTGCGGATACCCCCTCCTCTGTTTCTTATTTACTCTTCGCCTGGTTTAGGTTTGGGGCCCCAATCCGGTCCGGTCCGAAGAATCTGTCGGGCTTCAAATCTTGGCCCGAAAAAGGTCTGGTCGGGTCGTCCCGATAAAAATGAGACCCGAAAAAAGGACTCGAACGAAGGCTTGACTCGAAAACTTTACCCTGCCTGATTATTTGTTTTAGACTTGAGTAAAACAGGCAACGTCCATGTCCCGGTCCTTTTTAATTGTTTTAATGCTAGTAGAGAATAGAGCAAACTAATAGGAATCGGTGAGAATGTCCGCAAAAAATCAATAAAAAATCCGCAAAAAAATGTCCGAAAATATTTGCAGAATGTCCGCAAAAAAGGTACGAATACCCCCTCCTCTGTTTCTTATTTACTCTTCCTCTGATTTAGGTTTGGGGCCCCAATCCGGTCCGGTCCGAAGAATCTGTCGGGCTTCAAATCTGTCGGGCTTCAAAACGTTTTCCCCCTTTTGCGGACATTCTGTAAATTTTTGCGGACAATTTTTTTATTTTTTTGCGGATTTCCATGAAAAATTTCAATGCAAGGCAAAAATTGTCCGCAAAAATTTGAAAATGTACGAAAAAAATTGTCCGCAAGATTTCCTCCCCTATCTCCAAAATTCTTCCATTTATTTATTAAATTCATTTTAGATCGTTATTACACAAAGAAGCATGAATGGATTGAGTTGGAAAAACATGTTAAAGGTGAAATTGGAACTGTTGGTATTACCGACTTTGCGCAGGTTTTATTTAAGTTTCTCTAAAAAAATAAAAAAATTTTAAGCAATCACTTGGTGATGTCGTCTATGTAGAACTGCCTGAAGTAGGTACTAAATTGGCTAAAGATGACACCGCTGGGGCGATTGAAAGTGTTAAGGTTTTTTTATAAAATTTTGGTGACAACTTTTTTGATCTTTTCCGGACAGTTTTCTGTCTAGTTTCTCCATTTTTTCTTCTTTAATAAAGCCAAAATTTTTTTTATTTTGAATCAGTTGACCAAGAGAGATCGAGCTGGACCTGGACATAGGCCTGGGTTTTTCCTGTACTCAGAGTCCAGGCCCAGGCATTTTTTTGACCTACCTGGGGTTTTCCTAGACTACAGGCTTACAATTAGGATCCGGCCCAGGTCAATAAATTAAAAGCAGAGTCCAGTAACAGGTCCAGGCTTTTCAAAATCTCGATCTATAGTCACCAAAGCAAAAGAAAAAAATTGGAAGAAAAAAGAGAAAATTGGAAGAAAAAATATGTCCGCAAAGTTTGTCCGCAAAAATTAATAAAATTTTGTCAAGAAAAATCTTGAATATTTTTACTATAGCTCATTCCTTTATTCATTAAATTTTTTAAATTTCAGGCTGCCTCTGATCTTTATTCACCTATGACTGGAGAAGTTGTCGAATTGAACGCAGAGGTTCAAGATAAGCCGCAGCTGGTCAATAAATCTTGTTTTGAGAAAGGTTTTTCTTTGATTTTTTATTATAAGACACCCACAATAATAGATTTACCTCGATTTAGGATACCTTTTTTATAATTTGGTTGACCACGGGGATCCTTCTCTTTAATAAACGCCTCATTATAAAGACTATACTTCAGATCCGAAGGTGGTATTATGGTAAAGAGGTTTACCCTCTATTTAATAAACATTCATAAGAGACACTTTGTAAACCCTAAGGGTGTCATATTGGACCGATCTCTTTCTAACATCTCCCTCCCTTATATCAATTTTTAGCCCAAATAGGGCTGAAAATTGAAAAAATTGCCTACTTTCAGCCCCCTTGCCTCCTGTCAGCCCAAGGGGGCTTTTTAGCCCTCCCATCTTTATTGAGATTCGACCTCTATTTAAGAAACACCTCGTTATAAGAGACTATTTTTCAGCCCATATGGGGGTACTTTATAATGAGATTCCACCTCTTTTATAACTTTTCAAATTTTTAGGTTGGCTTTACAAATTAAAAATCGTTGACCCAAGTGAACTTTCGCAATTGATGGACGAAAAGACTTATGAAGAATATGAGGCAAGTGAGTCAAATAGTTAGAAAAAAAGTGAATTTAAAATAGATTTTTGGAAATATAAATCCTAATTTATCGCTTAAATATTAAATAATTTATTCAAATAAAAAATTAAAAAAATTTTTATGGTTTAATTTTTAACCCCTTCCCCCTCCCCCATTCTAGCCTCCACAAAGCAGTATAAGATTTTTTCTTTGTTTCAAAGGCGTGTATGTGCCAGAGTTAGGTCCAAGGCTGTCCGTAAGTGAAAAAAATTTTCCGCACTGCAATCCGCAATTCTATTTAAAAAATCCGCAAGTCCAAAAACCACGCAATCCGCAATTGCGGACAGCCCTGGTGAGTTCATACAGCCTGGTGAGTTCATTCTAACTAAAGTCACCTACATTTATAACCCCAATACATATGCTGTCATTGTAAAATCAAAAATTTTTCAAAAAAGATTTTAAAAGCGAAATTTTGTTATTCCACATGACAAATGTTTTTTTACTATTTTTCCAACAATTAAGAAAAAAATAACTTTTTTTCAAAAACATTAATTATTTAATTAAAAAGGTGTGTTTTCTCTTTTAAAACAAACGAATTAAATTAGTTTATCTAGTAGGAGGTTTTAGTACAAATCAACAAAAAACAGTTGTCCTTTGAAGGGAAAAATTTTAAATTTTATCTGCAATAAATTAATTGGTCGGACTTCGCTAAAGCCTTGGGATGAACCGAGAATGATTTAAAAAACTATAGTTGAAACGTAAAAAGTGGCAAAACCCGACGAAATTCGAAACCAGTACACCCCTGATATACACACTAGGGATTGGCATGGATCTGGATCCAGACATTGATTTTTCCTGGATCCATAACGCAGATCAAAGCATTTTTCAGTGTTTCTTGATAGTTACTTGAAGTCCTCACTTAACATCAAGGTCAAGGATTTTTAAAATTTCCGATCCCTAAACACAAGTGTGGCTAAAATTTGCTGTTATCATTATATAATGAGGTGTTCCTAGCTAGGTGTAATGATGTGTTTCCTAGCTAGAGGCCATTAAAAGCCCTTGTTAGGTTATCTTTTAGTGAGGTCAGTCTATATTTCGGACATTTCCCTTAATAAACTGGACTAATATTTTTAACATAACATCCAATGTCCATAAAATCAAAATCTCCAAAAATTGATTCAACAAAACTAGAAAAAACAGCCGCTTATTTTTATATGTTTCCTGTCGCCATCTTAAAAAGAAGACAATTTTTTTACCTTTTATTTTGTCCAGCCATTTGTTCATTTTTCAATCATTTTTCCTATTACATATACCCCGGTCCACCGCCAACCCGCACTGCCGCAAGGCTTATAACTAGACGTGTGATAGTCGGATCTAGTCAATTTTGGTACCGATCGACGCAGCACGTCGAGTTGCGTCGATTGGTACCAAAATCGTCTTTTTAGGGCATTTCTACGCTGAGCTATGGCTCCGCGCCGTATTAGGCTCGCGCCGGACAGACCCCCATCTTCACACTAAACATTAAAGCTGTTTATGTCTCTCACTGTCAAATCACTTTTACTTGTTCCAAAACTATCAAAACATAAAAAATCATTGTATAATTTTTGACATTTTGACATTTTACGAGAACAAACATTCTTCCAAAAATTTTTTTAATTTTTCCATCAGTCGCCTTGCTAGGAAGGGCATTCTTTCTGCTAGGAAAATTCTTTTAAGAAAACAAATTCCAATCTTGGACTAAAGATTACATATATAAATATTTGTGAATGTATTTTTACACATTGCAATTTTCCTTTAAATCTACATAAAAATATTTTTAAAAATATTTTTATTCTTTTAATTGTAACAAAAATAATTTACTATGTATTTCCTCTTATTCACAGCTGGAGAAAAAATAATTGAAAAAATTGCGGACAGAAAAATCCGCAATTAGAATCCGCAAATTCCAGTTCGTGATTAAAATGCGCAAATGTCAATCCATAATTAAAATCCGCAATCTGCAAGTTCTAAAAACTTGCGGAACCCTAAAAGCTCACAATACAAAAAATCCGCAAAAAAGTTGCGGACAAAGAGGTCCGCAATTAAAATCCGTAAACACTCCACAAATGTCAATCCGTAATTAAAATACGCAAATTTTAGTCCGCAAATTTCAACCGTAATTAAAAGCCGCAATCTGTAAGGTCAAAAAAACTTCTGGAACCCTAAAACCCTTCAATACAAAAAAATCCGCAAAAACTTTGCGGATAAACTTACAAATCCTACAAATTTGGCAACTTTATTGTCTCAATTATCCCATTTTTTTGTTTTTCTCACAATTTTATTTTTTATCGCATGATCAAATTTAAAATGTGCATAATTTGTATGCCATCATCTGTTCATTAATTCCTTCACTTTTTTCTGCTTTATGTCCCTATTCAATAGTGCCAAGGAAGAGCTTCTTTTTCTGGAGGGCCAGCGGCTTATTATTTTTATTATTATTATTCTTTCTTTTTATTATTATTTATTGTCTCCTCTTTAACCATTTATTACTTAAAGGACTTTCTTTCTTTTACGGCTGGCAGCAATTTGTGAAGGAGGAGAGGGGTACGCGCCAATCTGCCGCAGCACAGTCTACTTAAAACCTTATAACTTAACCTAGGGGAGTCGGATCGCGACAATTTTGGTACCAATCGACGCAGCTCGTCGAGCCGCGTCGATTGGTACCAAAATTAGCTTGCTAGGACATTTTTACGCCGAGTTATGGCTCCGCGCCGAACTCGACTCGCGGCGAAATAGCTGCAATTGTATTTCATATAAGGCTATTTATTATTCATTTGGTGTGTATTTTTGGAGAATGCTTGGAAAATGATGTACAAAAAGCAAGTCCACTTCTTTTTTATGAACTCCTCCCTCATGAAAATATTTTTCTTAAACGACGCCAATTTGCTGTCAATAATTTTGTTTTAATATTTTATTATTTTAAGCCACACAGAGTGCCAGTTTCGTTTTCGCCGAATTTCGTCTTTCTAATATTTCATCTGTAGATTTTGATTTGTTGAATTTACTCTCATTTTCGGCTTCCACCTTCTTCCACCTTTCAAAATTTCCTTATGACACACTCTCACAAATCAGTCCGTTTCGTCATGCGAAAGTCGAAACCTGCCCAGGCGAAAGCGAAACTCGAAAAGAAAAATGAGACTTGAGAAAGAGGAAAGCGAAACTAGAAAAGACTAAAAGCGACGCTTGAAAAGGCGAAACTAGCAAACTCCTGATCTCGATCACTTTCCCTCTAAGGAAAAGAGAGAATCTTCTAAATCTCCCTTTACTCGAGGTAAATTCAATTGTTTTGCTGAAATAATATTTTTTAAGGAACAATTAATTTGTTTGTGTTTTCCTTTTCACTAGGAATTTTTCAATTAAAATAAATACATATCCTTCCATTTCTTCCCTTTTCAAAAACAAAAACTTTAAACAATTGTTTTAATCAAACCCCAATTTTTGTTTGGTACTCAAGTACTTGTGTAAAAAACAAAAAAAAATCTTTTTTTTTCTTGATAAATGGGGACATATCAATTTGTTTTATCTGATTGAGGTGGGATTTTATCCGATAAATCTTTGAGGGAATGTTGTTCTTTTTTTCTAATGCTCTTAAAAGTCCGCAAGTTTTGTCCGCAACTTTTAGCGGTATATGCAACTTCTAGCCAAAATCAATTCGGGGTTGGAGAATCGAAAAAACCAACCCCAAAAAATCAACTCGACGAACCCCAATCCCAAGACCCCAACCCCAAGACATCAACCCCAATTCGGACCTCATTTACAATTGCGGACAAAACTTGCGGATTTTTTAGCAGATAAAAGAAAGGAACCTATAAATCTTCAAGTACAAACCCTTTATTTTTTTATATTTGCCAGTTGGAGATTTTTTTGTTGGACCAACTTAATTCTCAAAACCACCTTTCCCGAAGATATCTTGTCCGATCAGATTTCATTTACACTAGGCTTTCTTTTTCTTATTTTTATTGCCTGTAATTGAATGTCTTTCTTCTCTTTTTTATTTTTTCGATTAATCTTATAGTTAAACAAAATTGTTTTCTTAAGCATTTTTTATTTTTTACCAGTCGAACATCTTTATAAGACACACAATATAAGACGCCTCAATTTAAGATACGTTTTCTAACTCTGATTGCCCACTGGTTAGGAGGAGCTGTGAGAGTGCCTAAAGGAAAGCTGTCTAAAAGTAATCTCCGATTTAAAATACACCTATCAGTATAAAATAAACCTCATTATAAGCTACCCTCAAAATAAGATACCAGTGCTGTGCAAACTTTTCGCCTGGCAAATTTAAAATTTTTAAAAACGCCAAAAGACAGAACGCCAAAAAAGGCAACTCAATTTAGGGCAATTTTTTTTGAATTCGATTGTCCATACGTTAGGAGGAGAGGTCTAAGAAAAACCTCCAATTTAAATACACCTCATTATAAGAGACAATTTCTTTACCAAAAAGGAAGCAAGCAAGGTTTTTTAGGTTGACATTGATATATTAAAAATAAATAAATTTTGGTTAAAGTACAAGCTAATTTTCCCCCTTCCTGTTTTTTTTCTTAGTAACATGCAAGGCATTTATATTTTTCAAAGAAAAAGTTTAAGGAAAAAACACGCAAACATCCGGTTAACTTTCTTTGTATAATTAAAAATCAAATAATTTGAGTCATAGGAACTTTCCAATAAAAAGGACGGAGAAGTATGAAAGGGGAAGTAGAGGAACTGGGGAGGACTCAGAACCGGGAGCGTCCATCATTCCCTCATATGTCGCTCATATCCAAAAAGGCTCAGAAGCTGACTTTACAACCACGAATCAAGGCATGGGTTCCTCACGTTCTTCCAATATCGGACTTCACTATAAGATACACCCAATAATAAATACAACTATTTAAGAGACGTTTTTTTAAAAGTTGGTTGGATATTAGGTTGGGGATTTTCTAACCAATACCTTGCTATCTAAGGTCCTCATTAGTGAGTCCAAAAGTACGTTTTTAGCCCCCAATCAAAACCCTATTTAAAATACGCTTATTATATGATACGGGTTTTCGTCCTCTAATGTATACCTCTCTATTTAAGGTATCTCATTATAAGGTCATTTTTCGACCTCAAGGTGTATCTTTTAATGAGTCCAAAAGTTTTATTATCTGTAAAACTCAAAAGTGTTTAACCTAACTTTCTTTTAAAAAATCTTAGCTAGATAATTGGCCCACTGTTTTGGCAAATTTCCCCTTTTTTGCCTGCGGCGACGTCCCGTGAAAATCGACATTTAATATTCTCATCAATATCTTCCTTCTTAACGTAAAATAGCCAAATAAAAACGGCAAAAGGGCAAAAAAGACAATTTAGAAAAAATAAAGAGAATTTGAAAAAGTATAGGGGGAAAAGTAGCGCAAAAGTTTTTTACTTCCTCATTTCTCCTTGAAGAAGTAATAAATGTTTTCTGTACTTTTATTGCATTTTTTCTTAAGATATGTTTGTTTATTTCTAATAACCTTAAAAAGATATACCCTAAGGGGCTGGAAAATTGTAGCTAATTAGGGCTTACCTCAATTTACCCCAACTCTATATCTAATAATGAGGTCTTCCTTAATTGATAAGAAGCTGAGACTCGTACATTATAATGTATGTTAAATTGAAGGTTTTCTCTCTCAGATATTGAAGGTTTCTCTTTCTCTCCCATTAGCCGACCAAATCTAAAACCTATTTTGAATTGAGATTATTTATGTACATACATATAATATTGGGTTTATCTTGTAATGAGTAAGGTTGTCGGCTAGTTGAAAATCTTCGGATATCCGAATCCGATATCCGACCCGAAAAGTTCCAGATATCCGGTCTTTTTCGGATCCGGATAGCCGGATCCAACAACCTTAATCCACATATATCTTGTTTATCATATTATTTCCTTCTTTCTTTTTCAATTTATCGCTACCTAAATTTCTACATTTCAAATAAAAAAAAATAATTTTAATATTTACATAATATTCCCCAAGGTATTAAAAATATTTTCTTTCACAACTTGCTTATAAATTGAACAAGTTAACCAAATTTTGATAATATTTTGTACCCCCAAATTCACAAAATCTTGTGACTATATTTTTTAAACGAGTTACATTTTGGTTGATTTCCCAAACGTATTTTACATTTTTCTATTAAAATTATTTTTAAAAATATAGTACAACAATATTTGTTTATATTTTTAAACTGTTTTGACGTCTGTTTTTGGCGTTTTGTGTTTGGCGTGATTTAAAAATTTGAAAAATTGGCGTTTGGCGCGCCACGCGAAAATTTTGGCGCACAGCTCTGGATTGAACCCTCAAGCTCTAACTTCTAATACAATCAGAGCACACTTACCCTCAGTAAATTTAAGATAACATTTCTATTTGACTATTGGATAGGGAGAGGCTGTCTAAACGCTTGGAGGAGACTGTCTAAGTCCGACTGAAACATCTTAAAAAAGTGTAAAAAGGGGGTTTATTACGTTGTTTTCTTTGTCATCCAGTTCATTATTTATTCATAAACTAAAGCATAATATGCACTTTCCACACTCAATCCATGCTGTCAGGAAGAATTTTTTTCACACGCGCAATAATACTTTTAAAAATATTAAAAATGTCGATTTTTCTTGAAAAACACATGATTTCAACGAAAAATTTTCCTTAAAATTTTTCGTTCTTCGGCATATTATCAAATCTTTCTAACACAACGCCCCTCTATGATCTTCTCTCTCTATCACCTTCCCTTATACTAGACCATCGAGAAATCCCTTAGGTTGGTCGCAGTCAGATTAGTTCACCTTAGTTTGATTTAGCTGAATTCTACCTCTAAAATGTCAGCTAAGCTCGGTTCCGAGGAGTGACATGTTAGAGAGATTCAACCGTATTTAAAAAATATTTGTATTAAAATTTTATTTTTCCGGCAAATGCTTCAATGATTCAAAGTGAGGACAACAGAATAAAAAAATTATCTAAATTATATAATCACAATAATTGTTCATCACATCCTTCTTCAACAAAAATAAATACGTTGGATAAAAGAAAAATCCAATTAAATGAAGAGAAAAAATCTGAAGATGTGGAGGAATGCTCTTATCCGTGGAGGAAAAATAAAAGAATATCACTTTATAAGGTTAAAATTAAAAATGGAAATATACGGCACCTTCCTGTTATTGTAACACGGATTGTGAAATGAGTTGCTCCAAACTCCATTATTATAAAATCAAAAATCCATTCCTCGTATTAAGCTTTTTCGCCTTTTTTGGTAGACCACGATTTTGTAAAATTCGATAGCAATTCGAGTTATTGATAATGTTATATTCTGGGTCTGTCAGACCAACTCCAAGATTGAGGGTTGACTTACACTGACTGAAACAGACTGACATTTAACTAAAGCTTTTATACTAAACCGTTGAGAAACATTTTAGTAAATATTTATTTGACCATATCTATAACATACAATGAGCTAAATGGTAAATATCAAAGGCTTTTATAGTATTCGAAAGAAAAATAGTTTAGTTAGGAAATAAAAATGAATCTGCTTGGGGATATAGAGCAGGAATGTTCCTAAACGTAAACCACTATAATTTTAATTAAAGGATTTGAGATGGAAGCGAATTCAAAGAAATTTTGCTAGAAAATCTTCAAAACGTTTATATTGCCCTCATACTCGTCTAAAAATTTTTCTTTTAATTTTGTTAAGTGCCATCAATGCTTTTTGCCTTAGGCATTTTGGTTTGTCCTTTAAAATGTTTTTAAAAAATAATTCTAAAAAGGAGCCAATGCTACCTTAATGAGTAATGAACATTCATCACAAAACGGTAACGACGAGCTATCTATTCAGTGGGAAGAGAATTCGCAGTATAACAATGAACATCCTCCAAAAAATGGCATAAATACTAGCTACATTTCACAGGTAAAAGAATGAGAGTATGTTGGAATACTGCTAAATACCTAAAGGATACCTGAGGATATATCTGATACCTGAGGACCCAACCAGAGCTATTTGAGAACAAAATAAATCCTTAAAAATCGTAAATCGAAAAAAGTTTTGAATACATAAACCAGTCTGAAATGCATAAACCTGTCAATTCTAAACTCAAGGAACCGGATTTTACGACCTCTTCCGGAAAATCTTTAGGTCCATTCGAAGCCAACCTCACAAATTTTATTTTCAGATCCTTGATAGATTAACAGACGGAACCATTTACGACAAGAGACTAAGACCTCGTTACAGTGAAGGAGCGGTCGATGTTGGTATCTCCATACACATAACATCAATCAGTGCAGTCTCGGAAGTCGATATGGACTTTACTTTGGATTTTTATTTGAGACAGACTTGGTAATTATTTAACAGTTCTCTGAGTAATCTTGCTAAATAGGTATGATAATAGACTAGCTTTTGCACAAATTGATCCAGAATTGGCTAGAAGAATAAAGAAGTTGACTGTGGGTGTTGAATATTTAGATAGATTATGGAAGCCTGATACTTTTGTAAGCTAAAAAATATGACAGTATTGTAGATAGGGTGGCTTAATATTATTAAAATACTGTCAGACCTCATTTAAGAACAGATAAACTAGGGAAATTTTTTTGGAAATTTCAGAAGGCCTCAAGGTCTCTCTCTTTTTTTTCAACGTCTCTCTCAATCTCTCTCTTAGACAAAAAAATGGGAAAATAACAAAACAGATCCAGTCCCAATCCGGTGTTACAAGATTGCCCGGATTCAGGATTTGTAGCTGGATACAGACCGGATCCGTCCGGATTTTTCTACATCAATCCGGTCCGGAAACAATCGAGATTATAAAGACCCCGGATTTGAGATTTGGACTCCGGAAAATCCGACGGGGTTTTCCTAGTATTGTTGTAGCTTTTAGTGTGGTTCGACTGCAAAAATGTCGTCCTATCTACAGTAGTGCGGAATGAATTCAAATTTAAATTACCTAAGCCAATTTAAGTTTCCAAATGAGAAAACATCAATGTTCCACGTTGCTACAACTCCAAACACATTCTTGAGAATAGAACCTGATGGAAGAATTTACACATCCCAGAGAATGACAGTAAAAGCAATGTGTCCAATGGACTTGGCATTGTTCCCAATGGATTCACAAACATGTAAACTTGGCTTGGAAAGCTATGGTTATGATGTTGATGATATTGGTAGATTACTACAGTTTTACTCTAGATAAATAACTTTATAGTCCGAAAGGAACATGATACTTTCAGCCTTCCTAGTCCGAAGGGAACATGTTCTCTTTAGCCTTCCTAGTCCGAAGGGTACATGTTCTTTTTAGCCTTGCTAGTCCGAAGGGAACATGTTCCTTTTAGCTAACTCCCTAGCCAGAAGAAAATATGTGCCTTCCAGACAACTACCTAGTCCAAAGGGAACATGTTTTTCTCAGCTTACTTCCAGTCCGAAGGGAACATGTTCCTTTTAGCTGACTCCCTAGCCAGAAGAAAATATGTGCCTTCCAGACAACTACCTAGTCCAAAGGGAACATGTTTTTCTCAGCTTACTTCCAGTCCGAAGGGAACACGTTCTTTTCAGCTTACTTTCTAGGCCGAATGGACATGTTCTTTTCAGCTTACCTTCTAGTCCGAAGGGAACACGTTCTTTTCAGCTTACGCTCTAGTCCGAAGGGAACACGTTCTTTTCAGCCAACTACCTAGTCCGAAGGGAACACGTTCTTTTCAGCCAACTACCTAGTCCGAAGGGAACATGTTCTTTTCAGCTTACTCTAGTCCGAAGGGAACACGTTCTTTTCAGCTTACTCTAGTCCGAAGGGAACACGTTCTTTCAGATAAAATTTTATTCCGAACGGACCATGTTCTCTTCAGCCTACTTACTAGGCTTTCATCTTGTTGCCAAAATCTACTCAAAATTCTTATAAAAATTATTTTTAATTCAAAGATTATTATTGGGGCAACCGACGTTCCGATGGAAAGAAGTCAGAAGATGCTGTAAATTTAAATTTAAAAAATTCATCTAATATTTGCCCCTTAAAAAGGTTGATTTTGACGCCTTTTTCCTCCCCCAATTTCACGCAAAAGGTTATCGGGTAACTGGAACACACGTTACAACAGCTTCTGGAGAATATGCTCGTCTTTATATTGAAGTTGTTTTGTCGAGAAATTTGGGCTTCTATTTAATGAATATTATTATACCTGTAAATCTCTTTGATTTTTTAAACTAAAATCTTATTAAAGTCAATGCTTATCGTATCTATATCTTGGGTATCTTTCTGGTTGAGCAGAGAAGCTTCTCCTGCACGTGTTGGTTTGGGTGTAACAACGGTAATATTCTATACATCATACAGTCGGAGCCCTCTATAAGATAGGCTCCTTATAAGACATAGACGGAGCTCTCTATAAGATACAGCATGACCTCTATAAAATACATCAGTTTTCACGGAATACCATTGAGGACACTTCACAATACGCACATTTAACCATACGGACAATTCACCGTTGGGGCTGTGCGGAAAAAGGTTCGCTGGGACGCCAAATAATGCCATTCTCCAAGCTTTTCATTAAAAGATACGTAGTAAGGCAGGGGAGTTGTCTAAGCGATATCCTCTATTTAAGATACATCTCATTATAAGGCACGAGTTTGCCCTAGTTCTTAAGGGTGTATAATAAAATGAGTTTTGACCGTATTACCGTCTTAACATATTAAAGGTACTTACAATGACGACTCTAATCACAACAACAAATAATTCAATGCCCAAAGTTAGCTATATTAAAGGATTGGATGTTTTCCTAAACTTTTGTTTCGTTATGGTTTTTGTAAGCTTTTTATTTAAGCCTGTAGTTAATCTCATAATCTAAGGCCTCATTAGTCGAATATGCCATTGTTAGTTATTGGAATAAACGACAGTGTAGGAGAAGGTAAAAAATATTTTTTTTAAGTGTGTCAGTAGGACGGTTCACTATCAAACAGTTTACTGAATGCCATGTGGGATAATCCACTATAAGGACAATTAATCTTATGGACCAAGACAGTGCGCAAAGAGGTTCACTTGGAACGTAAAAGACAAACAAAATTTTTGAATCTTTAAAAAATCGCCAAATACAAAACGCCAAAAACAAAGCCAAAAAAGCAAAAAATACCGATTCAACTCCAAAGAAGATTTTTTGTTCTGATATTTTTCTAATTTCTTGTTCTGGGGGTTGTTGAAACCAGAACAGAAATGTTTCGATATCTTACTTAAATCCCCTGAATCCTTTGATTGAGGGATTTAGATGAGATCCCATCAAAACTCCACGATATCCCACTTTATCCCCTCAATCTCCCTTACTCTTCCGATATCCTTACAAATCCTCCTTAACTCCCGGTAATCTCTCCAAATCCTTCTTAATCTTTCTATACCCTATGTTAAATTGTGTTTATGGTGAACTGTCCTTCCCCATTTAAATTTAAAAATTAATTTATTTTTCACTTTTATGTGTGTTAGGGACAGGCGTGAGAGAATACGTTCTGCTCCAGCAAGTGCCAACGTTCAACGAAATGAGAGTTCCGCGTTTAGTCCCGGTAATATTATGGCCCCAAGTGGAACAGAATATCCCATGTTTATGGTAAACCGCAGCTTAGATTCAACTCAATTTTCTTGTTTTTAATAGAACATTCCAACAACCCCTGCTGGCGGTCTAGCCGTTCCCTCACCAAATGCTCAATCTTATGTTTACAAAGCTCCAGGTCTTTTGGTGGCTGCTCCACTTACTTGTAAATTTCTAAGGATAATTTCACCGAAAGATTTTTCACCGAACACTTTTCACCGAATTTCCCCTTGTGTTGATGAGTTGTCTAGGAACGGGAAAATCGCCTAAAGGGGCAGGAAAACTAAGCTTGATTCCCTTTTAAGCTAACAATCAACATCAAAACTCTACTGATGCCTTAAACCAACAACTAGGTACAAGTGACACAACAACCACACAAATGCCGATATCTCCAGAATGTGATTGTAGATTAGGGTGGGGATCTCTTAGTTAAAAAATAAAATGTATTTTTACAGTAACATTCCTTTACTTCAATATCCTGGTAGACAATTTCAAAATCATTCCGAATTAGGTCTTTCCAGTTCTATACCTTATGGACTATCAAAGGCTGGAAAGACGAATCGGTAAGATACAAAATTTAATTTGTTAGATATTTAAAAGGCTCAAAATGGTCAGTTTTTCCCGGGAAAAAATTTTTCGGGCTCAGAATGGTAAATTAGCAATAAAGTGCACTATAGTTTTGCACTATCGTAAAGTGCATAGTGCACTACCAACTGTCTTTATTAGACCGACCCCTTCTATTAAACTGACCCCCTTTTTTGAAGAATTGGAGAGCCAAGGTACCATATTTCTTCTTTTTTCACCGCCAGGGGCGAAAACCCCCCAGAGATAGGTTGAAAAATAAACCGACCGGTCGCATTATTAAGAAAAATACGGTACTCCTAGTTAATAGACAAAAGGATATATTTGACCATTCTGAGCTCTGACCTTTTTTACAAAAAACTATTATTTCTTAAAAAGACGTCAAAAACGAAGGCCCTATTCATATTATGGTGGGATGAGTGTCGGAACATTCGGAATGAGTGTCTCTAGCCGCCGTGGCTTTTGTCTAACACTTTGGGCCTGCCGAAGGTTGAAGTTAGTGTGCAGAGAAGGCTTTTTAATTAATAAAAAATAACAAATTTAAATTGCTTAAAGCTTTAAAAATTAACAAATTTAAGCTTTTTGCATAATCTAATATTTTGCGCTTACTTTTGGGGATAAAGTAACATTAAAAGGAAGGATAGAAAATCGCGCGACTTTGCAATATTAACATTCAAAATTTAAAAAATAAAATAATTTTGCAGTTGTTTTTAATAAAAATAATAAAGATACAATGAGGTTATCTTTCCACATTCATTTAGGCAAAGGACTCATAATGGCAGAAAAATATTTTTTGAAAAATCACGTAGATAAGAACAATAGTGAGAGGAATTGGTTCACATACTTATTAGAGCGGCCAATCCAGACCAGAAAATAGCAAAGGATTGGGTCGGATTTGATTCTGTAAATTAGCTAGAGGGGAATATATGAGCCCTAGGGGAGCTTGCTAGACTATTAGGAAACTTTTCCAACCGTACAATATTAAATCCGAAAGACAGAAAGAAAGAAAAAATATTGAGGAGATAATCCGCATTGTATCAAAATTATTAACAAAAATTTGTAATTTAACTAAAAAAATTAAAAAAAATTTTTTTCCAGTCCTTCCAAAATTGACAGACTTTCAAGATGTTGTTTCCCTTTGCTTTTTCTTATATTTAATATATTATATTGGTAAAGTTGAAATTTTAAAAATATTAAAAATCTTTAAAGGTCAGCGCTCACTTTTCTAAGTCAACGTGAATTGGGCAAAACAGAATATGTACCTTTTTAATTTTTATGACCTCAAATTTTTGTGCCAAACATTTAGTTGCTCATTTATTGTTTTTAAAAGAGTTATGATTTTTGTGTATATAAAAGAATAAAATT
This sequence comes from Meloidogyne enterolobii, assembly GCA_963681835.1. Lineage (NCBI taxonomy): Eukaryota > Metazoa > Nematoda > Chromadorea > Rhabditida > Meloidogynidae > Meloidogyne > Meloidogyne enterolobii. The sequence continues at coordinate 1,826,508 of CAVMJV010000039.1, read as the reverse complement.
ATTATTAAATATTTCTACATAGTCAAAAGCTCATAATGGTCAGACACATATTTGCCGTATTCGCTAATCCTAGATCCTTTATCTTTGGAACAAAGCTCAAAAAATATGGTATACACGAAGAAGGACTGCCAGTCCTCAATAGAATCTACAATTAGTTTCAATTTTTCAAAGTTTTTAAAAAACATTGAATTATCCAACTACAAAAATTTTTTTGACAATTACTAATTGTGATTTTTTGGGAATGCTTGGTCAATCTAAGAATGCTTAACCAAATAAATTTAATACATATTAGTAAATACTTATCGATTAATTTAAAAATAATTTATTTTATTTGAATAAAATCTTTTGTAATTATTTTATGAGAATTTTCTTTTCCAACTAAACGTTGTCCACGATGTATTGTCACAACAACTGGAGCAATTGTAGCTTTATTTTTCAATTGCCTAAATGTATTAATAAGATAAAAATTTAGTTCAAAATTAAGTCAAATCACCTATCAGACACACTTATGATTAGGGATCGAATTTATATTTAAATAAATCACTGAAGCGACCCAGATTGCAAACTGACCACGGTCTCTCCATATTTTTATTACATCTATCTCTGGTCCTTTATGTCTTGCTTCTAATCGAACTTAATGGTCACACACTGGTCAGTCAAGAGTTGTTTATGATTAAGGTCGTTTTTGTGCCCTATTTTAATATAAATCCTATCCCTACTTATGATTACTTATGATGTACTCAGTTATCTCTTAAGATTAGGTATGTATGTATATCTTAAATAGTATTCACTAATCCTAGGTCCTTCTTTCCAATTTACCAAGTAAATTGAAGTGTATCTAGAATTTGTTGTAATTATTCTGAAGTGTCTTGGATAGAAATCTTTGCCTAGAGATCTATAGCTACTTACTGTTAGTGACCTATCAATGAGATCAGATCATTATTAAAAAATTATTACATTCGCTTTGGAAAATAAAATTTAATCAGTTCATGTCGAAATGTATTACTAGCCCATAGAAGACTCCAACTAGACAATACAATTGTACTTGTATCCATCACCCAAGGATATTGTTGATATACAGCTTTAAATACAGGGCTAGTTCCTGTAGGGTCGTATTTGTAGATAACCCAAAAGAGTATCTGAAAATTTTGTAAATCGTTTATATTTTGCAGATCTGGAATATGTAAAGTTTTGCATATGCATATAAGCATTTCTTGAGCATTCCTCTCATTTTTGATATTTTAAATTCAAGTTAAACTCTGGTTAGAGGGAGGGAAGAGAAATGCCCTTTACACATTCCTCTTAAGATTAGCTCTTCACCCCACTTTGTTCAGTGGACCACCAATCGGAGCCTGTTTATTATTCCGTAATTATTCCAAATTTTTTTTATCTCATTTTGATTCGAAATAATTAAATTTCGTATTCCGTCCAGCTCTAATCTTGTTTATTTTAGCACTAATTCAAACTTTTTTACCATAAGTATTGCACATAAAATATGTCCTAACAATGTAAGTAATGCATAAAAAAGCAATCTAATTTGTATTTTCGAATTTGTGGCTGAATTTTGTTGTGTAGTCGAATCAACTTTTCGATTATGGAGGAACAAAGTAATTGAACTTATTGTAATGCAAATAATTAGAAAACAAATTGAAAATATGAGATCAAAAAAAGTCATAATCGTTGAATAATTGCCCTGAAAATATTTTGAATAAAATTATTTCGGCACATCTAAAAACGTTTGGCGTTGTGTTTACGCAGATTTTTTTTCATATAAAAGCGTTTAATTTTTCAGTCTTTTCTCATTTACATATTTTCAAAATAATACATAGGTATTTTTGTTTAGGTAGTTATTGCCAAACAAATGAAAGTTTCTCTGTCAATAAATTACAAGTTCAAATCTACAACAATGTTCTTAATACAACTTAATTCTTAATTTTCAGGTGAATGTCTAAAACATACGGGAAATAAATCAATTACCAGAGGTTAAATTTATCGAGGAGAATAGTCGAAAAAAGCGAACTGATATTAATCAAAACTATTTTTCATGACTAACATTAGTGATACATTCCTTTCAATCGTATTATATACATACTTTACATTTTTAAACTCTCAATAAAAATTTATTTTTAACATTGCATTAAATAAATAATTCGAGAGAGAATAGGGAAGTCTGAAAATAGCAGAATGCAACGTCTATCTTTTGAGGGTGCCAAAATATTAAAAAAATACCCCAGTCTTCTCAAGTATTTGGAACGCGACAGTTTTATTGTTTTCATCAAATTCTGTATTAAGTATAGTGTCCATATAAAAAAATTGAAAAGAAAAGCAAACAGGGGCAAGTATTGAAATTAATATTGAGATTGGTAACAACTTGGTCCATATCTAGAAAACCAAATTTAGATTTATTTAAAGTGTGACGACCTTATTATAATATAAATTTAGTTTTATCCCTCATTATATTATAGACATCTATGTAAGATACGTCAGTGAATTATGGGCAGTTCGGATTGAGTGGGGAATACCAAGTATACCTACCCCCATTTGAGATACCCAGTATCTTTTGAGATACCCCTCATGGGCTACAATCTTTTCATTCCCAAGGGGGTACCTTATAATTGGGTCCAACTATCTATTTATTTACCTTTTCATGATAAAAAGGAAAAGCAACAGTTGTAAGTCTATTTAACAGAATAAATGTTGTAGCCAAATTATTTCCTTGAAAAGTATAGCAAGCTAGGACTGTGAAGAGTGACAAAAATTGTTGTGGAAATTTGGAATACAACGGATAAAGTATGGAGCCAAAAAGTGTAGGAAGTCGGAAGCCATAATAAGAGTCCAAAACATAAAGAATATCCTGAAATAGTTAAATATTTGTACTTTTTTAAGTTAAAATTTTGGTTAATTGCACTTTTTATAAAATATCTGTCACTCAAAGTAAGTGAAATCTACAGGGTATTCTCAGCCAGCAACCATTATATCCTAAGATAAACTAAGCTTTAATGGAATAGTTTAAAGCAGATCACGAGTCCATAACGTTATTTGTGCAAGCCTGTTAATGGGTCAGTATAAAGTGCTCCTTTTATGGTAAAATTCTTTTCGAAAACTCATCAGGTTTCAGAGTTCGAGTCGAAAAATCCGGGGAGTTTTTCGGATAATCCGAGACATCCTGGTGTCAACGTTAGTCAACTTTCCAGCTTCATTTCCATAGTATGCCTTTGGCTCTGTGCGTGTGATTGTCTACTTACCAAAAGCTAAAGCATTTTAATTCAAGCATAGCTTACGCTATAGGATATTTTTAATTCAAAACATACCAAAATAGCTCTCAAAACAAACAAAGCATAAAAAGAATTATGAAATTGTTTTTTAAAAATAATAACAACAATTTCAGAAATATATAAAATTAGGGAAGGTATACTTAACACAACTGATAAATAAATCAGTTCAATACGTAGAGAGACAATCCAGTTGATTATATCCATTTTTTATTAATTTGTGTCTTTAATTGGATAATTAAATAAGAGTTAATCAGTAGGAAGTGGCAAAATATGCACGGAACATCCCAAAATAAAATTTTTCAAAAATGCCAAAATATGCACAAATTTAGGTAAAAATATGCAAAATTTCCCAAAATATGCCTCGATATGCAAATATGCACGAAAGTACTGAAATATGCAAAAATATGTTATAGGAACTCGGTCCCTAATGTTTGTACCGACCTAAAAACACCATTTTTGAGCGTTTCAGCTCATGGCATATCCGCATGCAAAATATGCATTTTCATGTTTTGCCACTCCCTATTTATCAGTTTTTATGATCACCATAAAGTTGTCAATTATTATATTGGATTCCGTTTGGTTTTAAAGTCTTGGATAGGTTGCTTTAGGTTTAAGGGTTAATTATTAGAGTTTCACCGGAAGTTCCGATTCCGGTTCCGGAAGGTTCCGGTGTCTTTTGAGTTCCGGTTCTGGTTCCGGTCAAGATTTCGGTTCCGGTGAAACACTACTAATTATCTATCAACATTTTCTTACTAACTTTTTCTAGATAATTTTTTGGTCTGGACAACCTTTAAAGAACCCCAGCTTTTAAATGATTCCCGCTTTGAAAACTAGAAAATCCAATGCACAACTTTATGGGACAAATAAAGAGCCAAAAATGTTTTTTGATATTTAATTATTTTATTGTAAAGTAAAATTAAAAATCAAGTGTTTATTATTTTATTTTATAAATAATAATAATTTTTTATAGGTTTTTTAACTAATATATAGCCTTAATTTAATTTCTAATTTCTTATTTTAGCTAAAAATAAATTAAATTATTGGTTACAAAATACATGTAATTACTTTAGTTATTGGTATTTTGTTCATAAATATGGGTGTTATTATTAGAAAAATTTTTAAATAATTTTTAAAAATAGAAGCAAAAAGGCTAGAATTAAAAAAGGGAGTGACTTGCCATTAGGGCGCGAGGTGAAGGAGAGTTTGGAACTGCACCACCGAATAAAACATTTATTATTGAAAGAAATTGTTTATATGAAGAAACTTGGGGCTTATAACTCGATCCCTGGTACCCCGCAGCGAAAATGGTGAAAATTTCATAACTAAAGTAGGGTATGATCTACCTCTCTACCAAATTTCATCCCGAAGTCCCACGGACACCTCAGGCACTCTCCTTTGTACGGGTGTACATGGTCAGCTACTTTGAACGGTCGTACTTAAAAGAAACGCGTATTTTTGGTTGGTTAAACGAATTCACAACTGGAGATCGAAAACGGCCATAAACAAAATCATGTTTAAGGTCAATAAAAGGATAAGAATAGCCCTTCATATATTCTGAAGTATTATCGAGAAATATCGTAAATTTCGAATAATTATCTCACTTGTGTTCTACGATCCCCAAAATTTTGTGAATTTTTAGTTCAATATTCCAAAAATTATGACTAAAAAAGTCAATTTAGCCTGAGGTGAGTGCCAACATCGCTTAGGCGCCCAAACGACCTAAACAAAAGCTTTAATAAATGAAAGTTCTAATTTTCAAAGATGAATTTCTTTAAAAGTTAACATAAAATTAAATTCCAAATATAGAATATTTTAATTATATATGTATAATTAACCGGAAATAATGATCTGAATGATCTTTAGAGGATATACAGCGTGACCAGAAAGTTATTGCACACTATTTATTCCATCATAACTTTTTTCATATTAAAGATAATGAGATCAAATAAAGATTAGATTATAGAGGATTAAATAAGCAACAAATATAATCAGGAATTTTAAAAGTACCAGATCCTTGCTTGGATACAGAGTCGAAGGCGCGAGGAAAAATTTTGGACAAAAGTTCGCAATAACTTGGCGGAGATTTTCTCTCATTATTGAAAGAGTGAAAGCAGAAGTAACGGCTCTTGTCCAGTTTATGCGTCCCATGAAAGTATATGCGTCCCATCAACAAAAAATTGGATATTTCTTGGTGTTGCATCGTAGGGGTATGGTTCCAAAGCATTTCTTCATGTTCGGGATCTACGTCCACTGGGTCTGGGACCGTTCCTTACCCTATACCTCGAAATTTCTGAAAGTTATAGCCAATTTTTAAAAATTTCAGAAAAACGATTTTAACTTTCAGAAATTTCGAGGTATAGGGTAAGGAACGGTCCCAGACCCAGTGGACGTAGATCCCGAACATGAAGAAATGCTTTGGAACCATACCCATACTTTACAACACCAAGAAATATTCAATTTTTTGTTGATGGGACGCATATACTTTCATGGGACGCATAAACTGGACAAGAGCAGAAGTGACTCCAAACTTTTGGGGTTATTAAGCAAAGACCTCTTTATAAGATATATGTAAATAGAACAGGAATCGTATCATAAGAAAAAGAGATGGGTCTGCAAATTATAGGTGGTCTAAAAAGTAAAACTTTTAAAAACTTAGTTTTAAAATTTCAAAATGTTTGAATTAGTTGTTGACGACAAGACGTTAAAGGGCAAATTTTTTATAAATTTAAGAGGCCGCCTAGATTAAAAAAAATTTTTATCACACAAAAATCAATTTTTTCTATACTAAATAAGTATAGAAAAAATTGACTTTTAAAAGAGTACAAAAATTTTTAAAGGGTATAGAATATTACAATCTATATTACAAAATTTTTTTATTAAAGCTGCCCTTTTAGAGGCAGACTAAATTAAAATAAATTTTTTATCATATGAATGTTTAATACAGAAAAAATTGATTTTTGAACAAATATGGAAAATTTGAGGGGAGAGGGGCGGGGTAGGTGAAGAAAATTTTTAAATTTCCCACCTTGCTACATTCAATTTAAACTTGTATAAAAATGAATAAATGCACAGCAAAATTAAACATTTTATTATTTTTTTTTAAATTTAACAATTCTAGGATTCCTGAAAAACGGACATTACAATGTTATTTGCGGATCTCACTCACGAACAAGACTGGGCACAAACTTACTATTAAACCTTTATGACATTAAGGGGTTTGCCAAATTCTTTGGCAAACTTTACGAACTGATAATCCTAACTGAAAAACTTTTGTTTTTCGGTTCTGGTCCATACCAACAACTTTTAAATTCTAACAATTCTTAGCTAAAATAATTTTTTTAATTTTATATATTTAAAATCTTGAAATTCTCACTCATTCAAAATGTCAAAATCATTCCTGTTTTGCTTTTTGATATTTATACAACTTGTAACTTCAAGCGGTGGTGGATCTCGGCGTCGAGGACGTCATGGAGCTTCAAGACCGAGACGTGTTGGTGGCGGATCTGGTGTGGCTGGAGAAAGTGATGTTGGCTCTTCAAGTTCAACTGGGGTTGAACCTTCAGTACCAGAGAGTAAGCTTATAGACCAACAATTCTTTTATTCATTTTAATGTATATTCAAGTTTCACCTCCAATCGGCGTTGAAGCTTCAAGTTCAGGCGGCGTTGAAGCTTCAAGTTCGAGTTCTAGTCACGTAGATGACCTTGAATTTAGACGTATTGTTAAAGAATTGTTTGAAAAATTTGGTTCAACAACTTTAGCTGAATACGAAGAATATGTAGATAATAAACTCGAGATGGAAGAACTTTCTAAGCAAGAGTGTCCTTTCATTTCTAGAAAGGTTAATTAAATTTACCAAGGGTGTGCGTATTGTATTTGTACAAGATAGTACAAACACTTAGACCCAGCTTACTTATATACCGATATCGCTTGATGTGGGCACTTTTTCGAGACAATGGTTGATACTTTCAAATTATTGGGTCTGTATCGGTGTTAAAATTCTCTCTTGATCTGGGCTTTGCCAGTCTCGGTAATTCTCAGTCTGGGGTTTACAGTAACCTCAACCTCTTACAATCTATTTATAAATTTTGTAACGGGATTCATAAATTATTTTTAGTATAAGGATCTTCTAAACAAAATTTTAATGAAGGAAAAAAAATCAGATAAAGATCAAAAAAAGGCAGTAAAAGAAATGGTTAGAACTGGGACAGCCGCGAAGAAAATTTATGACTATTGCGAAGCCTATACTGAGGAGATTCGTAAAACACTTAAAACTAATGCTGGGGTAAGTTTTTTAGTTTAGTGTGTCCGGAAAACTTTTAGTATTGAGGAAGAAATATTTTTTTAATAGAAAATGATTACTAGGGTGCCATTTACTAGGGTGCATTTTATAAAATAGAAAAATATGGTCATAAGATATGGATGTAAAATCCTGAAATATGGATATAAATATGGAAATAAACACTAAATATGCATAAAAAATATGAAAAGATATTTTAAAAATCAGTATTTTATGTAGAATTTGAAAATTTTCGCCAATTTTTAACAAAATTTACCTAAAAATGACCAAATATTGACCAAAATATTCAAAAAAGAAAATAAAATAAGGAAAATTGGATTTTAACGACCATTTTGGAAGCCCTAAAACAAGCTAAAAACATGTTTTTCGTACATTTTATAGTCATAGGAATTATGAAAATATGAATTTCCATGTAAATTGACACCCTAATGATTACATTGTTGAATATATAAACTTTTAATCTCGTTCTAGAAACAAATGAAGAAGATAGTATTTGAAGAAGCTATGGAAAATAAACAACCTGTCTGCGCAATCTGTTTTGAAAAATATGAGGGTTATACGGAAGTTGATAAACAAATTGAAATGACTAATTGTGGTCACTTTTTCCATCAAGAGTGTATAATGAAATGGCTTAATGAGGGCGAGAGTAAAAATCATAAGAGCTGTCCAATATGTCGTGAAGTTATGAAAATTGAAATGCATCCAGAGGTTGCTAAAATAGTTGAGAAATTTCGTAAAGTTGGTCTCGGTTTCCGTGTGGAACGTTACACATGGCAAACATAATTAGTTACAAAAATGCTATTTTTGGTACTTTTCCGTTTTGTTACACCCCCCTAAATTAATGCTTAAAATGTCACATATAGGGTAATTAAAGGTGCTGAGTCGGTCGGTACCCTTCTTTTTCCCAGGAGATGTCTGTGAACTGAGATAAAGGGCTCGAAATGGTCAAAAGCCATTGGGCCATTTTGGGGTAAAAAATTTGCATATGCAAATAATAGCTCATTCGAAAGAGCTTGACGAGCTGAGTTGAATGACACCAAAATCACCTTCTTCGAACAAGTTTGGATTATTTGTATATTCGAATTTTTACCCCAAAAATGAACTTACTCCCCTCTATGGTTTTTGACCATTTCGAGCCCTATATCTCGGTCCACAGACATCTCCTGGGAAAAAAAAGGTACCGTTCGACTCAGCACCTTTTATTACCTTATACATATGTGACATTTTGAGCATTAATATATGGGGGTGTAACAAAACGGAAAAGTACCCTATTTTTATTTACTATTTTAATTTCTTATTACTAGGTGTTCATAAAAAAGTTCGTTTTTTCCCCAAATAAAATTTCCAAGAAAAATCGACAAATCTCAAGCAAACTCAAACAGATAAAAATCTAACTGTACAAATAATTGCCCCGAGTCTTAGCAACATTTTTAAAACAGAAAAAAGTTGTGGATACCCCTCTTTAATAAATATGACCACATTTCTGATACACTGTCTACCCCAATGCAGTCTCGATCTTGTAGTCTTCAGTCAAGTGCCCGTCCCGCAAGAAATTTTTAAAAGAAGTGAAATGATGTTATTCTGATAGAGCAAACTCAGGGCTACAAGGGAGAGGGGTAGCATTTTACAACAAAAATGCTTTGGGGTATGATAGGTCGTCAAAGTTAAGTGGTCTGTAGGGGCATTCATTTAATAGAAAACTGGAGGTTATCAGTGATAACTTATCACTCAAAAACACGCGATAACAAAACACGAAACTTTTTTATGAACCGACCTAGTAGTCACTTTAAGAATTGTGAAAAAAATCTTTATATTTAGGAAAAAAATCCAAAAAAAAAATTAAAATTTAAAACTCCCAAAAAACAGACAAAATTAAAAAATCCAAAAAATTATATTCAAAAATCACATAACATAAATTTATAGACCCCTTAAAAACTAAAAAAATAAAAATCCAAAAATCAAAAAAAATCTAAAAACACACAAAACCCAAAAAAATTCCCAAAATTCTTTTATTTAATTCTGTCCATTTAAAATCTAGTATTTTCTTCCCTATTTTAATTCTTTTGTAAATTTTATATTTAATCTTTTGTATAAAATATTTCCAAAAATTCTTTTATATTTTTAAAGTTTGTGATTACTAAGAATGCAAAAACTATGGTTTTGTATAAGGTATCACGCTTTTGCGTCACCCCTATTATGAAAAATTATTAAATTTTTGTTGAGGTTATTACTACAGCCGGACCCAATTATTGTGGGTATCCGACTTTTGTGCAGACCTTCTAGGCTGAATGTGTGCAGACCTGCTAAGAATTTTGTGCAGACCTGCCAAGAACGCTAAGACGCACAAACGACCTTAATTAACAAACGACCTTAATTGAAAATTCTAATTATTAAAAATGAATTTCTTTAAAAGTTAACATAAAATTAAATTTCAAATATAGGTATTTTAATTATACATGTATAAATAACCGGAAATGATGATCTAATGACCTTTATAATATATAAATAAAAAGGATCGTATTATAAGAAAAAGAGATGGGTCAGGAAATTGTAGGTGAGGTAAACCTATTTTACTCTAAGCCGGAGGTCGAACCGGCCATAATCTATCATGTCACGTATTGAAAACTTTTTTGGCATTTTGGGCCTTGAAATAGGTTTTGATCAGATACCGGAACGTGACGAGATCTCCATCAAAAATATTTTATAAAGATCGAGATTTTTTTTCGAGAGCTTTATTCTCGATTCTCATACGACACTCCCAGTCGGATCTCTAGCTATTACAAGTGCTGTCACATGCACTTAACCAGTATTATGAATCAAAAAACCATTTTTTGGAAATTTTTCAACGATTCGAACTCTCTTCGACCTCTTAAAAAGAATAATACATCCTTTTAAATTTTTAATAAATTTTCTAAATAAATTTTTAAATAAATTTTTTAAATTCATAATTCAAACAATCAATTTATTAAAAGCATTTTTTTTATTTTTTAAGCTGATATTTCCCCCAAAAAACGTGGAATTTTTTAATAAAAAATTTTTTTTATATAAAATATTAATTTCTAAAATTTTTTTTCTGTTTGTTTAGCTTATAATAAAAATTTATTTTATTGAGAAAAATATTTTTTGAGTAAGAAACGTTGATTGATTTTTAATTTTTAAATTTAAATAGCCAAAAAATACTAAAATTTCTTTAAAAATCTCAAGTAATAAACTACATGCTATAAATTTTAATTTAATTTGCGTCAGAAAAAAAGAGGGATATATAGAAGCTTTAATAGGCAGTCAATTTTAGTATTCAAAAATTCATTTAAATTTGAGCCTCAGTATAAGCTAATCCATCGTTTTTAAAATTTTAAAATTGTTGGGCTGATGGATAGAGGAGATACCCAACTGAAAATTCCTATTTAAAATATACCTCATTATTAGATAGTCCTTGTTATAAGATAATCCCATTATTCAATACCTTTAATAGACGTTTTTAAAATTGTGTTTGGCCGGTGGGTGGAGGAGATACCCAAGGAATACTCTCTATCTAAGATACCCACAATATTAATCCAAATATTAGATGCACATTTATTTAAGAAAAGTTTTTAAAATCATATGGGCCAACGTATTAAGGTATGCCCAAAAAATTTCCTCTATTTAACTACACCTCATTATAATACACTATTATTTCAATCCTAAGGCGTGCTTATAATGAGGTCCAGTTTTAGTATGTTTTCAATTAAGTCAAAACTCCTTATAAAGCTTTCGTTGATGTATGAAAACCATTTGGATTAGTAATAGGGTTTAATCGAATATTATATCGGGGATTTTTTAGTGAGGTTCGATCATTAAAAATTAATTCTAGAGCTTTATCATAATGAAATCTATTTTTCAAATTATTATATCTTTACTAATAATTATTTCTCAAGTATATTGTAAATGTAGTTGGGACAAGGTACTTAACTTTAAATTATTTTATAAAATTAAATTTAGAGTAGATTTATGGGTGTTTGCAACAATAATAATGCGATTATTGGTAAGACAATAATTTTATATTTTTAAAATTAATTTACAAATATGTAGATTCATTGACAACATGTTGCGACAAGCGTGAGAAGTTCGTGATATTTGAATTTAAATGAAAAAAATGGGTACCAGACAGTTGAGAACGCTATAGAGAGTACTCATTTTTGGGTACTCACTCGTCAGGACACCCCCCCCCCGATATAGTCTTTCCGATTCTCCCTGACTGAGACAAACAAGACCTGAACCCAGATCCTAAGAAAATCGTAAAGACCTAACACGAAACCCGAGCAACTTTTCTTCTCAACCTTAACATCCCTTCTACGCACCAAGCGTAAAATATCGTATCATATGTTCTGATTCCAGGTCCTTATCTCAATAGATTTCTGTGGCATTATTTGCTTGTTTTAAAGAAGAAAAGGGGGAAGGAAAATAAGTAAAATTGGTGAAGATAGCAAGAAAAGTACCATAAAAATTATCCTTCAGATGTTACCATCAAGATATAACTCTACAGTGTGACAACGATTACTGTAGCTGCATAAAAGTAAATTAAAAATTTATTTATAAAGACGGGGTCAGGAAATTTGGTCTTGGATAATGATTGTTCGATCATTAAAGTATAACATATAACCGATGGTTGGAAGCTTGTACCAAAATTCGTACTCGTACTAGTACTTTTAAAACGTTATGAAGTAAGAGTACGTGGCACGTGGCCAAAAGTAGGGGTTGTATGAAGTACGAGTACGAGCAACTCTGAAGTTTCCAAGCACAGTATATAACAATATACTGTAAGGAAGGTGTAGTTTGGTAGCTAATTCCACCCAAAAAATTCAGACCAAATTTCCAACGACCTTTCCTGGGCTTGTAAAATTTAGTTATAATTTTAGGGAGTTACAAATATTGACAAATGTAGAAAAGCAGCTTATGGGTTGGTCAAATGTTAGAATAAATAGCTACAAAGTGTAAATAATGACGATAAAGATAATATTAACATTTATTCTAAAATTTTTATATCTGGTCTATTTAAAATGATGTATGTATTAATAAAATATTTATCAAAAATTTATTTTAAATTTAATCAAAGTACTGATTTTTCAAATTTTTAAAATACGCCAAACCAATAAAGTCAAAAATCTGTTCAGGTGAACGCATAACGCTAAGATTTTTATAATGTATAAAGGCCTAGAAACTAGAATTAATAATTGTTTACGGAACAGGCAAAATACCGAAATTTTTGAAGGCCAAAAGTCAGAAATCCTCTTTTTATCAAAAATACATAAAAGTTTGGCGTTTAGTTTTAAAAAAATTGATGGGAATTTAATCACAGAATCGTTTGCTCTAATAAATTTATTAAACAAAAATAATAAAATTTCGAGTGTGAGGTAAATGACGTTGAGTTTACAAATTTTCTAAAAAATTCTTTCGATATCCCCCCTAATACACAAATATCGCCCTTAACACAAATAGTTTTACAAACAAAGACAAAATCACCATTTTTTAAATTTATTATAATATAATATAAAATTGTTGAAAAATATAATCATTTCCTATGATGCCTCCATAGACTTTCGTAATTCTCGCTCTTCTTCAATTGTATCAGACAGTTCCAAATCAGCAATATCATCAGCATCAGCAGCAAGGAGTACCAATCGTGATTGATATGTCTTAAAAAATAATTTTTCCCTCACAAAAATTTACAAAAAACAAAAAAAATAACGCGAATAATCTCTGCTCCAAAATCCATTCTGCAATAGCTGGCATCATTAAAAGCATTTTGATTTGACAATTTTTGTGAGGACGCATAAATTTTTTTGGGGGTGCCAAATCAAGCGGTTGGAGTGTGTCCCTGAAAATATTATAAAATTATTATTAAATATATTATAAAAAATAAAATATTATAAAATATATAAAATATTATTAAAAATACCTATAATCAGCCATATTAGCCTCATCAGTTAAACTTATTTGTTCGTCAATAATTATCAATTCGTTTTCGTTTGCGCCGCATTCTTTCATGATGTTGCTGCTGTTCAAGTTGCTGCTGTTCCCTAACAAGAACTTCTCCTAATGTATCCGTTTCTGATGCCATTCTCCCTTTGCAATGTTCTGTTTCACAAACAAATCACCGTACGAAGACGGGATAACGTCTCAGAGTTGACGCATTGAGCCAAATTTGCTGCAGTTTCTACACCCCTGACCAAGACTACACGTCGAATAGATTTTCCTTTGCTCTGTGGAGGTTGTGGCCGTCGCTTGACTTTCAAAAATTTTCTAGTAAACAAAACGGTCGTTGAGTTCTGAAAAAGATAATTTCTTTTTTTCTTTTCCTTCAGGTAATCCGTAACATTCACGTCAGGAACCTAAACCTTGGAACCGTCTGTACTTTGAAAAGGTAAATCACCTAGCCAACAAGGAGAAAATCCAAAAAAATCCTCAAAATAATCTCTAACTTGCTTTGCGATATCTGTCTTCAATCATTTGCATTCTATCTCCATCCATATTTGATGTTGGATGTTGAAATTGTGATAGATTCGAATAACATGAAGTTTTTCTTGCTTAAATTTCTTCCGCAAGTTTCACAGCTAAACATTCTTTGTACAACGTTCCATAATCCTTCCATAATCCAAAGACAACGTCACCGGAATCTTCCATTAGATTTTTATGAACGCTCAAATCAATAAATTATGTCTAAATAAAACAAAATTCTTTGTACAACGTTCCATAATCCTTCCATAATCCAAAGACAACGTCACCGGAATCTTCCATTAGGCTCTTCACCGGAAGGTTTTCTCCAAGAAGTTTTCGTATGGCAGCCTGGTATTGTTCCATTTCTAGTTCTGAAACTAGATTTTCGTTGGTTTCAATAGGCGCACTTTCAGGACGATCCTAAAAAACTACAAATTTTATTCAAAAATTTACAAACCTCTACCCGAGAAGTCTTCTCCAGCAACTGTCTGATTTTCGTTGGTTACAACAGGCGCACTTTCAGGACGATCCTAAAAAACTTTACAAATTTTATTCAAAAAATTATTAAACCTCTACCCGAGAACATTCGTCTCCAACAATCGTATTCAGCAATATCATTAGGATAAGCAGCACGGAGTTCCAACCGTGATCGATATATCTAAAAGATATTCTTCCCTACAAAAATTTCAAAGTAACAAAAAAACTAACGTGAATAATCTCTGGATCCAAAATCCATCCAAAAATCATCCATCCAAAATACATCCAAAAATCCATCCAAAATCCATTCTGCATTAGCTGGCATCATTAAAAGCATTTTGAATTGACAATTTTTGTGAGGACGCATAAATTTTTTTGGGTCTGATTTCCTCATCAATTAAAATATTTTTGACAAAAATATTTGACAAAAATATTTACAATCCACCGAAAGGCTGGTGTTTCGAATCCACCCAGGAGCGCCATGTCGTAATCAATTAGGTCCAGTCATTGGAATATTAGAGGGAGAAGCTTCTTCAACATTTGAATCAGACAGTTCCAAATTCCGTTCAGGAATATCATTAGCATCAGCAGCATGGAGTTCCAAACGCGACTGATATATCTTAAAAGATTTTTTTCCCTCACAAAAATTCCAAAGAAACAAAAAAACTAACGCGAATAATCTCTGGATCCAAAATCCATTTTGCATTAGCTGGCATCATTAAAATCTTTTCGAGTTGACAATTTTTCTGAGAACGCATAAATTTTTTTGGGGGTGCCAAATCAAGCAGTGTGTCACTGAAAATATTATAAAATTATTATATTATAAAAAATAAAATATTATAAAATATATAAATTATTAAAAATACCTATAATCAGCCATATTTTCCTCATCAGCTAAACTTATTTGTTCGTCAATAATTAATATTGATTTCCGTTTTCGTTTACGCCGCTTTTTTTCATAATGTGGCTGTTGTTCAATTCGTATCTGATCTTCTTTCATTTTTCTTAATCCAAGATTTGTAGAGTTAAAAGTATTTTTATCAGGAAATAGAGAATTTGAATTCATTTGAATTCTATCTCCATCCATAATTGCTGTTGAATGTTGCAATTGTGAAGGATGAGAAGGAAGCATATTTGGCAAAGTAATTGGAGCACGAGGACGGACATCGGGTAATAAAGAGATAAGTGTAGCTGGAACAAATGGAGTTGTAGGTGGACTTGTTGTATTTTGCATAAGACCTATCAAAGAGTAAAAAATTTTTTTTCAAAGTTTTTTAGACACTAGTAATTCCCAATTAAAATCTTAATTAAAAACCTGATTGAGTAAAAATATTCAAATCGGCATAATTAAAATCAGGAATTGCAGGAGTTTGAACAGAACTTTTTGAAGGCAGCTGCAAAGCTTGTTGTGAAGAAAAGGCAGGCAACGCTGAAAATGCAGAATCTCTTCCTCCAGTAGTTGATAATAAACATTCATCAGAATGCTCTTCAATTTTCCTAAAAAGAACTTCTTTTGATGTAACCGTTTCTGATGCCATTCTCCCTTTGCAAGGTTTTGTTTTACAAACAAAAATATGATCTCCATTTATTTTTCTTTTTTATAATACAATCTAAAATTATTGATGATAAGCGTTGGCTTCTTTTGGTTTGTTTTAATTTTAACTAGTTCGCCTTTCATTAAACTCGCTGAACTGGTGGTTCGAATCCACCCAGGAGCGCCATGTCGTAATCAATTAGGGACCACTACCACTTTAAAAAAGAATTTTAGAATGAAATTATGGGCGTCTGTGTCTAAAATTTTACCAATAATAAGCATTCTTTAGAATTCTCAATAATTTCTCTCACAAAAACTTCTACTGGTGCATCAGTTTCTGATGCCATTTTGCCATTGCAACCATCTAAGTGACAAACAAAAATATGATCTCCATTTATTTTTCTTTTTTATAATACAATTTAAAATTATTGATGATAAGCGTTGGCTTCTTTTGGTTTGTTTTAATTTTAACTAGTTCGCCTTTCATTAAACTCGCTGGACGAAAAGCTTCAGAAGGATCTTCATTTGTTTTGCGTGCAGTTACAAGCTTCGTAACAAAATATTTAGCAAATAATTTGTTAAAATGGTTGCCTTCCTTCATGAGTTCGTTGATTTCTTGGGTCTGAAAATGTTTTGTGAATTTTTCGGGAAATATGTGAAATGGTACTACTCCGTTATGCCTACTCGTTCTTGCGGACTTTTTTGCGGACAACTTTTATTTATAAAAAGAAAATATAGAGAGAAAAATTATAAAAGAAAGAATCATTCCAATCGGCAATATTTCCGCCTCTCCTCTCCTCCATATTCCTTCAAATAAACTCGGCAAAACAACTCTACAAATGATGTCGTGCTGTTTTTGAGTATTACACCCAGTCTTTTGATCAATAAATGGTAATATTGAACTTTGTGCCCCCTCCCCATTTTTTTTGCTACAGAAAGTGGTACCCATCTTTATTTTTAAGAACCAGTGTCAACATTGGGTGTTTGGACCGTCTCTTCTATTTGCAATAGGTGGTGGGGGTACGAAGTTTAACATTGCCAAACTGGACGTAGTTTGTGGTACAATTTCATCTCATGACCATTACGGCACTGTCTTGTTTTGTGTAGAATCTCTTCCTCCAGTAGTTGATAATAAACATTCATCAGAATGCTCTTCAATTTTCCTAAAAAGAACTTCTTTTGATGTAACCGTTTCTGATGCCATTCTCCCTTTGCAAGGTTTTGTTTTACAAACAAAAATATGATCTCCATTTATTTTTCTTTTTTATAATACAATCTAAAATTATTGATGATAAGCGTTGGCTTCTTTTGGTTTGTTTTAATTTTAACTAGTTCGCCTTTCATTAAACTCGCTGAACTGGTGGTTCGAATCCACCCAGGAGCGCCATGTCGTAATCAATTAGGGACCACTACCACTTTAAAAAAGAATTTTAGAATGAAATTATGGGCGTCTGTGTCTAAAATTTTACCAATAATAAGCATTCTTTAGAATTCTCAATAATTTCTCTCACAAAAACTTCTACTGGTGCATCAGTTTCTGATGCCATTTTGCCATTGCAACCATCTAAGTGACAAACAAAAATATGATCTCCATTTATTTTTCTTTTTTATAATACAATTTAAAATTATTGATGATAAGCGTTGGCTTCTTTTGGTTTGTTTTAATTTTAACTAGTTCGCCTTTCATTAAACTCGCTGGACGAAAAGCTTCAGAAGGATCTTCATTTGTTTTGCGTGCAGTTACAAGCTTCGTAACAAAATATTTAGCAAATAATTTGTTAAAATGGTTGCCTTCCTTCATGAGTTCGTTGATTTCTTGGGTCTGAAAATGTTTTGTGAATTTTTCGGGAAATATGTGAAATGGTACTACTCCGTTATGCCTACTCGTTCTTGCGGACTTTTTTGCGGACAACTTTTATTTATAAAAAGAAAATATAGAGAGAAAAATTATAAAAGAAAGAATCATTCCAATCGGCAATATTTCCGCCTCTCCTCTCCTCCATATTCCTTCAAATAAACTCGGCAAAACAACTCTACAAATGATGTCGTGCTGTTTTTGAGTATTACACCCAGTCTTTTGATCAATAAATGGTAATATTGAACTTTGTGCCCCCTCCCCATTTTTTTTGCTACAGAAAGTGGTACCCATCTTTATTTTTAAGAACCAGTGTCAACATTGGGTGTTTGGACCGTCTCTTCTATTTGCAATAGGTGGTGGGGGTACGAAGTTTAACATTGCCAAACTGGACGTAGTTTGTGGTACAATTTCATCTCATGACCATTACGGCACTGTCTTGTTTTGTGTAGAAGATTACGGATATGAAAAATCCGATGGAATCTTTTTCGGTTGCCGGCAAGTCCCAAATTTTCAGTATAAAATCAATAGCTAATAAATGTAAAAAATATGTAAAAAAGTTAGACTGTTCGGTTTCCATCATTTACTCATCTTTTATTCACTAAATTTAATCGTTTGATTGCTTGACATGGAAAGGGAGAAGGCAGTCTGACAATGTACAGACTGCAGAAGGAAAAAATGTCCGCAAAAAAGTCCGCAAAAACGGGTAGGGATAACGGAGTAGTACCGTGAAATGTTAGTTTTGTTCGAAAAAAGTCCAATATTTTTATAAAGAAAAAAACCTTTTCCATGAGGTTATTAGTATACAAATTGTTGCAGATAAAAGCAACTTTCTCAAAAACAACTTGTAGAGGTTGTTTGACTTGTGTACCATCTCTCTCGGTCGCGCTAACAAGAATGTCGACATTGGTGACGTTTAACATGGAATTTCCCTGAAATTAAAAGGAATGGACTGTTAAATTTATTTGGAAAGATTTTAATAAAGTATTAAATTTTAATTTAAAAAATTAGAAATTATTTTTTAATTAAATTAAAAGAAATTTTTTTTAATTTCAAACATATAAAAAAAATTAACAAAATAAACTAGAAACAATACACAAAAAAACAGAAAAGTCAAAAATTACAATAAAAATACAAAATATCACAATAAACAAAAAATCGGAACCCGTATGAAATTCATTATTTTCAAAATTCTTTATCGTGTAATAAGCCAACCAAATAATTTACTTGAGAAGTAAAAGTAGCACACAATTCTAATTCTTTCAATAACATGAATATTTGTGTCTATACGGCATTGATTTTGAGGCAAAGGTGAATTCTTTGAAAAATTTTTTTTGAAAAAATTTTTTTAAAAAATTTTTGAAAAAATTTTTTTAGCTATAATTTAAAAATACGGTTGTCGAGCGAGATACCCAAAACCAAAAAAATTTGGACAGCTAAAAAAATTCTGACAAGAATACCGAACCCTGGTATCCATCCTTCTCTTGATTTTTCCCCCTTTCTTCCATTTCGGGGGGGGGGGGGGGGGGGGGCTCAAAATAATCCTTCGGTTGGGACGGAAAAAAGTAAAGGTTTGAGAACAGGGGGTGGACGCAATTGAAAAAAATTTGCCTTGACCGCAATACACAAGTCAAAAAACACGCAATTTCATGCAATCCGCAATTGCGTCCACCCCTGGTTGAGAACCTTTGCTCTACAAGCTCTAAACCCACATTTAAAAACACAAAAAAATTTTTTCTATATAAAAAATACCCATATCTATCCATTCCATAAAAAAGACGAATTTCAGTTATTCTATGTAAAGGTATAACCATAGCAATTTGAAGTTGTATAGCTGGAATGTTTATATTTGCAACCATTTCAGTACATAGATGTTCTACTTGAAGACGTGGATTGAATCCCAAAAAATAATATTTTTGTTCTGATGGTAAATACATGTACTGGAAATTAAAAAGAAAAATTTAAAAAAAAAATTTTTTTTGAAAAAATTTTTTGCGGACAATTTTTGCGGATTTTCTAAAAGTCATTAAGAAAAGTTGCAAGAAAATTCACAAAATATAATGGGAATAATTGCCGTTAAAATAAAAAAAAATTTTCTTCCTCAAATATTTGGGGCCCGCACTATTTTGTAGTGGAAAAACTGATTTTGGTTTTTCAGTCTGAACCCTAGAGCCAAAAACAATTCTGTAATCCTAAAGAGTACCTCGTAAATAAAAATTAAAAATAGATGGAGGGGAGGAGGTGAACGATAATATGCCCGAAACTATAAAAAGGAAAAATTTTTTTTAAAAATTTTTTGCAAACAATTTTTGCGGGGTTCTGGAAA
The DNA here is from genome assembly GCA_963681835.1 of Meloidogyne enterolobii. Lineage (NCBI taxonomy): Eukaryota > Metazoa > Nematoda > Chromadorea > Rhabditida > Meloidogynidae > Meloidogyne > Meloidogyne enterolobii. The sequence goes on along the minus strand of CAVMJV010000039.1, from coordinate 1,806,268 downwards.
AAAATTTTTTAATAACAAAATAAAAACCTCAACAGTCCCAGCACTAACATAACCAACTTTTTTTGCTAAATAAACAGCATTCATTTGCATTTGCCGTTGAATTTCTGGTGAGGCAATTCCTGCTGGGGCTTCTTCTATTATTTTTTGACAACGCCTTTGTATTGAACAATCACGGGTAAATATTGGAATTACTTGGCCGTAATGGTCCCCAATTAATTGAACTTCTATATGTCTTGCATTGACCATACATCTAGAGGGGTAGAGAAAAAAGAATTAATTTTAATTATTTTTCCAGAAAATAGAATATGAATAACGGGCTGCCTTGTATTTTTCGGAAAGAAAAAACTTTGTTTTATGTTTCAATAAAACTAGAATTAATTTTCCGGAAAAACATAGCAATTCGTTCTAAGTGTTTGCTCCGGAATTTTAATTTACTACAACCGGGAAGGAAGTATACTATAAATCCGAAAAAAAAAGTTTAAGAAACCGGTAAATAAACTTTCCGGAAAATAGAATAATGGATTGTTCCGGAAAGAATAAAAGGCTATTCAGATTTAAATAATAAACCGGAAATACATCGTTTTCAACAACAAATTTTTGAAAAATCACAACTCTCTGAATAACCCAAAATTCTCAAATTTTGGGGTTTACTAAGAAACACTCTAAAGAATATATATTCAAAATTCCAAAGCTCTTGAACAACTACAAAAATTCCTATGACTATTTATGTAAATGACATAGCAAACTACTCCCCAAATAAACACTTACTTCATCAAGAAAATAGGACTTCCCGGCACCTCATCTTGCACTCTTACAAAATTTAGACGAAATTCTTCATCACTAATACATCTTCTAATTCCTTTTCCACCACCTCCCTCAGATGCTTTTATCATTACTGGGTAAGAAATATTTTTTTCCTTCATTGATGCCAAGCCTTCCTCAGGCGTTGAGACACAAGCTTTTAAATGCAATTCTTCGGAGACTTCTAATTCGCTTCCCCCTTCTTTGCTTTCTTCTCCAGTTGATTCAACTACTAATCCACTTCCAGACCATTGTAATGTTGGGATTTTTACTGTCTAAATTTGAAAAAAAATAATTTTTTCTAAAGGTCCGAAGTTTTTGCGGACAAATTTTTGCGGATATTTTCTTACGGATTCCTAGATTTTTTGCGGATTTAAAAGAATCTTTGCGGTCATTATTAGCGCGCATTTTTTGCGGATAAATTTTTTGCGGACAATTTTTTAATAAGTTAAGTCTCTTTGAATTTTTGCAATTAAATCATCCCCACCCATAAACTTTTAGAACTTAGTTCCTAGAAGGAAGTCCGCAAAAGCTTTCCGCAAATACCTTTTCAAGAAATATTTTTAACAAAAAACTCCACAAAAGACAATCTCCAAAAAATTGTTCTAACAATTTACTCGAAAAAATCTGTAAAGTTTGTCAGTAAGAATAAATCCGCAAAAAATTTTGTCCGCAAATATATTTTCTCCGGAAAATAAAAAAATCAACAAACCTGAGCAATAATCGTGCTAGCAATTTGATCCCGTAAAGCAAACATTGCTTTTCTCGGAGGGCCAATAAAAACAATATTTTTTGTGCTCAATTCTTCGGGTAAACGAGGATCTTCGCTAGCATGTCCCCAATCGGCCCAGACTGCATCGACGTTGTTTCGTGTTGCGTGTTCAACAATTTCATCAACACTTGCATAATTATTTGTATTTTCACCGGCTAAGGAGGAAACGAGATAATCGGCCATTTTTAGAAATTCTGAAAAATTTGAAGAAAATATAATTTTTGCGGACAACTATTGCGAACTTTTTTTGGTTTGGCAGTTTTAGGAATTTAATATTTTGACTAGCAACAAAAATCTTAAAAAATAACAGGAATTGTCCGTAGATATTTTTGAGAACGATTCTAAAAAGATGTATCTACAAAAGACATTTGCGGACAAATCTTGCGGACTTTTTTGATATTTGTAGAAAAATACCTATACTTTAACTAGGAATGAATTTGTTTTACTCCCCTGCCCACAAGAAATTGTATCGACTTAAAAACGAGAACAAGTCGTACATAATACTAAACGCCGAAATACCAAACGTTGGAAAAAGAAGGGAAAGTCGCTTCAGCAACGACGGGGAAGATTGCTAAACAATTTGGAATGACAGTATTTCCTCAGATTGGTATTTCGACGGTTTTTGTAATACAGCATCATGCCTATACGACTTATGTATAACCTATTAGTGATCGAGCTGGGTCTGGACACAGGCTCAGGCAAGAAATCAGCCCTAGAACTACCCAGGAGCTGGCACAGGCTTTTCAAAAATCTCGATCACTAAAACCTATTAAACCCTTTAAAATCTCCTCCACAAACCTGCTTTTGACTGAATTTCCTGTTCAGTAGTTAGACAAACAAATTCAATAATTCTGTCATTTCGGAAGAATTGCTTCAACAATTTTCTCATAGAAAGAATACATTTAACTGCAGCTATACCATTTGTTGCTACCAAAATCTGAAAATTAAAAAAATTTTTGTCCGCAAAAAATGTCCGCAAGTCAGCATTTTTATTTTCTAAAAGAACATAGATGGTTACTTTCAAATAATGAAATCAATAGGCTTACTTAGCAAAAGTTGTGATTTCTACCCCACAAAATATTTATTTTCCTTAAAAATAAAATTGCGGACAAAACTTGCGGACTTTTAGGAAAATAGCCGAAAAAAGTCCAAAAATAACTCTACGAACATAGAAACTATGTTTTCTTCAACAGACACTAATAAGGGGAATTTTGGGGAGAAAAAGATGAAAACCTTTCTAATGCTTCTAGCTTTTGTGGAGTCTTCACAAAAATGATTAACAAAACCGTCAATGTCATTAAAAACGAGATTTTTTTGATCAACCTTTTGAAAAAAAAAGAATTTTTTTTTGAAAAAAAATAATTTCGTTTACCAAATTACTACTCGAAGTAGCCAAAGTTCCATCAAATTTGCTAACCCGAAAAGTTTGTATGCTGGGTAAAGTCATTTGTCTGGGCATGATTTGTTTTAGTTTTATTTTAATTGAAGATTTTTAATTAATTGAAGATGAGGTTTTGAATAATTTAGAAATAAAAAATGCTGAAAAAAATTTTGGTTATTAAATTACAAATTAAATTGAAAAAATTTCTAAAAGAAATCTAAAAATTGAAAATAAAGGCAAGAGAAAAAAGTCGAAGAAATTAAAACAAGTATATATAGGGAGGGTGGGGGTGGAAAAATAATAAAAACACAAAGAAAATGGTTAAGGAAAGATTTAGGAAAAGGGCAAAAAATAAATAAGTTGGATGGGAAAATATTTGAAATATGCAATGAGGGAAATATTTAAATATATTAATAAACGTGTCGGGACAGAACATGGAACGGACAAAACACGGAACGACCAAAATACGGACTATACTAAAACATGGAACAGACAAAACAAGGTCTTTCCATAACACGGAACGGACAGAACACGGAATGACCAAAACACGGAACTTTTAAAATCATATTTTTTTTAAAAATCAGAATTTATTTAAATCAGGATATTGGTGAAAATAGACCATACCGTGTTTTGGTATGGTCCGTATTTTGGTCGATCCTTGTTTTGTCTTTTCCATGTTTTGCTTTAGAAAAAGATTCTGTTTAATGAGGACTTTAGAATGAGACAAGATCTATTCAGATCGGAAAGAAACTAAAAAAAGTTTTAGTGATCAAAGTTGGCTGGAACTAATGGATCAAACAAGTCAATGTCGTAGGAAATCAACTATGAATTGAAAATGAAAGTAGCCTAGTGTTGTACCTTGGAAATTTTATTAATTTAATTTAGGCTAAACAAAATTTGGTACTTTTCCGTTATGACGTAACCCCCTAAATTAATGTCAAATGGGGCTCAATTTTGGGGTGAAAAATTTCATTTTTTGAATGATAGCTCATTCGAAATAGCTCCTCGAGCTGAGTCATATGACACCAAAATCAGCTCGAAATCTTGATTTTGAGACGAGATTAACAAGCTCAAAATGGTCAACGTAAACCTATGGGGCGTAGGCGAGGCGCACTCCCCACTATGGTTTTTGACCATTTCGGGCCTTATATCTCGGCTCCGAATTTTTTCCGCGGAAAAATTTTGGTGCCATTCGACTCAGCTCGATGAGCTCTTTCGAATGACATATAAATCGTCCAATTCTGAGCCTGAGCCGGAAACTGTAGTTAGGCCCACAGATTATTGCGAGTAAAAGCAACTTTCTCAAAAACAACTTGTAGAGGTTGTTTGAATTGTGTACCATCTCGCTCAGTCGCACTAACAAGAATGTCGACATTGGTTACGTTTAACATGGAATTTTCCTGAAATTAAAAGGAATGGAGTATTAAATTTATTTGGAAAGATTTTAATAAAGTATTAAATTTTAATTTAAAAAATTAGAAATTATTTTTTAATTAAATTAAAAGAAATTTTTTTTAATTTCAAACATATAAAAAATAAAAATTAACAAAATAGACTAGAAACATTAAAACAAAATACACAAAAAAACAGAAAAGTCAAAAAATACAATAAAAATACAAAATATCACAATAAACAAAAAATTCTTTATCGTGTAATAAGCCAACCAAATAATTTACTTGAGAAGTAAAAGTAGCACGCAATTCTAATTCTTTCAATAACATGAATATTTGTGTCTGTACGGCATTGATTTTGAGGCAAAGGTGAATTCCTTGAAAAATTTTTTTGAAAAAATTTTTTTAGCTATAATTTAAAAATACGGATGTCGAGCGAGATAACCAAAACCAAAAAAAGTTTGGACAGCTAAAAAAATTCTGACAAGAATACCGAACCCTGGTATCCATCCTTCTCTTGATTTTTCCCCCTTTCTCCCATTTCGGGGGGGGGGGGGGGCTCAAAATAATCCTTCGGTTGGGACGGAAAAAAGTAAAGGTTTGAGAACAGGGGGTGGACGCAATTGAAAAAAATTTGCCTTGACCTCAATACACAAGTCAAAAAACACGCAATTTCATGCAATCCGCAATTGCGTCCACCCCTGGGTGAGAACCTTTTTTTGATGTTCGACAAGCTCTAAACCCATATTTGAAAACACAAAAAAATTTTTTCTATATAAAAAATACCCATATCTATCCATTCCATAAAAAAGACGAATTTCAGTTATTCTATGTAAAGGTATACCCATAGCAATTTGAAGTTGTATAGCTGGAATGTTTATATTTGCAACCATTTCAGTACACGGATGTTCTACTTGAAGACGTGGATTAAATTCCAAAAAATAATATTTTTGTTCTGATAGTAAATACATGTACTGGAAATTAAAAAGAAAAATTAAAAAAAAATTTTTTTTGAAAAAATTTTTTGCGGACAATTTTTGCGGATTTTCTAAAAGTCATTAAGAAAAGTTGCAAGAAAATCCACAAAATATAATGAGAATAATTGCCGTTAAAGTAAAAAAAATTTTCTTCCTCAATTATTCGGGGCCCGTACTTCTTTTGTATTAGAAAAACTGAACCAACGGACCGAACCGAATCTTTGGTTTTTCAGTCTGAACCCTAGAACCAAAAACAATTCTATAACTCAAAAAAAGTACCCCGTAAATAAAAATTAAAAATAGATGGAGGGGAGGAGGTGAACGATAATACTCCCGAAACTATAAAAAGGAAAAATTTTTTTTAAAAATTTTTTGCAAACAATTTTTGCGGGGTTCTGGAAAAAAAATTTTTAATAACAAAATAAAAACCTCAACAATCCCAGCACTAACATAACCAACTTTTTTTGCCAGATATACAGCATCCATTTTCATTTGACGTTGAATTTCTGGTGAGGCAATTCCTGCTGGGGCTTCTTCTATTATTTTTTGACAACGCCTTTGTATTGAACAATCACGGGTAAATATTGGAATTACTTGGCCGTAATGGTCCCCAATTAATTGAACTTCTATATGTCTTGCATTGACCATACATCTAGAGGGATAGAGAAAAAAGAATTAATTTTATAAAAATAATAATAAACCGGAAATACATCGTTTTCAACAACAAATTTGTGAAAAATCACAACTCTCTGAAAACATAACCAAAAACATCCATTTGCATTTGACGTTGAATTTCTGGGGAGGCAATTTTTGCTGGGGCTTTTCTAAAACGCCTTTGTATTGAACAATCACGGGTAAATATTGGAATTACTTGGCCGTACTGGTCCCCAATTAATTGAACTTCTATATGTCTTGCATTGACCATACATCTAGAGGGGTAGAGAAA